>JAQOWM010000056.1:650000-977500 GCA_029041755.1 Resseliella maxima | reverse complement strand
TGCCACACCATCATATGACAGTTTGTATGCTTTTTCTTTACTCAAATTGCGCAAATGTGTCGGTGGTGTCGAAGCCAGGATCTTTTGTTACTTTAACTAGCACAATTCATAATGCTTGAATCATTACTTTTTGTGTCAGGTTGTGTGTGTTTGTGTATATTTGGCGAATACTCTCTTCAAATTTATCGTGATTGCTTAATTCCCACCGGTTCCGCAATATTCTTCCACTCTTGCTTCTTCTCTCTCTCTCTCTCTATTTCTTTCTCTTTCTTTCTCTCTCTTTCTCTTCCTCTTTTTTTCCTCTTCCTCTTCCTCTCTCTTTCTCTCTATCTCCATTTCTTTCTCATTCATTCCTTTGCTATTTTATTGCTAATCGTATTAGTTTTGCACGAAACATGCTTGACACTGGTACTGTGTCGCGTTGTGTGTGACACATTAATCAAAAGCAATTAATAGAACAAATAAAATGCGAACTTTGGCAGAAAAATGTGCCAAACAAACACGCATACATACAGACAAAAGACATACAAGATATACAAAAACTTCCAAAGAAAAAGAAAAAAAAAACACACGAGAAAAATATCTTAAATGAAGACGATCTAACGAAATCTCATTTGAAATGAAATGAATGGCATCAGTTCTTATCATTGTCGTGAAACTTTTGTTCGATGTTAAATTGGGCGCACGTACCGAAAATATTCACGTGTAACGCCCAGATACGTGTCAGCACAAAGTCATTTTCGTTTTCGCTAAATTATCGTCGAAAAACTTTGATGCTGCTCTTGCTGTTGTTGTTGTTGCTTCGTCAAAGGCCAATTTATTTGGACGAGAAAATAAACTTCGCTCTTTCTCTCTATCTCTTGTATCGTTTATATCAATTAGATGAGAAAAATCGCCGTTTGTTCGTTCCATAGTTCATTTTGATTAACTGTTTACTTATTCATTACTATCGTGTGCTGGCCAACGAAAATTTACGGTTGTTGCTTCGTCAATTTTTTTTTTCTTCTTCTTTGTCATTTTGAAAATATGTCTTGCAGTGCCAACAACTTGTCGCCAATGCAGTTAGCTTGTATTCGGTATGCTTCGGCGCATACCCACATGTAAATTTCAAATGCAAATATTTGTGCCAGTAACACTGTTAAAAGTAAGCAACAAACCAACTAAGTGGATTATCAAATGAGCAAAGTTCACCGAGAAATTAATTAACACATTTCTAGAATGAAGTTTAACGTATCATACAAATTAGATGCTGTGGCAGACGAGCACATACTAATCAACGGATTTACACAATTTTTCTCTAGTTTTCAAACATACGCAAAGATTCGTTCACGTTGTTATGAACAAAATACATACATGCTGAAAAGTAAATAGCATTTCCGCGATCACAGTTAGAGTGCAAAGCATTCTTCATGGAAATCGTGCGTAATAAATAATATTTGAACAGATGATTTATATAAATGCTTTGTGTGTGTGACTCACATTAAATTCGATGATGCTCGTCAAGTGGATGTTAGATGTTGGATGTTGCTTAAATGGTTTTCATATAATCAAAACTACTTTCGCACATAAGATTCGGATTTCAATGGTTAAATGACGATTTTTTTTTTCTTATCGAATTTTGTCTTTCCATTTCTCGTTTACTCTTTCTCTCTCTCTCTCTCTCTCTCTCTCTCTCTCTCTCTCTCTCTCTCTCTCTCTCTCTCTCTCTCTCTCTCTCTCTCTCTCTTTTTGTCTATTTTTTCATTCTTCACTTTTCTCTCTCTTTACATATCCATCTCTCGCCCTCTATCTCCCTTTCTCTCTCTCTCTCTCTCTATTTCTCTCTCCTTTTCTCCCCCTCTCTTTCTCTCTCTCAGTGAAGTTTTCACGTGCTCTCTTGCGCTCAATCCATCTCGTTATCCTCTTTTTTGCACACTCTTTCTTTCCACCTCATTTTCTTTCTCATTCCTTTTTTCATTTTCTCTTTCCGCCTTGTACTCATTCGTCTACTTTTTTTTCTCTCTTCAACTCTCTTTTGCCCACATCTTCTTCCTATTTGAAATGAAAATATTTGTTATTTGCTCGTGAAGAGCATACAAAATATCAAAATTTTCTTAACGTTAATCATTTGTTAAAACATTTTTCTAATGCATTGTATATAAACTGTGTATATATTTAGTGTTGTAACGAAGTATGATTGTGAAAACCAAAAATAATGAACGAAACAAATATACAATTCATCAAGACGAATGTGATTTTTAGCATTGACAGCAACATGGATATTTGTCTTCATCTGAGCAATGCGTTTTATTTTTGTTCTTCTTTTTCGTTTTCATTTTCTGCTTCTTCTTATTCTTCGTTTTGTTGTTGTTTGCTTCTGATGTGAATCACAACTGATATCTATTCTCGAAAAATGAGTAAACAAATAATACAACAATTTGAGTTAAAATGAAAGATGTAGTTGAATAAAAGACGAAGAATCGTATTAAAATGCCTAAAAAAAAAGAGAAAGAAATAAGTTGATGTGTTGTATACATTTCCTAGAAAGTTTACGTATGACCGTGTGATAGTATCGTATGTCAACTGCTCCAAAAATAAGATCGACATAGAGAGAAGACGAAAAATAACAATGTTTTGATAGCACGTCAAGCCATGCAATAAATCAATGGGTCAGCTCGGAATTTATTGTCGAATGCAATGAAAGTATCAGATAAAAACCAAGTCAAGTGAATACCTTCACCTGTTTTTATACTGAAATGACTTCATTTAGAAAATATCAACGTATAAAGCGACATCGTGTCATCTTCGGCATTACCCATACCAGACCATAAACCAAATCGAAGAAAAAAAAGAATAGTTTTTCGTATTTTATTATTCAGAGTTTTATTTTATGATGAATTACGGTTTATTTTTTTTTTTTTCTTTTTGTTATCTTATTCGACCAATCGATGACATTTTTTTCCATCCTCAACCGTTCTGTGCATTGTAATAATCTTTTACATATTGTCTGAGCATAGACGTATTTTATAGTCTACATAGACGTACATTGGACTTTATGGATGAGAAGATTTTATGATTTAGATTGAAATCAAGACGGTTGGAATGAGACAGTGGTTTCAATGAAATCTCATTGTCCATGGCATAAATTCAGTTTCACTGAAACACTTGCTAATTACGGACAAAATCGGAAAGGATCCGATGACAATAAAAATGGAAGAAAAAATCATAAGTGGATGGCATTTGACAGCTGGAGCGAAAAATACACGCATAGCGAAAGCAAAAGACCGAGAGAGAGGGGGTGGGTCTTAGAGTGGGAGATGAAGATAACGACAAAGACAAAGAGAGAGAGAGAGAGAGAGAGAGAAGAGAGAGAGAGAGAGAGAGAGAGAAAGAGGGAGAGAGAAAGTGTGTATTAATGCAAAGCAAGAAAGAGGAAGAGATGCTCACGCATTATTTGCGATATATTCGGTATGTGAAATTGTGTGCCCGTATCGTGCGGCGAAGGACATAAATTGACAAATAATTGGAAGCCATTCAATGAAGATTTATGTGCTCAATTATGCGATGTCGCTTTTTTTGTTGTTGTTGTTTGTGCTCACAACAAAACCACGATCTCATTCGAACATTAAACATTTTACGTGCCCATGCGTCGGCTGTTGACTAAGTGAAATTGTGTTGGCTGTTGGGTTTCGTTCCATTTGCTAACCCTCTCTATTTGGCTAATTCCAGCCCCGATTTTTCTCTTTTCTACTCTCATTCACTGTTGGTTGAGACCATTCGATTTTTACAATCAATATTAATTCGAGTTATTTATTATATCCATTTAGCTTGGATCTCATCCGTTGGTAATGGTATGGCACCAATGAAAAAGGTTGAACACCATTCACTTTATCTTATTTCGTTTTTATTTTAGTTTTGTTATTGCAACGCAAAATGCTAACGCGCGATTGGATTTTTAGCTTTCAATCGATACCATCAACAATGACCAATATTTTATTTCAACTATTACTAATAACGTAAATGATCACAAAACAAACTCGTAGGCACGCTTGAAAGCACATCAACCAATTTCAGCTGTGAATTTTGATACCATTTAATTTCGATGAATTGTATTTGTTATGGCAAAACACATTGCATTTTATCGACATTTTTCCATAGATGTGTTTTTCAATCATATTTCCGACATTTCATGAGTTTGATTTTATTCATGGATTTACATAAGTGCGTAGCAATTAGAACATTACTAAATTAGTTAGAAAATCTTCAAGCAGCTTTAAATGGAAATAAATGCCAACTGTACCATAAAATACCTGCATACCTTGGGTATTTTAGATCAATATGTTGATCATTGAATTCAATCAAAATAAATCGATTTAAAAATAAAAATAAAAATAAAAACAAATAAAAAAACCAATTATTTTTATTATAAAGATTTGATTATTTCATTCTCTTTTATTCAAACAATATACGATAGTAGATATAGTGGATGTGTGTGGATATCGAAGTTTTTATGGTTGTTTTCCTGGCAATCGAATTCACTTCATCTACTGTGTCTTGAAATCAGAATATTTCAACAATGTGTTAGCATTGACCCGATGTACATGTCAACTTAGGATTGGACTCTTTTGCACCCTCACAGGCGCATAAATTCCCATAGGTTATACCATCACTGCCACAAACTGGACTATATTCATATGTACAACCTCTTGAGAATACAGAATATGCCATCGAAACGACAATACCGATAATCACAAAAATAATTTTCAAATTCATACTGAACTTATTACTTATTTGCTTGTTTGTTCACACAAAAATTCAACTAATCACATTGAGTATTCTAATCAAACTGATTTGAGTTCATAATTTTCATTGATATTTATAGCAAAACAATTTTCAGTTTAGAACAAAATTGCGCATTTGTTTTTAGACTAGACTGTATTGAACAGGTTTGATAAGCTATAAAAATCAAATAAATTCTTTAAAAAGCAAATAAATTCTTGAAAAAAAAAAACAATCAAATATGTGTTTTTTTTATTTGCACAAAAAAACCAACCAATCTACCCAGCTATTAAATTCTGAGAACTGAAATCTGTAAAAATTAAAAACAAAAGTCAAAGAGAATGAATACGACAGATCAATGCAAAATAAAATCTTTTATTGAACTTCAAATAAGTGTTTATAACATCAAAAAATTGTATAAAACGATCAAATTCATTTTAAATCGTTTATTATTAAAACGTCGTCAATTTGATGAAATTTTTGCTGAAAATTTTCCACTTTTAGATTGATTCAATTGAACATTGTAGATGTTGATTTGTTTGTTTAGCCAATTCGCAGTAGCAGGGATTCGAATAGATGATACCATCACTACCATAGACCAATTCAATTACATTAGGGCAATCAGATCCATTCTGCATAGTTTCCGATTGTGATAATACTGAATAAATCATCGAACTGACAATTCCAGCGAACAAAAGAGCAATTTTAAAATTCATAATAAACTCGTTACTTTTTTTTTCACACGAAATTAAATTGAAAGTACTAAGACTACCAAAAAACAGGAAAAAATATCAAAATGATATAAATTCATGTATGCATTGGCATTTATACCAAAAAATTTTACAATCCAAAATTCAATTCTATCCAAAGCTGCACAAATATTTTTCTAGCTGTGTGTATTTTTTTAAAAAGATGGTTTTATGTTATTGATTACATCTATAGAATTCAATAGACAGCCATGGCACTTTGCACATCGAAAATATCAAGGTCGAAAAACAATCGTTTGTTATTTTCATTTTATTAGATAATCATGTGGTATGGTGAATGCTAATCAAATAAAACTATTCAACAGTAAGCAATTTAGCTAATTAGGTGGAAAAGAAATGAACGAATAAAACAAAGAATAAAATAATGTGAATAGCAGTTTTTGATCATTATTCACAAATTTGCCAAATCTCAGCTATTTTTAGCAACCTGTCTACCCTTTTGTCTATTCAATTTTACATAATAATGGAACGATTTGCAAATTCTCACTGATAACTGTCATAAAACAGTCGCTTCTGTGCTACGTATTGATTTTACTCATTGAAGAGAACATTTCTTTTGTAAATTCAGTTTTAACTTGAAATTTTCAAGTTTTACTGTATTTTTTTATTATTTTTTTTTTGTGAAACCTGTATTCATTTCAAAGAAATTTTCTAGATTATTTATAAACAAAAGAACTTGTGTTTTTTCTTAAAGAATTTCATTTTTGAAGCGATTTTATTCAAAAATCACAATTTTAGTTTGAAAACTAATCATAAGATTGTTGCTATATTTAAAATATTAACAAAATACCAGTTTGGTTTAATGGTTTGTTCCTTATTTCACTCATTGAAGCGATCGATAGTTTGGCTGTCTTATTTCTAAAATTAAAGTGTTTATTTTTGTTTCAGATTGATTTGTGATACGTTAACATTTTTCATTCCCCATTTGGTATTCAAATAGAATATTCGAGATTTACCTGTTTTTTTGCTAACCCAAATATAGAGGGAATGTGATAATAATATCACAAATGTCATTACATCAATTGCAGGTGGTAATAACTCATCTACGATGCTATTTGATTCTATATTTTTCCAATGCGTCAAATAGACTTGAATTACAGCCACAAAAATTAGATTTTTATTCATTGCTTCGTTTGTGATTGTTAAAATGTCCTCGAATTCGAAATTTATGAGCCATGTGAGAAACATGCATTCGCAATATACGAGCAATGTCCAGAAAAATGCTAGCATCAGTATCTGAATAATAATTTCATGTTCAAGAAAATAATTCAATTTTAAATTGGTTCGTTATATTGTAAAATATCGAAAAATTACCTCAAATGGGAACAATTTGTATACAAAAAGATCCAAGTCCGACCAGTTATTTGATAAAATGTAATCAACACATAAAAGTGGCGATATTATCAACAATGATGTCTTGAAAAACGCTTTACCATTTGGGAATAAATTTTGAATAAAAAATCCAACGCATGTTGAAAAATAAATGGAAATGAAAATATTTTTCATATTGTAAAATAAAGCATAATAGCCTTTCCATGGATCTTCTAAATTTTGATAAATTGCATACATTTCATATATTATGAATCCTGAAATAATTATAAAAACATTATCGTGTATCAATACGAGTCAAATAAATACGGTTCAATTTTCTACAAAATCCAACTCACCAATAATTCCCACGATGTAATTTATGAAGCTCATTAAGACTGACAGATCAATGTTTCCACCCATCAATGGAATCCAACACATAAGATTATTGATTAACATTTTATACATGACTTTTAAGGAAATCTCTCGAAACAGTTCTGTAAACATGGTTGGACATAATATCATACCGAACATATAACAAGCCTTTTGTTCCAAAATATCATGAAATTGCATTGAATTATAAAAAATTTTCCACTGAAATGAGATCGTTTTTTTTTTCACTAAAATGAAATTAAAAATCAACACTTACCCAAGGAAATAGAATGAAATTTATAAAAATTGCAAAACCAAAGGGTTTTCCAAAGAGATTTTTCCACTTTTTCACATTCAAATTGGCACCGAATATGAAAAATACAACAGCAAACAAGCATAGTCTAGATGTTCCAAATCGATCAGTATTTATCATTTTATCATCATATGGTGTGATTCGATGACGATTTACATAAACTTCCATTACTTCGAATGATTGTTCTTGAACATTATAGGTAATTTGAATGAAAACTTTCGTTTTGCCAACAAAAACCGATTCAATTTTATGTATTCCGTCATATTTATCATCTTGAATTTTATCCAAGCGTATTTCATTTGGTATCACTTTTGCTATTTTTGTTTTATTACTTTTTACACGTATAATTGCTTTTGATTGAATTAAATTAGTCTTATTTAGATTTGTTATAGTTATGTGAATGTGACGTGATTCTGAAACTTTCATTGTTATGTTACTATTGTAATATGCTTTCCACGTAGGTTTCACACTAGAATTTTGATCGACACATAGTGATTGACTTAATAACAAACCTATGATTCCAAAAACACAAAATAAATATTTCAATATGTTATCAGACGGCATTTTTGTCCTTTGAAAACATTTATTTTCTAATAAAACTTTACTTTAAAACCAAACGAATGTGGTTCAGTTCAAAAATACGTTCGAAGTAAGCGAGTCGAATTTTTTTACTGAATAAGTTCATATTGTGACGCAATGTGTCAATTTGATGATTAAGCTAAAGCTGAGTTACAATGTTCAAATATATTGCTTGATTATTACTTACTCACATGCCAGTATCAGCATTTTATAATCAATGTGGAATTGATATTTACATTTTTATAAATGTTTTCATTCAATGAATTATTCTTTATTTATTTTAATTTAAATAAACATACCACATCTCCAAAATTAAAGTGCATGCCAAACCGGTCAACTAACCACATATTTCATTTCTCTATTCCTTTATAAAGAATTTCATACAAATGAAATATTTTGTTGCGGTGATCATTTCTCATGCACTTTGTTTGAGTGAAATGCAGTTAGGCGGGTTGTTAATGGGAATTTTTTTTTAAAAATTCTATTTCACATTTGGGATATTTAACAGTTTTTTTCTAAATCGGTTTTATTTAAATTTGTAATCGTTATTTGGCAATCGTATGACTTTGTCATCTCAATTCTTACTTCTAAAACTAGCTTCGTAATTTACATTCCATTCGAGCTCTTCTTAAACACATGAACATTGATTTACAAGCAAAAATATTGTTGCCAGTGAACCATGCAGTGAACAAACCATGCATTTTGATATTTTATTTATTGTCATTTTATTGTTTTAAAAGTTTTAGAACATTTTTTCAAAGAATATTTTGTCATTAATGTTGTTCACACAAGAACACAACAATTATTCAAAATCACTTCTGCACAATGTGAAAATTACGTTCATTCTGAATAAAATTTACACCAAATTTTTATATTATATTTTTTTCATTATCATCGTTTGTGAAATCCAAATTTTTCGGGAGTTTTTACGTATAAACTATACTGACCCTCAGATGATTTTGTCAAAATATTTTTGATTTTACACAATTGTACGAAATTTAGAGATAAGATGCGATGACAGTCATTCCCACACAATTTGGTGTTATGCCGTTGAGAGATAAAGAAAATTGTTTCAGATGCGAAAAATATTCTTGAAAGGGGCTACGACAAAAAAAAAACATGACCATATTTAATCATATTATAGCCACAATTCACTACATTTCAGTTTCATGAGAACGAAAAATAATACGAAGGTTAATTCAGGAAATTAATTTTCGATTTTATTTATTTCATTAAAATAAAGTCTTTGAATTACAACAATTTCTTGTATACGGATTTTTATTTATCTAATAAATATGGCTTCGCTTAAAAAAGAGTGATGTCCATTCATTATCTTCCTTCATTCATCATCTTATCATTTGGAGACCACAATATACGAAAGGAAACTCAAACTAATGCTAAATTGACTTGTTGATTCTATCTACGATCAATTTTAACTATTCACTCGAAATTCAAAAATGCGGAAGAAAATCGGATTTCAGAAAACAATTGTGGATTCTTAATCGAATATTTATTGGATCAATTGCTGATACGGATGTATTGTTGCTTCTGAAATTTTTTTTTGTTTCAAAATAATTGAAAATTCTTCGTTTTCGTATTGTTAAACTAAACTAACCACTTTTCATCGAAATGTAAATCCAATGGAATGTTAATACAACAAACATCATAGCATCAACTGCGTTTATAATTTGATAAAAGTTATTTTCTCTTGAATTAAATACATATATTCGGCTGATGATAACCAAAATGAAATTTGCTTTGAGTGTTTCCATTGCAATTGATAAACGATCTTGAAATTCAAATTGCATTAGCCACGTGATAAACAAACATCCAGAATATATGAATAATGGCCAAGCAAATGCAATGAACAGCAACTGAAATTTCATATCAACGTAAAATAATTCATTTGTAAACATTATAATGTTTACTTTTTATAAAAAGTTAAAACTAAAAATAATTACTTGAAACATATCTCCTTTGTATTCTAAATGAAATAAATCACAAATGAAATCGGCTAGAATTAAAAATAATGATAATTTCGATAATATTGTTGCAAACCATTTTTTTGAACGTGGCACATAATATTGAATTGCAAGACCAACACAAATCGGAAACAGAAACAATGATATTTGTTTGTAATGCGTTTGAAATATTTTCTGTGAACCTTTCCAAATTAGAAATATTATCCAACCTGAAATGTTTGAGAAAAATTTCAATCAGTCAATTTATGCTAAATAATTTCTTGGAATTCAAATAAACTCGCCAATTATTCCAAACACATAATTCGATAAACAAATCAAAATCGATAAATCAATATTTCCACCCAAAATTGGAATCCAAACAATCCAATAATTGACAAGTATTAGATGTGGATTTTGAAATAAATAATTTACAATTCCTGTGAAGATATATTTTGTTTCATATCCATACAATGTCTCACAGAAAATGAAGCATATCTAAAAGTAAATTATTGAAAAATTGATGAATTGAATGTAAAAATTTGAGAAACTTCAGCAAAAGTGTGCCCATGACTAAAATACTCATCACACCAATGATAATAGAATGAAGTTAAGAAAAAATGCACATTTGGCTGCAAATGATTTGTAAATGCCATTAAATTGTTTCAAATTTATATTGGCTCCGAACAAAAAGAACACAATCGTATACAAACAATCTCTAATTTCAAAATATGCTTCCCAATTTAACGCGTTACAAATATCAAACATTCTTCAAATTATAACAAAACTTATGAAACAATACGCAAATTGAGATACACAATTCTTACTGAAAATATTTACAAATCGGCTCTGTGCTGAATGCAAATTCGATTGTTGCATTCGATTTCGATTATTTGATTGCTAATCAAACGTTTTTTTTTTGGGTTTTGATCTTTTTGAACTTTTAAATCCTTAGTTCAGTTTTGTATGTACAAAAATGAATTTATATTTAATGTTACCATTTAGAGATTATTGACTTTACAAATCACAATACCAAGACTTGAGCATACAAATCACAATAACAAATGAAAACAATGCTGAAAATGTTCTTGATAAGACAAAAATTAAACTCAATTGCATTTACTTACATCGTCGACATATATCATTAACTTCCTGTTTTATCTCCATTTTGTTTCATTTATAAATAAAATCATGTGCTATTGCAACGGCTAATGCAACGATTATCACATACTATTTTCATTTTATTCTCACAGCTTTATCAACGAATAATGAATAAGAAAATATTATGCATTTGAGAAGCAACCAAATTGCATGAATTGAGCGAGAAAAAAAAATGTCAATAAAAAATTATCAATTAAAAATGTCCGCTTTCGTTCATTCGTTTCTTCGAAGTCATTGTACTTTTTTAAAAATGTTTTCGTGTAATAGAGATTAGGATTAATTGTGTTAATTTTTTATTTTTTAACATTTTTGGCAACTTTTTCTTCAAAATTTTCGTTGGAAAGAAGAAAAGAATGTTTTGCTCAATCTATGGTTTACAACGTATTCGATGCGTTTATATTTTACGTTAAATTTCGTTTAATACATTGGATCCTTTGAAACATTGTCTGAAAGGGAAGAATTTTTCTTCAATGACATTGTGGTGTAAGAATAATTTATGACCGTTTATCTCATTCAAATAACTCTCCTTATATCATATTGAATTGAAACGATTCGGTGTTTGTGGAATTTTCAAATGAATCTAGTAACTTGTGGATTCCTCTTCAAATGACCTGAACAATGAGAATTGAGTTAGAAAGAGAAAATTACATATTTAAATTGAGTGAAAATTCAACACATTGTGTGCAGTGAATGGAAATTTTAGTCGCGCTACAATTTTTAAAGGGTTACAATGAATTGAATGAATGTGACACGTTTGCGATTCCATCGTAAATGAACCTAAATCAAAGTCTCCATTTAAACAAGTCTCTGACTATATTACACCAATCTTGATATAGAAACGATATTTCCTGAAAAGAATTTCCACCGCAACAACAGAGAGACCTTTTCATTTTGATACAAAGTGTTTGATTGACATTGATGAAGGAGTTAAAGTGTGGCTACATTTTGTGGTTTTCTAACTAGAAATGGCACAAGCATTCATTTAGCCACGTTGTTGGTTTCGGTTTTGAAATATTACTTATTTTAGTCGAAATGAACCCTTTTGCATCGTTTCAACTTTATCGATATTTAATTTTTAAATCAAACCATTTAGTTATTCCATTGAGAATTCCAAACAAATATTTGTTTTTTCTTCAGAAAAAAAAGAAAAACGTCTTTTCCGTTTTCGTTTCGATTTTTTATTTTGTAAATTCCCATTCCAAATTTGAAATTTCCGAGTTTTTCATCTAAAAATGTTCATTTTGAAATCGCCATTGCATCACATGTGTGTGAGTTTTTGGGATGTATCGGATTAAAAAGTGGCATCAAGAGAGCTTGTCACGTTGTCAGGTTGGTTCGCCTAATGAAACCACAGACATGGGATTACACCCGTAAAAACCACAAAAGAAGAAAAAAAAAAAAAACACAACTTGAAAACGATGACCGAACAAAATATGCAAAAAAGAAAGAGATTCAACGTTTTGTGTTGCCATTTCAAAAGTCATGACCACATTGAGAAAAATAATCGACTAAATTGTATAGTTACAAAATATCTGGACGGAAAACAGTTTTCCACAATCTTGACTACACTTATCACACACATTTTAACTGAAAATACTCTTGCAAATTTCGCTGTAATTTTTTTTTTTTTTTTTTTTTTTGCCTTCTGTTCCTTTTTTTTCTTTTAAATTTATGACCATTTTCTATTGTTATGCGCTTTTGTTAAAGGTAATTGCTTTTTGTTTTATTCCCTTTGACATTTTCAGTTCGTAAATTTCAGTGATGGCGAATAATGCTATAAAATGCATCAGAATGAATGAAAAAAAAAAAAAAAAAACACAAACGTGCTCATTGACCATTCGAGTCATAAAAGAACAGAGACACATTTCGGATATTATTTAAGAGTGGAATTTATGATCGTGTTGTCGTTTTTATGTGAGTATATGTGGCTCTGATAAAAGGTGCTCAATACTATAGTTGCTACAATCGCTTTTGTTTGATATTCCAACAGAGTATGTTGTTGTTTTATCTCCAGCATGAAAATTTATTTAAAACAAAAAAAAAACAAAAAAAATGCGACAAGATTTGTGCTATAATCATGATTTCATAAACTTAATCATATTCTCGTTTCATGGCAACCAATTGTTTTTGCACAGACTTTTTTATTGATATGCTGCTATGTTTTTGTTGTTTTTTTTTTTTCATTCTTGTTTTCGGTGCGTTGCGACTATTTTCCATCGCTTGTGTTGCTATCAAAATTCGGCCGAACAAAAACATGCCGAGCCGAAAATTGTCATTTGAAGCACACATTGAAATACACGGAATTGTTATGTGTCTGACGGTGACAATGGATGCGAAGCAAAGTGGATGCTGTTACCATCCAGTCACTTGATATATTCATCACATTCAATGGATATCTGGCGATTTACATCAAAATCCAAAACAATGCTAAAACAATAGACACTCAAACACACCTAGCCCGCACCACACACAAACACACACACGCATAATCACTTTAACCGGCATTAGCTCCGAGGCATTGGGTCAATTGACGAATTTATTTGTGCGACGCATTGAAACACATTTAATGGAACAGAAAAAAGAAGATGGAGAACAACAACAAAAAAATGGCAGTGAAATTCAAACCTTTTGTCCCTTTTATCAAACTTATCGTTTAACTGCATTGAAAGCCACACCGAAATTATTTTCCAACGAAAATATTTCAGATGAATGCTTCGTTGTGGTTCTTGTTGTATTTTTTTTTTATCACAATTTTTTTTTTTGTGTGTATTCACGCGTGCGACCATTTGTGCGCCTTTGTCGTCACCTTTGCCGGTGACCGACCAAATGACAAAAAAAAAAAAAAAACACTTCAATTTGAATCTTCCTTTATCTCTTGTGTTATTAGGTCGTAGCTCATGCAAAAAGTAATGTCTGTTACTGCAGAAGTAATAAATTTGGACGTTTTTCTTTTGCACAGGTCTTTTGGTCAAAAAATGAAATTATTCAACTTCGAATGGAAAAAGAAAACCGAATTGCTCATCGTTGAATAGAGAAAAATGAGATTGTTATTCTTTGAGAAAAAAAAAGGTGATATTATTCATCTGTGAGTGGACAAAATGTGAAATTATCTACTTGATGAAGAAAAAAGTCAAGAAAAAGAGCGATAAACGAAGACAAAAAACGAGAAATAAATGGAAATCGGTTGCATCGTTCAATGAAAAATATGAAATTATTCTTTTGTACATTCCGATGGCCTCGATGTAATTCGAAAAATGTGCCGGCATCCACATTGGGTTACTTTGTGATATAATCCTTGAAAACATGTTGCGGTAACATTTTCTCCATTTGACGCATTGAATGGGAAAAGTGTCAAAGCAACCACGTAGGTGGTAAATAAAAAGTTTTCAAACATTTAAATTATTTTTGCGTCACAAGTTGTGAGTGGATTGTAAAGATGCTTCTGTTTGTAAGCAATGAGTCGATAGAATGTTTAATGTGATGTTCATGCGCTGCTGTGTCAATTGTGTTCTGGTCACATTCTTCACATATATCTTTTTCCTCATTCCTTCTCTTTTTCTGTGCCATTTCTGTATATTCATATTTTGCATCAGCATAATAATAATAAATATAACGCAATCATATAATGGAATTGACAAGGTGTGAAATGTTCGTGTTTTCATGAGTATGGTTTTTTATATATCATTTTATTAATTCGATCGTCTCTTTTCGCATCGTTACGGAGCATATTCTGTGACAATATAACTTGCCATTGACATTGACACTAAACACAATTATCCGCATATCGTATGTGAAAATAATGCTTGATTGTAATTGACTCCGGTATTGATGGTCATATTTTATCTGGTCTTCGTGTGCATGCTTTCGTTTTTCAGCAAATGCAATGTCAATCTCTGTGTATTTCAACTTTAGCGATATAATGTGCTTGCTTGTGCTTTTTTTTTCCAGGTTTTTCGTGCGAAAGAGGAATGGGAAATATTTAGCAATGCGAAACGTAACGTGGTTTTGCTTGGGTGTTGTCATCATGGCCGAATGAATCTTCAATAAAAAATATTCTCACATTATGCGCAACAACATACAATTTCTTTTAAACTGTCCGATTCAATACATTTCTTTTTGCTTCTGATGATGATGATGATGATGATGATGATGCCATCCATTGCATGCAATGCTTATTTGCGGGCACATACACACTCATGCCCGTCGATTTCTTCATTCATTTGCTTTTGCTACATCAAGATTATACATTGATCCTCTGGCTGCATTCGGATTAAATTACCATTTCGTATCTCATTCAAATTCGGATATATACCGTTGCTCATGCTCCGTTTCACTGAACCTTACACATCCACATCATTTAGTTTGATGCCCATTTGTATATAAAAATAACCCAATTTTGAAACACACACTTGAACTCGAGAGAGAGAAAAAGAAAGGGAGAAAGCGAGAAGATGGATGCATAGAGAGAGAGAGAGAGGGGGGGGGGGGGGGGGGGGGGGGGGGCGATTGGGAGAGAGAGAACCAAGAGAAATATACAATGTATCGGTACAATTGACACAGTTGAAAACATAAAAGGACAAGTAATCGAACTAGAATATGTGTTTGTTTACATTTTTGGCATTTTCTCTGTTGAATATGGATTTACTTTGTTTCAATTGCTTGATCTGAGTGTGGTTTCCCATAAGTAAAAGCGACACATTGTTGTTAAAAGTGAATGTTTCTCATTTTTTCTTTTTTTTTTGCCAAGAGTGTTCAATGAAATCGTTCCAAACGTTGAATCACAACTAAAAACATTTGCGGCTCAAATTGCAAAATTGCCAATGAAACATGAACCGAAAATCCCTTAATTTAGATTGATGTTCAGAGAATCTTTTTCTTTTGATTCGACAACCAACGAATAATGTTCAAGATTCAAACAGAAAATTGAAATTGATTGAAAGATGTTAGCACTTAATCATTGCGATGAAATTTTTGCTTTGAAATTGAGAGTCTAAAATTATCACTTTTAAACGAACAAAAATCTTAAAATCATCAAAGCATTTTTCAATCGATGAAATGCCGATCGATTTTTTTCAGGCAAAAGGTAAATAGAAATGATTTGAGTTAAAACAAATCAAATTAAATAGTGAAAAAATTCCTTAAAAATTTATCTTATTCCCAATGTCTTCATCAGTTATTGTCTCGTCAATAATTTTGACAAAACACAGCATGAGATTTTTAACCGAAAATGGGTCGTTTATGATAGAAAAGATGATGTTTTCGATAAAATATAATGAGCATGAAATCAAATATAGTTCAGTTTGTTTCACAAATGTACCTGTTCGAATATTAGTAACATATCAAATTACATAATAGACACATTAAGTGGTGGTTGTGTAACAATAACCGCTAACAACTGCTGCATTGCAGTAAATTATTGATTGTCAGGTTACAAAGTGGTAAATATAAAATTGGCATTTCATTCGAAACTAAAAGCGCATTCAAACAATCACATTTGAAAATGTATTTTTGAAGATCGTTGCTGTCAAGTGCATGGCCGGTTGCAATGACATGCATTTAAATTGTGATTTTTGGTCGTTTGGACAAATTGCGATATTCATTTCATACAAACATTGGTTTTTTTTTTAAATCCGCAAATGGATGTACAGAGCAAACCCGCTACCATGAACTTTAAGAGGAAAGAGAGGTATAGAGAAAGAGCCATATGTAGAGACGAGGACATAGAGAGTCTTCCACATAGAGCGATAGGATTCCTATTCTGAGCGGCAAAAAGATAGGAAGAGCGAGAAGGGGAGCTTTAGCGGGAGAGTGAGAAAGAAGAAGATGTAGAGAGAGAGAGAGAGAGAGAGAGAGAGAGTGAGAGTGAGAGAGAGAGAGAGAGAGAGAGAGAGAGAGAGAGAGAGAGAGAGAGAGAGAGATAGAAAAGGCAGATAGAGGGAAGAGAAATATTCGTGGAAAAGAGATAAATATACACATGAAATAAATCAATTGACAGTTGACGTTTGAATAAATCCCATTTCAATTTGTATGATATTCATCAACAAAAACACTTGAAAACAGCAAAACTCACGAAGCGTGCAAAGTTATATGTGCTGTCAATGATACTGATATTTTTTTTTTTTTTTTTTTTTTTGATTATTCGATGTTTGTACACGAAGAAAAAAAAAGACACGTATGATTGACTGGATTTTATTTATTTAATCCTAAAGATGGACCATATTCTGGAAATCACTGCGATGAATTGATGCGTTGCGTAAATAGTCGCGGTTCATTTGATTTTCGATCAAAGTGAATTTCATCGGTTCGCTCGGTGTGTGTGTTTCGATACTATCAAGTTACTGAATTTTGTTTTGAACATCAACCGCTGAATAAAAGGACAAAAAATCGGAAAAATTGAATTTTGTTCGTGCATTTTCTGTTATTTTTTACGTCTTTTCCTTTATTTTTTTTTTTTTTTTTTTTTTGTTTTCTCTTTATTTTACAGAATCTGTGGTGGGCAACATTTTCTGTCGCTATGTATTACCATCGATAAATTACTGAACATGTTCGTACCGGTGACCTCATTTTTCAGTCATATTTCATGAAACTTTGTTACAGATTGCACACAACAAGCCATTAACATTGCTCTGCATCACATACGATATTGATCAAAGGCAAACAAATTTATTCGATTTTATTTGAAAATTAATTTTATGTTGCCAATTCGGCACAATAAATTAGAGAAAATATCGAGAAAACATCGAGCAAGGCGAAAAAAAAAAAATATTTTCACATACTGAAACTGCGTGAATAAATTACCGAGCGGAATTTTTATCTGTGAGCGAGTCAAAGAGAGACAGTGACAAATGTTTGGCAGGCGACTTTATGCGTTGAACTAGACTTTTAACGCTGACTTTTAGTTTTTATATTGAGCTATTTCATATTTGGATTCTAGTTGAAATGTTCGAGTTTTTGTTCAAATATTCGAGTTTTCATATAAAGCGTTTAGATGTTGTTTAAACATTGAGTTATCGTTTAAGCAATGAGTTTTTCGTGTTGAACTTTATGCTTCCTTGTAAAGTTTTTGAGCAAAAAAAAAAAAATAAAGAAATAAATAGAATAAAAGATACAAATTCAAAATGGTACGAATCAGTAGCATTGAGGACAGCACCGCACTTAAGCGCAAGTGTTTGATTTCAAACGATAGAAAAAAAGTATCGTCACAATGATATATCGACAAATTGCCGTGCAGGACAAACATTTTTCTAGTTCATGTAACATATGGAAAAAATCATTTGCCTCATCGCATCAATACAAACAGAATGAAATGGATTCTTTTGTCGGATAACAACAACAACAACAACAAATTTTTGGTTGAATCAGCGAATATTCGGATCATATTTCACAAAGCAACAACGGATCCGGATGGTGTTGAAAGATGTTATGCCTGTGCCTCTGTCTGCTTCTCTTTGTTCGCCTCTCTCTCACTCTCTCTCTCTCTCTCTCTCTCACTCTCCTCTCTCTCTCTCTCTCTCTCTCTCTCTCTTTCTCTCTTACACAATCACTCGCACTCTCTCAAAGAGGCACTCAGAGTCTCTCGCTTTCTGTCGCACTCTTTGTATCTCTGCCTGTGTTTTTCTCCGTTAAACAAATAATCGGATCACATACGAGCAATATTTTTGGAATAAAATAAACAAACGGATCACATTGCTCTATTTATTTCCGTATTAAAAATGGATTGCGATCCAAAAACCGAATATTAGACTTTGCGTATCGAATTCGGTTGACATATCGTTCTACCGCTTGAGTTGGCATTTTGCTTCCGTTTAAATTGCACTTAAACTCATAGCTAAAATTTGTTGAATTGAATGAAAATAGTGCGTCAGAGTAAATATGTAGCTAAGTCCATTCATTATAATTTTGTAATTTCCTGAAAACAAATTGCGATGGTATTCTTTTGGGTTTGAAACGATACGGTTCGGTTAATTGCACGGTTACAACAATTTCCTTGTCATTTATTAATTTTCGTAGAAAATATGTTGAGAAAATTAAATGCATGTTATCAAGTGCCGCCGTACCACTTATGCACTGGTATTTACGATTGTCGTGTTAGAGTAGACAGACGAGGTAGGAGACAAAAATTTATTGTACAATATTTGAAACCAAACACCCGATAAAATGGCCTGAAGTGGATTTTTGTAAGTTTGTGTGTGTGTATCACAGTGTGATAAAAATCGTCTTACCAAAATGCACTTCATTTATTTTCAATGGGATCTTAGTGGCTTTTAATTAAATTTATTTAATGAATTGTTTGAAGCAAACAATAATTTCAATTGAAACGAAAATTTCCCATTGCACAACCAATTGGAATGATTTTATTGCGGGCAGAAAATATTGCCGGAAAATTTTAATGTTGCCGAAATGAAGCGATAAATTGAAAATGGTTTTTACTCAAGCAAACCGAGATAAATGCATGTGGTTTTGTGTTGCTTCTCATTTTTGGGTATTATGAAAGATGACGCAAATCACGTGTTCATTTCGTCAATAGTTTTTGAGATGAAGATTAAGAGGAAAAGACCACTTGAAAAATACACAAACACTCTTTACTTTCATTTTATTTATCTTCTTTTCATAAATGTACATTCCATAAATGCATTCAATATTGCCCGCACACAGCAAACACACATCGTGAGCATACAATATCCAACAGACAAATACAAAATAAAGACATTAAACAGAGGAAAGAAAAAAAATATCGCTTCGCTTGAACCATCGATTTGAGCTCTGCAAATGCAGAACATCACTTAAGACGAATTCGAGTTGGTCATTTGTTTGAGGCGTTGCCATTTCTCATTTCTCATCAGTTATTTATGTTAAGCGCATATTGCTGTGGCTTCTTTTTTTTAACATATGCCAAAGATTTAGTTTACTTACTCGTGAACCAACTCAATTTCTTACTCTCTCTCTCTCTCTCTCTCTCTCTCTTCTTTCATTCTCTTTCTTTCTCTCTCGCTCTGGGTCTTCCTCTTTCTTTCTCCCCTTTTCGCTCTCTTTTTTTCCCTTTCGAACATTCTTCTCTCACTTTCTCTCTGCATCGTTCTTTCAATTGCTCGTTCGCTCTGTCATTTCAAATGAGTATCTGTGTGCATGCAAGAAAATCACTTAGTGTTCACAGTAACGCGATTCGAATTGTTTTACCATTGTATTGCATTATTTACTCGGACACAATTTATGACTTGGCATTTGTGCTTGCTTGGGAATGCGTTGAATGTGAAATGTATGATGCTATTTCAGAGTGGGTTTTACTTGTATATTGAAATGCGTGCGATGTGAAGTGAAGTGAAGTGATGTACAGCAAACCGAGCGGGTTTCATATCTTCAAACCGAAAATGGATACAAAATTCGAAATCTTCCAAAAATGTTTTCATCTCTTTGGATCTTCTTCTCTCTCTCTTTCTCTCTCTCCCCCTCTCTCCCTCTCCCTCCCTCTCTCTCCCTCTCTCTCCCTCTCTCTCTCCCTCTCTCCCTCTCTCTCTCTCTCCCTCTCTCATCTCTTTCCCATTATTTTTGTTTTTTCTCTCTCTTCCTCATCTGCTCTTAGCATTTCCCTCTCATTTTCTCCCACTGTGTATGTATGTATGTGTGTATATTTCGTATTTTCGCAAACAATATGTCGGATGGAAAATGACTGTAAATTCTTTTACAATGTTTGCCTGTTCCAAAAATCGTGTATGTGTATATGGCAGCTTTGCAAAACAAATCGCGCGTCTGTTTCGCTTGATCTATTTATGGGAAAACTTTTTCTATTTCATATTTGCCATAATGGCTAATTTTCGTATTGTTGTATATGCGATGCGCTTTGAAAATCTCCATTTCGAAAAATGAATCTTAGTAAAGTCTTTCTCCAAGTGAAATTAAGCTAAAATATTCGACCAATAAATGTTAATAGCCGAAAATATGTTCGTATATACATTTCGGATGTGGCAAACGAAGTTTTGGCATTAGTTTTTTTTCTCTCTCTCTCTCTCTCTCTCTCTCTCTTTTTTTCTTTTCATTCATCTCGTTGAATGGTGTTGACTCCAGTGTGAGCCCCTCGCACAAACGAAAACACTTCATTTCTATCTTGCCCCAGCTTCAGCACTCGCATTTACTCCCACTCCGAATCTTAGTCCTGCTCATTCTTTTCGCGAACAAAAAGAAATGAAGCGAAATATTGTTTTCATTTCATAAAAGAGACGAAAAAAAAAAAATCCGAACACATTGAGACGAGCAGAAAATGATGAAAAATCGAATTTGTAATGATTCAAACTTTTATGATGTATTCTCGAAATTGTTGAAATAATGATAAAGTTAATTTTGTGTGAAATGCTATTGTTATCATAAGTCGTCTGCCATCGAATTATATTCAGAAAATGTAAAAACTAAAGAACAAAACGAACTTATTTATTTATTTATTACGAAACCTAAACTTAAATTCAAACGCGCAAAAACGAAGTGCACAACTTTGCTAAGATGAGCAACAATATGGTTTAATTCGGGGCCCAAATCCCCGAAAAAAAAATCGTGATTTTTGCGTCGGCCTCAGAGGAGGAACACAAACGATGAAATTAATCAAAGTTGTCATTAGATGTCTGGTTGTTGTTGTTGTTGTTTTTTTTTGTTTCATTTCGTTCCACACGTTTTTTGAATTATTTTCAATTTTTTCACCGTTCCCCGGTAACAACGACCAGTGAAATGCAACAAAACATGTTCACATGACCGACATGAATGCCTTAAAGTGCACTACAGCTAAAAACAATCCACAAGAACAGAATGTGAGGCTCACCCAATGCGATCACGAACTGCAAATCAAACGAATCATTTACGTCATTTTAATCCATAGTTTATGTACTTAATGCTTGAACGTGAAGAGTGCACACACAGTTTCAACAAACGTTTGAAGGCAAAGTATAGAGAAGAATGAAAAAAAAAACGCAGTTCGAAATGCGAATCATTGTGTTTATCTTAAATGGGCGATTTAAGTAAACACACTTGAATGATGCCATTGCATTGAATGCAAGCGAAACATCAGCTGTCAAAGAATTTGTTCGCTCCAAAGCGCAACATTATTCTGTTCGTCGACAACAAGAACACGCGCATAAGATTTATTCCGTTCGAATCTGAGATACAACAGTGTCAGTTGCATTTTCTAACTTTTCATACAAAAACCACATTTTTTTTTTTTTTTTTTTTTTTTTGATTTTCATGTTGATTCGTTGTTCTTTTAAAGCGATTGAATTTCAAAAATTAATTCTTTGCTTTGGATCTTTCGAAGCAATATGATGATTTCATCAAATGGAAAATGTTTGAGGTCACACGCGAATAGTCGTGATGCACATGTTTATGGTGGAATAACGATTTGTGAAAATTGAAATGTGGTCTGAAAATGAAAATAGCTGAACCGCCCACTCAGGAATTGCTCTTAGTCCAAATAAATGGTGTTCACGTTTGTTTTGTTTTGTTTAAATCATTTTGTAAATGTTCAATTGGAAATGGTTTTATTTTTTTTGTTTCTGTCTACGAAACACCCTCACGGAAATGGATTTTCAATGAGTGTGTCTGAAGTATTTTTGACCAAAAATAACTGTAGTTAAGCAGTTATGAAACTAATTAAGTAATTGACATTTGGTGCAATTGGTTTTGGCATACACATGCTGTTTTGTTGCGGCCTGAAGAGTCTAATGGCTCATAAACATTGCAATTGGACATTTGAAATTGTGGCGTCATAAATGTGTTTATGCTTTTGAAGTGAGCGTGTGCGTGTGCGTGTGTGTGTTTGGATGTGTGGCGCAGGTGCACATACAATTTCCTCAACCGAAACGGAAGCATGATTTATTGACCGGTGCTCGCGTCTGAACTGTGAGTAATTTCATAACTTGCACAATGTTCAAAATTTCAATTTGAAATGCAAATGGGCAAAATGTTAAATGATATTGTCCATTTTGGTAAATTCTGGTTCCATTGTTGTCCATCGTACATTGTCTATTGTTATGAAAATGTTTGGGAATGAGCAATGCAATTCATCATCTGATGCAAATTTATTGCCTAATACGCATTTTGATAAACGATCATTTGCATACGAAATCTGTTCAGTCATTTTTTTTTTCGTTTTTTTCATGCATCATGAAATTCATCACAATCATCAAATTATCAATAATAAATCGTTTCATTTGCAATCTTGCGATCTTCATCGTCTGTCTGGTCTTTCTATTTAGCAAAGAATTTAATACAAAAAAAAAGAATGTAAATTTTTTATTAATAACGTTTGCATAATCTAAATGGCGTCATTTTCTCACAGTTAAAATTGCATTTGAACGATACGAAATGATCAGGAAATAATAAAAGCGTCTGCCGATAAGCAGCTAAAGTACAAAAGGTAGCGCGCTGATGGAATATATTCATCAACTTAATTAGACGATATCTATATCGTATACAGGTTTAATTGAGTCTTTCCGAACCGGTGCAATGTCATTTTATTCATTTGTACATGTGTTCATTTATCTTCCGACAATTGCAAAAATGAAGAAATGAATATCTTTTCTTCGCCAAACTAAATGGTTGGCATTGAAGCGTTGTTTGCATTTTACCATTCTTATCTTATATTTTTGCGCGGTATTTTTTTCTTTTTCTTTTTTTTTTTTTGCTTTCTTTCTTATAATTTCTGGTTCCTTTTTATCGCTCACTTGAGCGCTATTCCCTTTGATCCAGTCGCTTTTATTAAATGATGTTGTGAGCGAACAAAAAAAGAAAGAACGTGTAAGGAAGAGAGGGAGAGAGAGATAAAGAGAGAGAAAGAGAGAGAGAGAGAGAGAGAAACAGAGAAACAGAGAGGGAGAGAGAGAGAGAAACAGAGAAACAGAGAGGGAGAGAGATAGAAAGAAAATGAAAGAAAGAGAGGGAGAGAGAGAGAGAGAGCGAGAAAGACAGAGAGAGAGAGAGAGTGCGAAAATGAGAAGAAGAAAGAGAGGCAGTAAGAGGAGATTTGAAGAAAGAGAGAAATAAACTGAATAAGTACAAAACAGTAAGAGCCAGCTTCAACAATAAAGGCTTCAGTTGAACATTTGTTGAATTCATTATACGCTTTGTTTCCATTTTACTGCAGCACTTTTTTACTTTTTCACTAATCTCTTATTGTTGCTGCTAATTTTCAAAAGAATCAAAGCATAATTAAATGAACTTCAAAGACTATTCATTCGGCCTAAGAAACAATGATGTGATTTTACTTGTTTCATCAACAACAAACTACTTTTGTTAAGCAAATAAACTACACTCAAACAAAACGAATGATTTTCATGAAACGAAGTGAATTTCTTATTTATTCCGTTTTGCAAACAATTCTCTACTTGACGTACACATTTTAAGTCAACAAAACGACCAATTTAAATGAAAACCTGTCCTTTTTCTAAATGAAACTTAGCAAAATGTTAAAATCAATTAAACCAAATGAAACATCAAAAAAAAAAAAAAAAAAAAAAAAAAACTCGTTTTTCCCGTTTTCACGATTTTCAAATTTCATTTTCGTTTTGCAATTTACGATGTGACATTTACATAAAATGCCACTAATTGTTCGGTTACAAATGCTGTTTGTTTGCAATCACCGATTTCTTCACATTGGAATTCGATTTAAAATACTCTGTCGCTCTGATTCAATATAAATTCATTTTCGTTGTAAACATACTGTTCGCGGTGGCAAATTGACACAACGAAATCACCATTTATATATATATTCTAAATGAATGAATTTGTTGCGTAGCCATGCTTTGGAAAATGGTGTGTGTGTGTGTGTGTGTGTGTCGGATTTGCAAATTTTCGTCTGATAACAATTCGATTGTAATGCAATATATCGATTTACTGTTTCGGTGTAAAGAAACGCTAATTCCAATCGATAAAATGCATTTTCGCATTGGCTTTTATTGCTACGAAATTGTTTGTTGGATTTAAAATGATTTTCCAATATAAACCAATGTTGGCATTTATTGTATTGATTTAGATTGCCATTTAATTCATGAATGCAGATGATTAGATTTTGTAAGTCAAAACAATGATTAAATTATTCCATTAAAATGGAATCGTTGCAATTGTTTGAGTGACAATAGAAAAATCTCTGTTTCGGTCTCAATATAGTCGCCCGCGGTGTTCTATATACGCGCAAACCATGCGCATTTTGCATGAATATCAAACTCATAGCCATTTTCGTCAATGAAAATGATTCATTAAATTTCCGCTAATTGGATATTAAATTTCATTGAGATGCGATGCGATGCAATGCAAGGGATGAATTTGAGAGAGTGGTGCGGTTTATGTGGCATTATTCATTTCATACTTTGCATATGAATTGGTTTTTAGTCCCCGGAAGAACCCCATTTTCGCATGAAACATGAATTTCGTGGTTTCGAAAGTTGAATATCCATGCTACAGCGGTTTTTGTTTCATAAAAATGGCATTACGAAACCTTTTTAATATTAACCATTTTGAATTTGAATGTTGGATGTGAGTCACTGGAGTAAAGTCACATGGTATTCAAACAATTCTAACTTTTGTGTGCATTTTTTGCATACTTCATTCGATCCAATTTTTTTTTTTTCTTTTTTGATGATGATGAGTTACAGCAAAACTGCTTATTTCTTTTCTTTCATTTTCGTTTCTTCTGTTTGATTCCGCGTGTGTTGTTTTACATTGAGCTGACATCATTGCTGATTACACGATTTGCTTCAGCGATTAGGTGCATCAAAAAATACTCCTTTTTGATGCAAATACGAATTGTACGAAACAAAGCGGAAACGAATGAACGATCGAGTGCATGCAACTAAGATGTTTCAAATTGAAAAATACTTACTGTTGGATTACTTTGTTGCAACAAGCAAACTGCAAAATGTGCACATTGCAATTTTCCATATATTTTTCAACAAAGTCAGGAAGAGACACACACACAGAGAAAGAGAGAGAGAGAGAGGAAGAGAGAGAGAACGAGAGGAAGTAGAAAAGAATTGTCAAAGGTTTTGTTCATCGATGAAAAGAAAAATGTTACCTTTTTGGAATTAAGCTTCAGGTCAGGCGAAAATACACGACTTTTTCCCCCAAAAAAAGAAGAAGAAATTCAAATACATGATTCGTTTTCATTTGCCAAATGGAGCACAAACTACCACACAGAAATTATGTAGGAAAATTCACTTCGAATCAGTTGAAATCATGCGAACACAAAATGGAATATATTTTCGATTCAATGCAGTCACTAGAAATTAGATATAAAACCAAATAATCCCAACGAATGATATATTCCATACATACAAACACAAAGGCCAAAGAAATGAAAAGAGAGAGAGAGAGGGGAGACAGATTGGAGTACAGAGAATAAGCAGGAGTTAGAGAGAGAGAGAGAGAGTGGAGGGAGAGAGAAAGAGAGGTAAAGGGGACGACATACACAATCAACGGCAATATCTGGCAATGGCATTTAGTGTTATCATGTTCCTCAAACCACAAATCAGATTACATAATCCCTGGAAATTTTGTTTGTACTCATTTTTCATGTTCTAGTGGAAATTCACTCACATTTTATATATGTATATATAGACGGAACTGGTTTTGTGCATCTCATAAAACCACACGTACCAAATGAAAGCTCCACTTTTGTTTCTATCATGCAACATCTAACGATTACGACAGCATCATCATTTTTGATATTTGCACACATTCAAATTTCACCTCATAAAATCGCATCAAATAAAGGAAATCGAATGCTAAAAGAAATTCGAAGTGAGCGAAAGAGCGGGAGAGTGGGTGAGTAAGGGAGAAAGTAATCCAGTGAGAGGGAGAGAGAGAGAGAGAGAGAGAGTGAGTGAGAGAGAGAGAGAGAGAGAGAGAGAGAGAGAGAGAGAGAAAGGCAGTGAGTAAGAAAGCAAACAAGAGATGAAAGAGAGAAATTAAGAAAAAGAGAGAGAGAGCGGATTCAGATGAAATGAAATCCCCAGGACAAAGTGCATCATTTGAATTTATGAATAGAGAAAAATCAACCAGAAATGGAAGTGCAAAAAGCAGAAATCATATTTTTGTGGTTTCTTTCAATTTTTGAATACGTGTTCGTATGACATACATTTCCAACAGCTTCACATTTGCATGCAGTTCAATAAACCCCATCTGACATGAACTTATCACTTTTAAATTAACAAACAGCATGGATTTTCTTCTTTGAGACTTATAAACATGGAGTATTTTTTATTTTATATAATCGCAAATGCAAAATATTTTCTGCCAGTTTGAACGAAGAGTTTTTATGAATAACTAAAAGGGTAAAATGGTTTTCTCTCAACAATGGAATACGTGGAATTACAAAAGAAATCAAAAGCATTCAAAACAAAACCTAGTTTTTTGAATTTTGAAAATAATTGGTATCTGTATTCGAATTTGAGATTGTGGAAAACGAAATTTCCGATAGAAAAACGTATTCAATCAGAAATTTTGATCGATTAGCGTAATGGCTTTGTGATATCGAAGATTGTTATTTGGATAACCTAAGAGGTGAAGACATATTTGAATATTGTAATCATCAGCCTGGTTGATTCAGCCAAGTGTCAAAAAAAAAGAATATTTTAGTCATCAGCCAAGTGTCAAAGTATGGTCTTTTGTGTTAATCAGGCTCTCAAGTGCTTTTTAATATAGGAAAAAAACTATTTTAATGAACATGCTCATTGTTTCATCGATGGATTGATCAAACCTCATCAAAAATGGAGCATTAAACTCTTTTATTTATGTTGAATTTTATGATTTGTTCCAAAAATCAAATGTTGAAACTGTTTTCAATTCAAATATTTATAAATTGGTCGCTCTTGTCAAAATATTCCATAAACACGTCATTTCATTGCATCGTTGATAATTATTGAATAAATGCCAAATGATTGACTGCGATGATTTGCATCGCTGTAATAAACACAGTGTTGAATCAACACTCAGACGAGTCATAAAATGTTTTTATGGCCAAAAAGGGCTGCATATTCATAAACAGAAAATCTAAATTATGTTTTTAAACATAGTTGATTTTATCGAGGGAAAACGACGAAAAAAAGAATGGTCTAATTTTGTGTGTAACATTTCAGTCGGGCATTTATTTCTGCATCTAAAGTGGAGTGCATTTCATGAAACGCATTTATTTCGAAATTGTAAAGATAAACAATTTTTGAATTAGGTTCTTTTCTCTCTTCGGTTTCAATTTCGTTGTTTTTTGTTTTTGTTTTTTTTTTTTTGCATTTTATGACTTTGTTTGTCTATTTTTTACGATTTTTATGGGTGAATGTGTTTCTGCTGGCAACGGTTATTTTTGTGTCCCAAGCTATTTGTTCAATTGAAAAATGGGATTCGCATTCAGATGACAGAGAAGCTACACGTATAAAATAGCATCCCGACCACCAAACGATATAAAGCATGTTGTTGTGTGTGTTTGTTGTTGTTTTTTTCGGGTGTCGTAAAATATTCATGTGTCTGGATGCTCGCCAACAGATGTTTAGCTTCGAAAAATGCCAAAGGCATGTAGTTCAATTCACTCTCTTGTTCTCTCACTCTCCATCTATGGAGAATGCAATGAGCACACACACACATACAGAGAGAGAGAGAGAGAGGAGAGAGAGAGAGAGAGAGAGAGAGAGAGAGATAGACACCACAGAATCAAATCGAATGTGCACACGATGAGAAAGAGTAAAAAATAACAACAGCAAATTCATCCTTTATGGAAAATAGCATGGCTCTTGTGCTTCATTCGTTTTCTCTCCCTCACTGCCTTGCAATGAAATTGCCCATTCGCATCGTGCAACCAAACGTTGATTCGGTTATATTTTCAATGCATAATACATAGAATGTGATGAATTACGAATTGCATATGGTTTTTCATGTATGAAATTTTCTATCTATTCGAGTGCATTATCTTCCTCGTTCGAACTCTTTACTTCGAATTCTCTCTCACTCTCTCTCTCTCACTCTCTCTCTCACTCTCTCTTTCTCTCTCTCTCTCTCTCTCTCTCTCTCACTCTCTCTCTGCTTTTCTCTATCATTCTCTTTTCAATTCTATCTTTATCATTCTCATTTTGTCCATATCAGTTTGGTCGTTCGCTATTCCATTCAGTATCTCTATTGCTGATTGCATTGAGCGTTGCATATAACCAACGGAATTATGCATCAACACAAAATTATATACAACTCGAGTACTTCATAATAAATGCAAATGGAAATGAAAACAAACACAACGAACAAATGATGATAGGAATTTTTGTCTCTTCGACAGCGTTCCACTCAACCAGACTGTATAAATCCATTTATATTTTTGCGTTTTTCATTCTCGTTTTATTTTTATTTTTTGTATTAAATTTGTGTGCCGTTTTTATCCAAAATGCATTTAAACATTTCACAACATTCAATCAAGTGCTGACTAATTGGAATCAATGACGAAGATACTTGAATGGAAGCAGTTTACATGCAGTTTAAAATGATGTCATTTAATGAAGAAATATTGTAAAAGCGAATGCAATCAAGAAACAAACGGATACCTCATGGGATGAGCAAAACAAGAATGCATTAAGATTTTGAAGAAAGAAAAAAAAAAATCCCGGTAGATTTTCTCAATTTTGAAAACTCATTCAAAACGCAAAATGTTGTAATTTTAATTATATTTCGTATGGAGTGTGTACGAAAAAGGAAAAATGTTATCCCTTTTTTCCACCGTTTCGTTTGAAAACGTTATTTTTCCATCGTTTTCTGTAAAACCACTTCACACTAAAATTACTGTATCGGGTATCAGAAATTATGATATGTTCGTAATTGTAACCAGTTTATTCTGAGAAAAATAGCAAGGCAAAACAAGAAAAAAAAAAAAAAAAATTAAAAAAGAAAAATGAAGCGGCATAATGAACAACATCGACAAGGAATTCCGTTGAAATGATGACGGTGATGCAACTTTAGAATTTCTACATTCAACTCAATATCGCTACGCCCCGTCATTGAGGACGTGCATTTAAGACTTTTTTACAATGTGTTAATTGACGGTAATAAACAAAAATGAAATACGATTCAGACACCAACATAACTGAAACACACACCACACACACACTCACAAACACCGATCTGTGATTATTTCACAGAAAAAGTAGCAGAAACAGTTCACAGCCTATGCAAACGGCTGTGAACGTGAGGAAAACAATTAACAAATGAACGAAGAAATGACGGCATAATAGTGACAGTGAAGTAAAGCAACCCGTTCATTTTTTTTTTTTTTTTTTTGAGCATAAAATGCAATGCCGCCGACAAGTTTCTTCTTTACTATTTTTGCTTTTCGGTTTAAAATGACTGAAATGAATAATTATGTGGAAAATGTTATCGAACCGATGCAAATGTTCAACATTTTCACGCCACAACCAGACAATTTCTTTCGTTGTGATTTATACTTTTGGATGAGAATACTGTGTGCTACATTAATAGCTCAAATAGACCTTGTCGTTTATTCGTTGTTGTTTGAGTTGTTTTTTTTTTGTGCGTTGAAAACAACTTTTTTTCCCACTTTCAACATTTCATCCTTTCAACATTAACACGAAAAATGATCTCAAGTCAAAATCTAACTGTCAGATTTTAAGCAGCTTGGGAATCACTCACTTAATGGACAAGTTTTTCATATTTTATTCATTGCCAAACACATTAAGAAGCATTTACATGATTTTTTCATTTCAATTAAGGGCTTCGGTAAAGGAAGAAACTGATGTTTGGTTAAAGTAAGAGAGCTGGTTAAAACAAAATCTCTTTGATTGAAACAAAACTCAAATTTTGAGATTTAATGTTTGAACCAGAATGTGTTGTGTTGACACGACATCCCACTTTAAACGAAAATATAGTTTTTAATCTCCAAGGAGCAGAGTGCTATCGATCGATTTTATATTTTTCCTTTTTTTTTTTTGTCACTCAAATACAAATTATTATCTCTCATTATGTTTGAGTCTTTTAAAAGTCGATAAATGTATCGAGAGAAAAAAAAAATGCTTAAAACAAGAGGGTTAATCTGGCTTAATTGAACACATTTTCACTTAAGGGCCAATAACTATTTTAAAGTTTTCTGTAATGGCAGGAAATATTGAACAATTATGACATACAACAAGGTTGCCGCGTTGTAACTCGCCTAACGCAAAATGTGTTAAAACAAATTTGTTTTATGGAAACAACTCAGGATCGTCGGTAAATAATTCATCCTCAATAAACAAAACTGGATTTTTGTGTCAATAAAAATGTGTAACTTTGCCGCACGGCACTTTTTCACTATATTTTGCTGTTGCATTTGCGTGTTTGGTCTTTTTGACGCTTTTTCTCTCTCTCTCACTCTCTTTCTCACTCTCTCTTTCTCTATTTCTCTCTTTCTCTATCTCTCTCTTTCTCTATTTCTCTCTTTCTCTATTTCTCTCTCTCTCTTTCTTTCTCTTTCTCTCTTTCTCTCTTTCTCTCTTTCTCTCTTTCTCTCAATCTCTCCCTTTTTCTCTCGCACTCTCTCCCTTTCTCTTCTGCACTCTCTTCCTTTCTTCCTCTCGCATTCTCACTATCTCTGTCTTTCGCTCTTCCATTCTTCTTTTCTCGTCAACAAACTCATATCGTTCGATATGCCGACAACAATATTCGACTGGGATTTCATTAACATTGGTGAAAATGTGATCCTTTCATGTTCCGCATCGAATGAAAAACGGTATTCCGCAGCGTATAAATATGATAATGGAAAATAACAACACTGACGCTGACAAAACATAAACCACGAGCTCTTTTTAAAATAAACATCGATTTATCGATGTACAAACTAAGCCACAGATTGATTTCAATACACAATCTGCATAATATCGAATCGAATGAATAGAAAAGGACTTGAATTTATATATATATATTGAATGCCATGCAATGCAATGCAATGATCATTTCAATGTCTGTGTTTATTTTGGGTGCGATCCAAAAACAAAAAAAAAAAAAACAAAAAAAGAAAAAGAAAAAGAAACAACAACAACCTACAAAAATAACGAAATCTATTTGAGTTTCTGAGGAAGTGCAAGCAAATAAAACGGTCATGACCATAGTCATTAATATTTTCATTTGAAAACACTTCATTCGGTTTGTGTTTTTTTTTTCTTCTCCTTCTCTTGTTGTTTACTTTTGCGCCTTTACATAACACATATTGTAGTTTTATGTTTGTTTCATTCACTTCATCGTTCGTTTCATTTTCCAAAAGTTTCCAATAACAAAACCATTTATTCCTGTTCATTCATTGAGTCGGTCGGTCGGTTTGTGGGTCGATTGTTTCGAGGATTATTTTTGTTACGATAAATATTTGCTAAATAATCTCTATTACTATGTAAACTATTGTCTGTTAGTGATTTGGTATTTGGCCTGTTTTAATCCTGTTCATAGAAAAACTTCATAATAAATTCTTTCGGCAAATGGATTTGTGTATGCTAGAAAAGTGTGAGAATCAATTTTCAAGAAATGAGCTTCATAATTGTTTTTTTCTTCTCTTTTTTTTTTGTTTTTTTTTTTCTTGACACCTTCAACTCAATTCAACGCAATCGAATTTTATTTACACGTCGTGTATGTTTGTGCACGCATCAGTCACGATTTCATTTTGATGAGCCTACGCACTTTATTACACATTCTTTCGAAAAATGTTTGAGAAAAAATATTTATTGCGTACAAATAAACATATAGAGAGCAAATGAGGAAAAGGATGCACAAAATTTAGGTGAATATGAGTAGTTTGAACCAACAAATTTTGTGAAGTGTATTCTTCAAATGATTTGATCTAAAGCGGCTTTCTGCATAGAAAACGATTAAAATGTATGTTGCGCATGGGTGTGAAATGAATTTGTTTTTTTTCTTTTTTCATTCAGTATTTGCCTGCATTTCAAATTTCGTGTCAATTTTTTTTTCAATTGACATCGTTCTTTGTCACTTTGTCACCAGCAGAGATTATTATTTTTTTTTTTTTTTTTCGCTTCTCTTCTTCGTTTCAATCTGGCCATATTACACATCATGATAGACATAATACGTAATTTTATACCACACAGAAACACACTTATACACACATACATAATTCAAGTGGATTGATGCGTTCGCAGAGAAGGAATCGATAGCGCATCACAATCGATATGATACACAATCACCCTCCTTTTTCTTTAACAATACAATCAATATTATTCCACGATACACAATTTATTTGTAACACAATGAATTTGTTTGTTTTTCAAAATGCATATCTCTCTATATCTCTGTGTATTGTCTGAAATTTGACACTCACACATATTCAATTTGTATGCATACAAAACAAATTGTCACAGAAACTATTTGTTATATAAATTTCCATGCAATTACAATGCACACACGCACACACACAAACTCAAACATCCAGAATGAATAAAATGAAATTGGAGAATATATTGCATTCGTACAATTATTATGAAGGGATTTTCTCGGATTTGTGTTCTCTTTTTTCTATAGTAATATATTCGTTCGACGAAAAATGTTCATTTTTCAACAAAATTTTAATCCGGTTTCGATGTGAATAAGCAAGATTAGAATATTTTCATTCACCAATAGATTAGTTCACATTTTAAATTGAATGCAATTGATGCAAACACCATCAATGCAATCAATACAAAGAGGCCGTAAATGTGCAGATGACATTGTGTTACATTCAAATGACGTTAGATTTTATAACTATCTTTAAGGCAAAGAATGAATGAAATACAAAGAAATGAAGAAAGAAGTAAAAAGAAGTGAAAAAATTGCAAAAAGCTGAAAACATACGATTGAAGAGAAAAATAATAACAATTTGCAGGCGAACAGGATTCAAGAAACATTGACACCTTATATCTTCGCAAAATCTGTCCAGTCACAAATCAGCATCAAAAAACACAATCTTTTCCGCTCAACTGAGCCTGACAATTTGTTTCTTCACAAGTTTACAAATATCCAAAGAAAAAAAAAATGGGACTTTTTGTTCGATGTCGTCATCATTTGTCTTCGTGTGGTGCTTCTCCCTCCCTCCCTCTCTCTCTCTCTCTCTCTCTCTCTCTCTCTCTCCCTCTTTTCATTTCAAATCATTTTTTCCTCGGTTCAATTCAATCTTCTCACTCAATACGGCAATTTTCTCACTTTCGCATTGAATCTTTTCTCTCTCTTTCATTTCAAATCTTTTCATTTGCTCAAAATGACGTTTGATGTCAATGTTGATCTTTTTTTTCCTTCCCATTTCATTCTGTTCTTTTAGCATCATGACACAATGATTTTCGCAGTGATTAGGCAATCAAAGTTTGTGATTACCACAAATTACATGTTTTTTTTTTTTTTTTTTTTTTTTTGAAAGGAAATTGAATTGTTTTGGCCCAAATATTGAATCGAATTTCTTTAAGCTTCGTATTGAATCTTTTGAGCTGGATCAAATTCTCAATGAAATGACAAAATGGATTTTTGTGTGAAATTGAGTTGTTTGTTTGTTCCTTCTTAATAGACGATTTTTGCAATTTGAACAGATTATTATTGGATTCTTATGAAAAATGACCACCGTTGAAGTTTTGACATTTTTTATAATTCACGCCCATGATTCATCTGCTCCTCACAAGAAATAATCGTTTTTGTTTTCTTCTTCTTCTTGTTTGTTTGGCTCCTTTTATCCATTTTTTCTATTCATTTTATTTCCGCAATAATTTTCGCATCCAGTTGGATGTTGTCAAATGCTGAGAGAACGAATTTTGTTCATTTTTTTTCAGTAAATTTCCTTTATTATTCATATAATTTGAAACAATGTGATTATCATATCGACATTTCTACGGTTATTAAAGTAAAAACAATGAGAAAAGATGCATTTTAATTAAATTATATCATTTTTATGCCAATTATTTTATATACCAATATGAATGCAAATATTTATCTTGTTCAAGAATAAATGTACTAAAATTGTGTGCAATTCATAAACAATTTATTTAAACAAGTGAATGCATATGCATCAATTGACATTTCATTTTGGTCTAGACGCGTTATTTGAAATCAATATTGTTTCGTTCAAAAATGTTGTTGATTATCTTGTTTTTAAAAGTTCAATAATATTTGATCAGTTGTTCATCATATTGTGATGTGATGAATACCGTTCTGCGAATGAAATAATTTCTGCAAAAATGTATTCATGAATAAGACAAAAATTCAAATTAAACAATTCTTATTAAAATGAATAATCATTAGGGGCGTATCGATATTAATATTTTGCGAAAATTAAAAATTTCAAAATTCATTGTAAAGATATCAATAAATCGAGTGTAAGATATCAACTGCTATCTTAGTAAAGTTTTTCGTAGAAAAATTATTTCAAACGATCGGTGGATCATTATTTTTACCGAACAAAGAAATGTGTTCGAACAAAAGTACTCTACAAGATGTGCATCTCCCATTTTTGATATACGCAAAATATAAATATCGATACACCCTAATTAATTATTATCAATTCTTCAATAAATGGAGCATTTTTTGTTTATTTATATTTATACAATTATTAATAAGTATCGAAATGCATGAATTCAATTCTCAGTTATTAAAATCGTATTTATTTTCATAAATAAGAAATTTCGTACACAAAAAATTACCATTAATTCTTTTATCGTCTAAATGAAAGAATGTCACTGTAAATTCGTCCGAATATACTAAGTTAAATTTTGAACAATTATTCGTTTAAAAACTCGTTTTAGCAAAATTATAAAAACAAAAAAAAAAAAAAAATGTTCAAAATCAAATTGTTTTCATTTTTTGTGCTAACATTCACAGTATTAACGATCAATGCAATCACATATGGTAGTCCTATCATAGCCGGAGAATATCGATCGATTGCATATGTGCTTCCTTCAATGAATGGAATTGAATTTGGCATTTGTACTGGAACTCTTATTACAGTTCGTCATATTCTCACTGTGGCTCATTGCTTGGTCGATGCTGTGAAAGTCATTGCTATTGTAGGTGCAATAAGACGAGATGGTTCAGGTATTACTCAAACAGTTTCCAAAGAAAACATACATCCAAATCCGGATTACATTGAATCACCAAATATATGGAGGTAAATTATTCACGTTTTTCATTGAGAAAATAAAAATCTTTCGATAATCAAATTGCAAACTAATTATTTATTTATTTTTGATTCACATATGTTTTATTTAATAGTGATATCGGTATAGTCGAACTTCTAGAAGCAATTATACCAACCGTTTCAGTTGGAGCCGCCACCATACACTGTTCTATACCTATTGTTGGTGATACAGTTACTCTAGTTGGAGCTGGATCTGTAAGTGCAACAACCATTTCCTATCCTGATGTTATACAAAAAGCTGATGATGTATTCATTTCGTTAGAGACTTGCAAATTATTCAATCCGAATATTCAATTATATGGACGAACAAATGTGACTTGTGCTTTAAATTGGCCATATATTTACAAAGGTGTTGGAGCCAATGGAGATTCAGGGGGCCCTTTATATGTTGCAAAAGATGTTGTTGCAGCTATTATTAGCGTTGCATCAGGCTCACTATCCATTTTACCATTAGCTCAAGCTCAAAGTCAAACCGGACCAACTAGTGCCACTCAAATTTGGCCATATTACAACAAATTTATTCAGAATATTACAGGAGTTTGCCCATGTCCACCGTGTTGAAGAAAATATTTTTTTATTATTTATAGACAAACAAATTTGGGCGGCAAGTAATTTCAATAGTTTGAATGCGCCTATCTAAAATTGTGTTGTGAATATCGGTGCATATTCTCAATTGTTTAATTATGCAAATTTTTGTTGAAATCAAATTACTCAAATCGTTGAACAAAATTGTAAAATTTGATCAAAAACTTTAGAAAATAGTTTTTTCATTGAAATGACTTTTTTTTTGATAACCTTCAGTGTTTATTTCGAATTTTCAGTTTACCGGTGTCTTCATTGTTTCTTCCTTTCATCATGTTTTGATTTTTTTTCTTTGCATTTTCTCCGGTGTTGAAGAGTTTCGCATGACTGTCCATGGTATCGTGTCAAGAGTTGGTTTATTTAAACGAATTAGAAGAGATACTCTCTTTAAATGATTGTTTTTTAGTTCCATGTGAATAATTCTACGTTTTCATCAAAATAGACTAATTAATTCATGTTTCGTTCATGAATAGTCTGGCAGTGTGTTGTTTCGAGACGAAAAGACAAAAAAAAAAGAGAAGAATGAATGGTACCGCCTATGTTATTGTTTGCTTTATCCAATAACAAATAATTTCTCACAAACACACACAAACACACATGAAATGCATAAAAATGTCGATTAGAAATGGAGCGGGTAAAACATAAAATCGTAAATTATTCGGTGACTGAACAAAAACAATTAGATTTTGGACGCCATTTTGAAAGTAATTTTTATTTTTGTGATGTGAATGTCGGAAATGCGCTCACTTTTCATTGTTGACAGACAACCGATTGACTTGCTTTGAATACTTCACGCAAATGAAAAAAAAAAAAAATTGAGAGACGAGAGCTCAAGCGGCGAATCAATTTTGCGTTTTACTGCGTAAAAATCATAAGGGTACTTAGAGCGCTATGAAACAAAAGAGTGAACAAAACATGATGCATTGTGAAGGTAACGAGAAAATGAAAAAATAACAAAAAAAAAAAAAAAAAAAAAAAATGAAGCAAACACAGAACAACTCATTCGCCGAACATAAATAGAAATTGCGTGCTCAACGTGTTATGCTGCACATAAACAATGAGAAAACACAAATGCCATTGCAAATATATTTATGTTTATTAAAAACACAAAATGCGATGGCAACAAAGAGAAATGCAAGAGAGAGACCGACACAAAATCGCTGTAATAACAACAACAACAACAACAACAACAGGGCAATGTGTATGCAAATTATACGCGGTATTGATTCATTTTACACACGTATTCGAATCAATACGACCAATGCTTAGCACCGGTAATAGCAGCACACAGTACATAACAATATAATGTCATCATCAATGGCAATATTTTCTTCTTTTTGGTGCCGGCGTTGGTTTTCTTTTTTCGATATGCGTGCGTGCTTCCCTTTTTTCTCTTTGGCTGCTGCCATAAAAACTGACATGCTCAATATATGTTCTTTGCAACATGAACAGAAACACATTGGATTTCATAATACTCTCTTGCTCTTTGTCTATATTTATAATGTTCTTACGTCTCTATCTTTCTTTCTTTCTCTCTTTCTCAATCTCTCCCTTTTATCTCTCTTTCTCTCTCTCTCTCTCTCTTTCCTTCTCTTTTTCTCTCTTTCCCCTCTCTTTGTCTCTCCGCATTGAGTTCCCTTTTTTTCATAGCATCACGAGAAGAGAGAAAGAGAAAGTTAAAGTGCACAGAGTGAGTGAGAACGAAATCGAAACAGACGAAAGTAAGTGAGAGACGTGACCGATAACAAAAGATACAAAGATCGAGGGAGAGAGAGGGAGAGAGAGAGAGGGAGAGAGAGAGAGAGAGAGAGAGAGAGAGAGAGTGAGTGCTGCTACCCAATGATCCATTTTGAAATTGCAAATATATACATTTGGTTAAGTGCTATTAATATTTTTGCATTGAACGATAAATAAATAGTAATGCAGAATGTGAAAGAATGGTTAAAAAATGGTGTGTTCACCACCATATCGGCCAATAGTGTATTATAATGTAGTCAGACGGTTATTGGATTGTGTGTTGGAATAAAATGTAAAATGAAACTAAATCCCAAAATGTAATTGCAAAATGCATTGGTCAATAGTGTGAAACGAGAGTGAGAGAGAGAGAGAGGGAGAGGGAGAGTGAGAGAGAGAGAGAGAGAAGGAGAGGGAGAGATGCATCACTTTCGCGCTAATATGTAAGCACTTGCATTCGCTTGGGGAGTGAATTACATTTTTCTATGTAGTTGGATGAGCACCAAGTGAGTGTACTTGCTAATGCGATTCGATGATATAATCCCTAATCCGCTCTCTTTTTTTTTTATTACATATAAATATACATGAAACAATGGAATACGCAATCGGTACTGGCTTATTTGTTTTATGGAAGGCGAAAATGACAGTTTGAACACAGAAAAGAATGAAAAAAAAAAAACACCACCCATTTGCATTATCATGTGAATTTATGTATTATGCATTGTATGCGGCAGCCATATGTCAGAACAAAACAGAAATGTAGAAAACGAAAAAGAAGAAGAAGAAGAAGACAGCAGAAGAACCAAGTCAATGAAATGTTCGTTGCATCGGTAAACCGACATAGGAAGTTTGTGTGAGCGCATCGAGCAATGAGCACAATGACATCGATGGCAATACAGCCGATTCATTGTTTCATGTCTTCAGTTCAAAATTGACTATAAAATATAATGGTGAATCGATACCTCGTCCACAGAACGGTTGCACATGGTATTGGTGTGTCTCAGTTTCGAAAGAAATGCGACACGATAAACTAAGTACGAAAAACAACCAACGACAATAGAGCAAGAGAGGCAGAGAATGAAGCGAAAAACGTGTCATTACCACCATTTTACATGGATTTAGCGACACACCATTCAATATTGAACTTGGTGAATCGCTCTTCCTCTCTCGTCTCGTTCTTCTATTTTTCTTTGTTGCTCTTTCATTCTGTCCGTTTCTCTCGTCTTTTTTCTTCCGCTCTCTATCACTCTCGATATTTCTCTCGCTCTTTCGCCGTCTATCCCTCTCTCTCTCACTCTCTCTCTCTCACTCTCTCTCTCTCTCCCCCTCTCTCTCTATGTCTGTCTGTCTCTCTCTGTCTCTCTCTGTTTCTCTCCCCATTCCTCTATCTATCTTTTCCCCAATCGAAAACATTTATGCATCAAATGCATTTTTGCTGATGCAATTTTGCCATAACTGTCGCGCAGGCGCAATTAACGCAATTTTGCCATAACATCAAACCGAAGCCCCCCGAAAACAAAAGGCAAACAAAAGACAAACTGCAAAATGGGAGAAAAGTTGTTAGTGAGATAGAGACGGAAACTTAAAATTGTCTAATTACTGAAACATGTGACATCGAATAATAGGTAGTCTCATTGTCTTTTTCTCTCAATGCCACACACAAATCGCAGCCATTTTTATTGTAATTCTGAAAATGTGATTCTATATACGGTGCGTCGCGTTGTTTTTGTTTGAAATTCGCGAAAACTTAACAAACAAAAGAGAGACATTAATGAAATGAATCTGTAATGCTGATTATATTGTCATCGTGTCTGCTATTGTTGCTGTTGTTGTTGTTGTCCAAGGTAATGGCTGTTGAATATATTCGTTGTGTCTTCTATTTATATTTCTTGTGAGAAATTAAATCGTGTTAAAACAATGGGGATCTAGTTATAAGCTGGATAAATATTACATTGTCTATGTGTTACAATCGCTGTTCTAAGCTACTCAAATTCCAAGACAATTTTGCTGTTGAATGTTGCAATTTTGAATTGTTCTTCGAATGAATACGTCTGTGTCTGTGTCTGTGTCGTTTTCTTTCTGTTTCTGTTTCTGTTTCTGTTTCTTTCTCCTCTTTCATTCTCTTTCATTCTCTTCCAATCTCTCTCTCTCTCTCTCTCTCTCTCTCTCTCTCTCACTCTCACTCTCTTTCTGTATGCATTCGATAATATGTTTCGTTTTCGATTATTGTTTGCAACTTTCTTCCGTCAGGTACACGGCCATTTATGTGCTACGGTTAATCGTAGAACATTTTCAAAATTGTGAAATACACAAAACGGATTGTAACCAGCAATTATTTCTTTCATGTTGACTACCATTTGTGCTCATAACAATAACTAAAAATGTGCGAAAAATACGGATATTTTTGTTATTAACAAAACATAGCAGCCGTTACCGTCCACATCGGTGTCAATAATAATATTAGCAACATCCAATCGAGCCCATATATTCATTGTCGACTATATAATGGGCCCCGTCTGTCATCATTGTGCTAATCATAATCGTTAAAATAACCCATTCGACCCATTCGAAATGAATGTTCCAAGATTGCATGCTTTCGACTTGTTGACGATGATGATGGCTGCGGCGGCGACAGCAATAGTGAAACGCCACTGAATGCATGTGCAGAAAAAAGAATAACGAAAAAAGGAATAATCTAACATAAAAAGTCGTAATGGTATATTGTGTGTGTGCATGTGTGTGGATATGTGTGTGAGTGTCGGTCTATTTTGCCAACGACTGGTATTATTGACATTAAATTGGCCAGAATTATAGGTTACAGTATGGCCTGGTGCGAAGTTCATTGTTTTGTTTCATTCGAGCATCTAATTTTGCACCATAAAGGATTCAATGACTGAATTACACAATCGACTCATTTTTTTTTTCCATTTCGCAGCTCCGATCAGCCCATTTTATTCAATTCGAAACCGCTTATTTTCGGGATCGATGATTCCAACCCAATTGAAGACTATAATTCATTTTATGTCAAATACATTGTCGGTTTTATTCTATGAATACTCGATTAAGTTCATCGTACGAACATTTTTTTTTTCCTTTGATTTCTTTTTTTTTTTCAACTTCGTCGTTCTTGATGCCTAGTTCGATGCCTTTATTCATTATGGCTTACCACAATATTGTAATTATCACAGCTACAACTTATGCGTACACCGTATATTGTGTCTTTTCAAGAATAAATCAGTTGGTAAATGTCGCCACATGGGTGCTAAATTTCAATATGACGCCATTCGACAACATCATTTACACAGAAAAAAATAATGTCTTCTATTCACTGTTCGTTTGATTGTGTGTAAAATCTCGACCAACAAATTCAATAAGGAAAAAAAATACACTCATTATTATCAAAGAGCGATATGATATGAGACACGGTATACGCCCTTTTTCATATATATTCAATTTCACAAACTCTTATTTATAGCTCATGCTGATTTCTTATTTCTTCATTGTTACACTGAATTTGCATTGAGTAACTGGATGCCTTGTGTTGCGGTTTCGGCCATTCTAACTAACAATTCATGGTTTATGCTCACATATCCATTTATGTACTTCAGTATATACAAATATGCATATTTAATTATTATTTGTCGATTGAAACGGAAGCAAATTCTCAACAGTAGATTTAGAACATTCTTTGGCTTGAGATATAACAAAGCTAAAGATGGTCGAACAAATTCTGTTAATGGATTGGGATTTTAACTTCAAAGTAAAACAAAACATACTCACTGTTTGTTGTTTCTGGAAAAAAACAACATAAGCTGAACATTTTAGAAGCAGCATTTCGATGAATGCTCCAGGTGCATTTTCTGGATGTTCATATTTTTGATCGTCTTTATCTTTCGTTCTTTTTCTATTTCGTTCTCTTTCTATTTCGTTCTCTTTCTCTCTCGTGCTCATTCTCTCTCTCTCTCTCTTTCCCTCTTTCCATGTCTCGCTCGCTCGCTCACTCTGGATATCTCCCCCTCTAGCTCTCAGTCTCTTTACTTCGGATCTGCCTCTTTATTTCCCTCTCTTTCTCCCTTTTTCCTTCTCTAACTCTGTCACTAATTCATTCTCTTTGATCTTCCATACTTACTGTCTATCAATAACTCTCTTTCCCTTTCCTTTCTTCATATCTATCGCTCTTTGTCTCTTTGTCTCTTTTTCCCTTTTTCTCTTTTTCTCTTTCTTCCTAATCGAAGAAAAGATGGAAGAGATTAATAATTCCATTTGAAATAAGTTGAAATTCATTTGAAACTTGGTGCATTAAATTTTTTTTTTATGATTCTAATTGTAAAAATGCTCGATCAAAAATTAATTAACAAAAAATTGCTGACGTCATTTTGTTTTTTTAGTTTTATGCTGTCACAATACATATAAACATATGGCTGAACAAAACGTAATAATAAGAACTTATAATTGAAGAAAATGAAAAGACTCAAAGCAAGAAAAATTAATCAAGAAGAATAAAAACAAATCGAAAAGAAACAAAAAAAAACTTGACGTAATCAGAATGAAAAATCGCACTTTTTATTGTTCTGTGTGTGCACAGTCATGATGGAAATCAATTATGAGTTCAGTTTCAATTATTTGTTTCATATTTCGAAAACTAATAAATAATGTCAGTGTCAAAGGACTTTATCGACGGCGGTCATAACATTATTATATTTTACAAGTAGCTCAAGGTAGCAAATAAATGAGAAAATGATTTCGAGAGAATGAACGGGAAAAAAAAAACAACAGAATTGTAATCAAAATGTGCTTGAAATGTGCGATGACAGTGCAAAAGACGAATTAATTAAAATGGAATAAATGACTCCGTCATATTGATTGGGGTGAAAAAAAAGAGAGACAGAGTCACAAAGAGAGAGAAAGAGAAAGAGAGACGAGAACTGATTGAGTGAGAAAAAAAAGCCGTGTTCCAAGTGTAAATAGAAGCCATAAAATAGCCTATATCATGACCATCATGATTCATGATGGGTTAATGTAAATTGTCAGTATCGTGGATTTCATTATGGGTTTCAAGTTGCGAAGAGTGTCCGCAATTTTCATCGAAATTATTTGAATCACGTGCACATATTTGGCCTCAATTTCAGTAGAAAAGTAAATATTAATTCATTCGGGGTAAAAAGAAGCGAGAAAAAAAAAATGAGGACGAACACAAAATGGAATGGCATTTCGAAGAGAATTGGTAATATTTTTCGGTTCTTTCGTGCACTAATCCCATATGATTAGATGATATTTTATCGGGAGGAAAAAAGGGTTACTTCCGAATGGGCGTTGCGCTTGTAATTGAACCTGTCATTATTCAACCAGTCTCTTTGGCCCTCCGCATTTTGCAACTCTCTTCATTTTAATCTCTATTTGATTCTCTGCATACTTCAAATCTACGTTCATTTAACTTGCTACTAAACAACGTTCACATCGCAAAACGGAAATGCAAACAAAATGCAATGCTATAAAATACGAAAAGAAAATTAATGCCAAAAGTGAAGGTAAACATTGTGCGATGTAAAACAAACAACATTCCATGAAATGAGTTTAACTGAAAACTGTTTGGAAAAATAGCAAAGAGATTATGCAGAACAGAAATGCGCGTGCTGATTGTTTATTTGATTGTTTATTTGATTGTTTTATGCTATTTTGAGATTTGACCAGCGACGAACATCGTTGTAGTCGTCATCGTTGTTTTCAACACTGGATCTTCTATTGTGCAGTCGCCCCTCTCACTGACTCTCTGACTCTCTCTCTCGCTCTCTCTCTCTCTCTCTCTCTCTCTCTCGCTCTCTTTCGCTCTTTGTGTGTATGTGTTCATGTTTGTGTTGGTGCTATGCATGGTATGCATAGCCAGTGCTAATCCTTTGACTAAAACTTTTGTTGTAAATGAAAAATAAACAAACAACGGGATTACGATTGGCTGCAAACAACAGCAAACGAACGCTTTCCACATCGTTCCATTGAGAATTTCTGGGTTGTTTTTTTTTTTAATTTTTCGGGTGACCGTAAATTGAATTTTCATTTCACAATTTTTCGACCGCTATTGAACAACACACAGTAACACAGCTACCACCACAAATCTTCAGTAGTTAGTTTTTTGAGAAAAAGAGAAGTGCATGGGGGTTAGTGTGCAAGAGAAGAAGAAATCAAGAGAAATATCCTTTTTCGGCCTTTTGCTAAGCTCATCTTTAATAATTCAAATGCGTTAGCATGTCAGCGGTTCAAAGTACATACTTTCACACCGTAAATAAAACAAAAACCATATTCAAAGCGATGAAAATACCAAAAATGAACAAGACAATTTTGTAATGCCCTGTGTAAATGCTTTTATACTGGCGATCGATTTTCTGTGCCAAATCCCTGGCAAAATGCGCATCTCTTTGCGAATTGTGGTAAATTTTAAATGAACGCTTGAATGGTAAAGAAAGAAAAAAAGATTTAAAAAAAAAGCAACAACATCATGAACACTCAAGCGAGGACAGCATAAAACCAAAAGCTTAAACTAAACATCCGAACAATCATTTTTCGATCCTCTTTGACCAAAAGGCAAACAGACATGCTGAAACAGAAATAAAACAAAAAAAAAAAAACAACTGTTCAGATTCAAACATTTCACGTGTTTAAAACGACACACAGAGCCACATTGAACGTAATCAGTTGTTTGGTTTTAATAATAAATTGCTGACCAACGAAAATCAACGACATGAATTCTTGGACCCGAAATTTTCTAACCATATCCCAGCTTCAAGTATATATTTTCATGATTTTCACACTGCAAACAAGACGATGAAAGAGATTGTGAATGAAAAAAAGAGAAAAAAAGAAAAGACAAAAAAAGAAAACGATGAACAAAATTGCCAATGATGCTATGTTGTTTCTGGTGTGTTAAGCTTTGCATTTTGTGTCCACATTTTAGTTTTGGGGTAAAGTTTTTGGAATTTAAATTATTCCTGGCAACTGTACTATTGCACACACTCTCTATCTCTCTTACACACACACACACACACACACACGGATCTATTTCGTTTTTACTCGTGCAATTTATGAGAGAACAAAGTATTATTTATGCAATATTACCCACAGCATTACACTCACACGCAAACTCTCTTTCTCTCTCTCTCTCTCTCTCTCTCTCTCTCTCTCCTTTCTCTCAATCACTTATAAAGTACACTGCACACTCACACAAACAAAACATTGTGCAAAATTTTGTGTACAGAGTGGAAAAGCCGTATTAAGAATTTGACCCAAATAACTGCCGCTTAACTACAGACCACGAAAATATTTTTGTCGCAACATTATTTTCATCGAAAAATCTACTAAATAATTTAATGCTTATAAATTGTTTTATTTCGGTCAAAAGAAAGAATTTTAATTTTCGAATTTTTAAATAATTTATTTCCTTTTTTTTATACCATTGATTTTTATGCTTTTTCATTGGTTGTTTTTTGTGTTGAAATATACATGTTTTTGTTTATGAAATTTTCGTGGAAAAAAAATACGTTCATTCTTTTAATGGAGATGAATATTTCATTTTAAATCATATTGTTTAAAAGAGACTACTTTGAATGAAATCGATTGGCGTCATATTATCGATTTCATCAAATATCTGTTTTTAAAGTTTAAAAAATTGTTTGGAATTGACTCGATTTCGCAAACATTTTCTATCATGATAATAACTAATAAGATACTTAGATACTTTGGGGTGTGAAATTTTTTTTTTTTTTTTTAAAGTTTTGTCTTAGTATTATCAAATATTATCGAAATTGGTAAAATATTATCGTCTGTGAATGTGTAAAACATTCATGAAAACATCATTATTACTTGAATTTATTCTTACAAAATAGTCATAGATAAGCAATTACCTCGAAAAGATAATGGAACATAAGTTTTCTCTATGGTTTTTATTGGGCATCCTTGTTTTTGTGGTATATCAAACCATTTTTTTAAATAAAATAAATATAATTTTTTATTTTCATTAAATTCTCATTAAATATTATTATTTTTTTAAATTAATATCTATTTGTTTAATTCCCTCTTTAATGAACAGCAAGTCTTAAACATCGATGCAGTAAACGAAAAAGCACCACAAAAACGAGTAAGTACGATATTTAAAATCGTTACAATTTTTAATGTTTTAATTTCGTTTTTCTTCCTGATTATTTTAGGTGTCAAAAAGGATTGATACACCAACAAACAAACCTATTCCTTTATCAAATCTGAATAAGAATATTGTACCGAAACCTGGTTTACCAAAACCAAAAGCTGGCTTACCAAAAGCTGGTTTACCGAAAGCCACTAAACCTAAACCCGGTATACCCAAAGCTGTTGCACCAAAACCAAGATCAAAACCTGTTGTTACGAAACCCGTTCTACCAGAGCCTGTTGTCTCAAATGGCATCAAATATCCTCCAGGATATCCAGAAAAATTCGTAATCCCAGAACCTATATCTCCAAAGAAGCCAACAAAATCCGAAGAAATAACTTTATATGAAAAACGGAATTTAACACGCTTAAAAAATGTTAAAATACCAAAGAAAGATGAACCAGAAGATATTTTGAATCAATAGCGAGGATATTCTCTTCTTGTAAATTCTTGATTCACAATATTTCTGCTTTTAAAATTTTTAAATTTTTATTCAAAGTTAAAATTCCCTATTCTCAATAATAATATCGTAAAACTAAACGAATGATTATTAAAAATGTATTTTTTATTCACCGAAAAAATATTTCGTCATTGATAATTGCGTCAATTCGTCTAATATTATCTCGCCAATTTCGTCAAATGTCTGTTTTACAAGGCTGAACAATTTTTTACATTCGCAAAATTTTGAGTTTTCTAACTTTATATTGTTTACATGAAATGAACTTACTTGAGTCTAAGAAATGACCAAAATTCTATGATCTCTAAACTTGAACACTTTCAATTGAAGTACGAATCTTTCAAAGTTCAAAAAATTAACGAGTTGCTTGAAATTTTTTATTTTATTTTAAATATTCAAAAAAAATGCTTGGTGTTAAAGGATCACAGCTTGCCACTGTAAAACGCTGGTATAACGAGTTCGATCATGGTCGCCTGTCTCTCACCGATCAATTCCGTGAAGGTCGTCCGTTGTTCCAGAACACAACAGTTGTTGTTCCAGAAAACATCGAGGCTGTGGAAAAACTGATAAGAGAAGATTGTCATGTGACATTACCATGATATTGAGGCAAATTAGGCATTAGTATGACAAGATAAGATCAGCTGTGAAAAAGATTTGTTCTCGTTGGATCTCATATAATTTGACAATAGCTCAGAAAAAGGCTCGTGCCGATTGGTGCAAAGAAATGCTCAAGAAATACAACTGCAGAAGCTCAAATGATGTGTCACAGACAAAATCAAATCCAACAAAAGTTGTTCGCGCACGTAGCACAGTTAAGCAAAAAATACCATATTCTTACGAACACAAACACACATTGTTCGCGGACAAAAGAAAAAACAAAACGTTCGTGAACTTAGAGCTCTAAGTAACAGTGAATTTTATTTTTAGAATAATATTTTTTAGAAATAATAATAAATTGAACTAAATAGAAACTACGATAGGGAATTTGAAAATACATTTAATAAGAATCTGAATTCATTTTCTCCATGCTTTGAGTTATTAATACATTATTATTATATATTATTATGAAAACGGTAAACATTTATAAGATCTTGAGTTACTAACTGAGGGTTTGTTTTCTGCATATTTTTTATATATTTCAAGAATTCGCACGCAATTATCAGTTTTATCTACCAAAAAACAAAAAATTCCTTTCGCTTTTATCGAATATAAGTCTTCAATATTCGACGAGAACGATTAGTAAGATGTAAGTAAACTTCCCAACTTATTTGAAAATTGTGGAAATTGTTTTGCTGTTCAAAAAAAAGGAAATAAAATCGAAAAAATGTTACGACAAAAGTTGTCACTGTACTTTTTATTGGCCATCATAGTTTTTGCGGTAATTTTATCATTTATACACAGTTTTTAATTTAAATTGAGTTGAATGAATTTCATTAATGATTTTAAATAATTCATATTCTATTAATTTATAAATGTTTTTCCACAGCAAATTATAAATATTGATGCAGCACCAGATAAAAAAAAATTAAACGACAAGACTAAAGCCGGAAAGAATCCTTCGTCAATCTCAAAATCTTCAAAACAAAAAGCAAAAATTCCTTCAACACCAGTTGTCTCAAATGGAGTCGAATTCCCTAAAAACTTTCCGAAAAAATTCGTAATTCCAGAATCAGTCATTCCGAAGAAGTTGACAAAATCCAATAATCCAACCTTGTTTGAAAGACGGAATTCAAATCGCTTAGGAAATGTTGAAATACCAGAGATAAAAGATCCACAAGAAATTTTGATGACAGATTCAAGTTCTGTTTCCAATTCAGAATCAGGCTCTGGATCCTATTATACATCATCAGATAGTGACTCAGATTTTAAACCGTAAATTTTTCATTAATGAATCGTATAAATTGAATTCAGGATGACTTATTGAACTTCTTCTCATTCATTCTGAAACTATGTTTTGAGTCTCTCATTTTGATTGTGAAAGAAAAAAATAATAAATAAAAGAAAATTTTTTTCAAAACTTTCGTCCATTGTTGAATATTCATTTTTCTAAATTCAATTAAATTCTTTTTTTTCCGTTCATTTTGCTCATACATTTTTAAGCGATCATTTTTTCTGTAAGAGTTCTGTTTGAGCCTAACCCTAGGGGGAAATGACTCGCAGCGAATCCCAATTTATTTGCAAAAATATGATCGAAAATTTAAAGATTCGCGTATTATACTTGAAAATGAATGAAAGATTCGCAAGGATTCGCATTTGATTATGTGTTAAAAAGATGCGCATAGATACGCTCGCAATTGCAAATCTCTTCGTCAACTTCACATGTAAATGAAGATTCGTAAGACTCGTAAGATTCGTGAAAATGCTTCGATTTCTCTAAAATTTTGAAAAGATTTGCAAGAGTCATTACCCCCTAGGCCTAACCGATTATTGGGCTAACACGTGTTTTATAATTGTCAATATAATCGAATATCTGTTGTCAAGGCTGAAAGAATGATTAAAAGCGGATTGAATTCGTAAAAAAGTTCACTTATATCGATTACAAAAATGAATTATATAGACACGATGTTTTTACTAATGTTGAACTTATTATTCCCAATGTTTGAATATAAAATGTCATTATTAAGTAGATAACAATGAATTGTTCACAAGATAAAAGGAATTTAATTCGATAAAAACTACGATAACCAATTTAAATATGAATTTTTATAAATGGAACGTAGCTCAAATGTTTCTTTGTAGATTTAAATTTTTGCGCCTCTTACGGAGAAATCGAAATTGAATATAATATACAACAATTAACTGTCAGTGACAGCCTATCACAATATGAACGTCAATGACATTGTCAACTTAAATCATGAAGTAATACTAAGTAAACGGTCGGATAGAGTACATTCAATCACCACAACAACCAAACAAACGTCAACAAACCGTTACAAATCACAAAAAATATGTAAAAGTATGGCAAAAAACGTAAATGATTCCATTGAAATTCTGACGCGTTAAAATTCGGCACAAGATGACGCTGCAATCTACATTTACTTCAAAAACTTGAGCTACGAAATGTTTTGCTGCATGTTTCTAGCTATTTTTTCTCAGGTCATGTTACTTTTATTCGAGCAATAAATGTTCCAGAGATGTTTTGGTTACTAACTGAAACTTATATTTTTATTCTCTTTTCTCTTTTCTCTTTTTCACATTTTCACATTTTATCATTTAAAAGAATTCGAAAGCAAATTGCAATATTATTTTTAAATAAAATTCCACCCGTTTATAACGAATATAAGTCAGTAATAATAGATGAAAATGATTAGTAATTTGTGAGTGAACTTCTCAAGAAAACTTTAGGCTGTGAACAAATTTTTTTTTAGCTATTTTGGAAACAAAATCAAACTGAAAAAATGGAACGCAATTTGTCGCTGTTGCTTTTATTAGGCATCATAGTTTTTGCGGTATAAAAAAGAACTTTAACTTTAAAATGAATAAAATGTATCATTTCAAATTGAATTTTCGTTTAATTTAATTTAATTTATTTCAATAATGTCTATTTCCGTGTATCACTCTTCAATGCGCAGCAATTTGTTAACATTAACGGAGCAAAAAACACAGCTCTACGCAGACGAGTCTGTATTATTTAACATTATTGCGATTTTTATCATTTTAATTTCGCTTCATTTCTGATTATTTTAGTTGTCAAAAAAGTATGATATGACGCCAGCAGAATTTGACGAAAAGTTTAAACCAATTAACCTCAGAAAGGATCCAGACTATATTTCGTCATTTAAGAAAGTGGACAAAGCTAAGGTAGGAATTTTTAAATGAACAAATTTATTGAAAGTTTTTTTGTTCTTCTTAGAATATTATTTTCTAGAGGAGAGAAGAAGAACAACACAAATTCTTTTTCGGAACATCCATTAATAAATATTATTCATTCGTTTAAAATGTCAATTTATCACTTCTTTTACAGATGATGGCGGAAAATATGTTCGAAGTATTTACGGATACACTTCCGTCATCTAGTTCTAGTCCTAGTCATAGTCCTAGTCCTAGACCTAGACCTAGACCTAGTTCTAGCTCTAGTTCCAGCTCTAGTTCCAGCTCTAGTTCCAGCCCCAGTCCAATAAAATCAAAATCTAAAAAATCATCAAAACAATTGAGTGCTTTCTTGAGAGATGTTTTAACTTGGGAACCAGAAGCTACCTATACGATTGATCCGAAAATAAGATCACAAATTGAAATTGAAATTGGTTCACTGGAACCAGAACCAAATGTGTCAACGCCTGCTATTTCAAATGAAATCGAATTTCCTTCAGGATTTCCAAAACGTTATGTGATTCCAGGACCTATACCTTCCAAGAAACCAATTACATCGAATAAACCAACCTTATATCAAAGACGAAAGGCAAAACGCTTAGAAAATGTCAAAGTACCAGAGAAAGATGAACCGGAAAAAATTTTGGAACCGAACCAAAAATCTAACTCAGATGTTAATCCGGAAAAATTTATTGAATCAATACATTAATCATTGTATATCAATTAATTATAATACGAATTCAACACAGAATTTCTTTGAACGTCTTTGCTATGGAAAAAAAAAAAATATTTTAGACCCTTTGTGTGTGAAATCTTGGCTTTCACTAGTAAGAAGGATAAAAAATAAAGAATAATTAAAAATAAACTATTTTTTTTATTTCAAATTTCATTTCAGTCGCATTTTTATTAAAATATCTATCAAAATCGAACAGAACATTTCATCGATAATTTCAACGAAAAAGAAAGTGTTTCGAACCTGAGCTTATGCACTGTAGATTCTTTGTGTATTGTAAATTCTTTTACGTTTAATTGTAAAGTTGTCGACTGAGAATGTTGTGTGGTGAGAGTGAGAGAAAGAGAGAAAAGTGCAGTTTTATTACGTCATCGACTTTTAAAACGCAATCTCTGGCAGTGGATTCATTGCTCTAAGTAGAACTAGTGATTTTGTTGTGTTTTGTACCCCAGGGCAAAAGTTGACATTTCTTTGCTTTCTACTTAATATTATTCGCATTCCGTTTACAAAATGCAATAAAACTTGGAGCTTCAAATACAGGAATTTTGTTATATCAAGAGGCATTGCTATTGCGGGGACAGAGATAGAGAGAGAGGGAGAGAGAGAGAGAGAGAGAGAGAGAGAAAGAGAGAAAGAGAGAAAGAGAGAGAGAGAGAGAGAGAGAGAGAGAAAGGGAGAGAGAGAGAGGGGGGGGATACGATGGAACTGTGCATTTTTCGATGTTCTGTTATTAATGTTTCAGTATGAGCTGTGAACTACAGAGATTGTGTGTTATATATTGTGTAGGATTGCAACTGTGGCCGTTTACATTTTGATGATGTGAAATAAAAGAGACAACGAAAACTTCATTTGTGGTTTTTCACTCTTTTCTTGTGAAAAGTTTTCTCGTGATTTGGGGCAAACTATCCGACTGTCGATGAGACGAACAATGTTTAAGAATGTTTTTTTTTCTGTATTTTATGTGTTTTATTCTCTTTAGTATCGAATCTTTTCCTCAGCCACAATCTCATTTTGAGTGAATTGAATAGGAAGTGTCGAAGCAATAACCATTTCAAGTTTTCCATTTTGAAAATGCATGAAAAAGGAAAAATAATTTCACAAACACTTGGAAAAAAAAAACGGTGTGATCCGCCATGCGCCATCACTATCACTTCCATCATTTCAACTGCCATTCATATGTGAGCAAATCACTATCTCAAACTTTTTCTCACGTTCACATTTTTCTTTTTCATATGTTAAAAAATGAAAATAAAACACAAATTCAATCAAATGCACGGAAACTCATCGATTTCATATCTATCAAACGAATCGAATATTCAATGCTATAGAATTTCCGATCAATATCGACAATTCCATTTTGTCTTGAGAAAATTCTTTTTCTCAATATCGCGCGCATTCATTCAAATCAAATATTCATAAATGTTCACATTCATTTGAATGCCGATGATCTGATAAGATTTTTTTTTCGTTAAAATTCTGAGACGAAAATTTTGCGAAATCGAACACGTTCACATTTAACTGAAAAATATTCATGTATATATATATCGTCACATGTTCGCATAAGTAATCCCTAAACTAACATATCGAAGAAAACAGTGGCAATATTGAACGAAATGATAAAATGACACCAGCAGCCAACACAAATGTTTTGTGTATTTTGGCCAAAAGCCATTTTGCCAAAAGGTCTGATGATGTGGATCGCTTTTATTTAATTTTTTCATCTTGACGAATTTCTTGAACGCTATTGATATGTGTATTTGAATGTATGAGTGTTGTTTGCGTCATCTGAAAATGGCAATGGCTCAATAGTTGCTTTGCTACATCATTAGGTGTTTGGTGCGGGTGATTTTGTTTTTGTCAATTCGTCAAAATGATTCCAATGCAAAAGCAATGGCAGGAAAATACCCAACGGATTTAAGACGAATCTAAAGTTTGTGATTGGCTTTCAATATGAATAAAATGCTTGCTAACCAGAATTACAAGTAAAAAAAATCGATTCCATACGGAGAAAATAACATACACAACTTGTCTGGGGAAAAAAAATAAGAAGAAGAAAAAGAAGAAGTCACATACGCAACTTGTGCTGGCATTTTGCGGCCGATGAAAGAAAAAAAAAGGCCGATGAAAGGAAATTTAATCGTCAGCAGATTTTTATACCAAGATTCGATGTGTGAATTGCTTTTCTTACCACGCTCTCTCTCTCTCTCTCTCTCACTCCCTCTCTCTCTCTCTCTCTCTCTCTGTCATTCTCTCTCTGCGTCTAATTCTCCTTCCATCACTTTCTTTCTATCACACACTAACACCCACTCTCGCTTTCACACTTGATTTCTTTCTCTTTTTCCTCATTTTTTCTTCTCTTTTGCACACTTTGTGTAATAGGCAGCAAAATTCAAACACGAATTATTGCCATCCACCGTTTATTGCATTTTCGCAATGAAAACATTGTTAAAATTCTTTCAACACAAAGCATGTTTTATCAATCACAAGACGTCTTTTTGGCGTTATGCGAAAATTACATTTCGACAGAGTTTTATTGCTGTTTCGTTTTATTTTTTTATGTATTTTTTTTGCTCTCTGCTGGCCGGGAGATGATCAGCGGCACTCACACGAATCCAACAAAAAAAAAAAAAAAAAAAAATACGAAATTCGCTTTGATTGCATTTGCACGTACACTCGACACAGAGCACGCTTTATGCGCGTGTCAAAGAAAAACGAAATCACCATACATAAAAGCTGAATTAAATTTTTTTATCAAAAAGGACACACGCATCGCAACTCAACGGACAAACGCGCTTTTTCCCATTTATTATTAAAGCGATTTTTTTTTTTCACATCATGTTTTTCTCTCTCTCTCTCTCGCTCTCTCTCTCTCTCTCTCTCTCTCTCTCTTTTCCTCTATCCTATGGTCTCTTGTGCTTTTCTATCGCTCTTTTGCACATTCGCCCATTTTTCATGTCATTGCCACTGAACTGGTGATGATTTTGAGCAGCGAAGACGGCCGCTTGAGAAAAAAAAACTGCCATATCAACGGGGTTATACACTCGGATATTGCAACAACTGAAGCAGAAAAAGGCAAACGCAAAAGTTTTTTCAACAGAATATAAATTTAGCTTATTTTATTCATGGGATCCATCGATAAAATTTGCATGGCATTGTTTTCACATCATTCTATCACCTTTTCTATTACTCTTTCTCACACACTCCCTCTCTCTTTCTCTCTCTTTCTCTCTCTCGCTCTCTCTTTCTCTCTCGCTCTCTCTCTCTCTCTCTCTCTCTCTCTCTCTGTGTGTGTGTGTGTGTGTCTCTCTCTCTCTCTCTCTCTCTCTCTCTCTCTCTCTCTCTCTCTCTCTCTCTCTCTCTCTCTTTCGACCATTCGTTTCCACTCGCATTGCCTTGCACTGTTTCTACATCAAAATTTTCTCTTTCTTCTTTACTTCCATCGGTCCATCAACTCAATGTTTAAAAATTTATTATTTAAACAATGATTTTTATTCGATAGTCATGTTGAAGTATTTTATGCTCACTTTTATCTTATTTTTCGCAAACTTGTATAAATATTCGGCGAACACATGAAGTTTTGATTTAGAAAATTCCATGAGAATGCAAAAATAAAAAGCTCACCAAATTGGGTAAAAAAATTTGAATTTCATTGTCGATTTTCAGATTCAACTTGTAATTCAGATTAGTTTATAAAAATTTCATGAAATTGTGTACATTGGCACATTTTCTGATTCTTTTTCAACCATCAAACTGAACTTAAATCCATTCCTTTTGTATTATTAAAACTTTAATTTTCGTTGCAACATTTTATGTTGAATGTTCAGTGAAGTAATTGACAGTGTAAAGTTATTTAAGTTAACTTTTGTATTTCGAATAATTCGTTTAGCACTGAAACGATTCGACCAAATAAATTTGGTATTACGAAATGAATGTAATGGCAATGGCTGTAGTTTCAATAAATTCGGTCAGGAAAAAAAAATCGATTTTAGCTTAAACAATTGTTGCGAATTTGTGTAGTTTTTCTTTATTAATGAAATGAAATGTGTTGAGCTATAGGTTTGTGACAAACCGTTTGTCGATGAAAACCTTTAAAATTACATCAAATGGTCTTATTCGGACCGTAGTAAAACTCTGATTTATTTTCTTTTATATCCGTAGCAATTTCTATAATCCAATCCAACTATGTTTCGCATAGAAATCATGAGTGAGTAAAAAAAAGAGTGGGAGAGAGAAGAGAGAGAAATATAGAGAGAAAGAAAGAGAAGAGAGAAAAGAGAGAGAGGTAGAAGAAGGGAAAAATCGCAGGAGAAAAAGAGAAAGACAGAAAAAAAAATACATAAAATGAGAGAATGAATGAGAGAGAGAGAGAGAGAGAGAAATAGATGGACAAAAATTGAGTGGTTAGTGTTGAGTTTACAAAGTGATTTTTAAGTAAAAATGGTTTTATAATTTATCAGCTTTTATTCTCTCCGTTAAAGTAGTGTGGCATGTGCGGTACCGATGTTGTTTTATTATGCATGAAAATTCTATTTGAAGTTGGAATTTCAATTGTTTTGAAGTAGTCTACTGTAATAAAGCTGTTGGCTAAAGTTTTCCACCTGAAATATTCTCATTCATTTTCAGTTTTCATATACTAAAACTTATTCACTCGCCCGAATTCTATTTTTACCAAACGAATATTACGCAAAAATTATGTATACCTTTTGGTCTGTAGGTAAAAACCTTGTTGACTGTAGCAAAACCAAATCCTTGAAAACTGATTAAAATTGTGTATTTATTTAAATGTATATTCGAAAATGAGTGAGAAAAATTAATTTTCAAGTTTGAAAAATGATTCGAGTTGTTTGAAGCTTATATTTTGATGCAGACGAATGAATAATTTAACTTTACAACATTAAATTCAGTGAACATCAAATGTAATGGTTAAAAATACTTCATTCAACTCATTCAATTAATAAATGAATGTTGGCACCATTTAATACAAAATTTTCGGTATTTCAAATTATTTCAACTCTGTTGATCGTTTCTTGTCAAAAAATCACAAGTTAAAATTACCATTTCTATTCACCATTCCTCATTCCAAATTTGGATTTTAGATTCTATTCTAATGAGCATTTTACTTAAGCTCTAGAAGACAAGTTAACAGTTTTGTAAATTGCAGCAATAGGAGTAAATAGTGTATGCTTTAACCATTCATGATTGGTAAAAGACAATTGTTATAACGGTGCGCATATCCTGTGGAAATCCTTATTCAACTTAACGTTATTTATGCATTTGGGTTCAGGCTTGCGTAAGAACATTTTCAGCAATGACAAAATATGAGTTTTATGCACAAAAACACACACACACACACACACACCTCACATTGGATGTGAACTGTCGAATGATATTTTATAAACGGCGTCATTTTATTCAACGAAATTTCATTGTAAGTGAATAGGCGAGAAAACTTTCAGAATTGTAATTTTGTCTCGAGTTCCTGTTCTATGAGCCACATATTTCGCTTATTTGTCGATTTTTCATGTGCAACAGTCGCTTCGTGCCCAAAAATTCCTTAACAAATCCAAAGATTCAAAGCATACACACAGCGTTTATGCAATACAACATACTCGTTTTACAATGAAATATATTTAACGAACTGTGGCGACGACTGACTGCTGTTAACGGAAGGAACAATTTTAAGTGTTGTTACTTTAGGAAATTAGTTCAATACCATCCGCTTTGCTTCAATTAATTTCTGAAAGCTTTTGCAACGGAAAACAAAAATAATTTAAAAAGGACACCAGAAGATGGGGCCGGATGCTTAAACATACTTTCAATGGTCGAAACAATTTTCCACATTTTTTAGCATCGTCACGGTTCTTTTGTTATAGCCTTATTAAAAGGATTTTTTTTTTTTGGTTTTGAATAAACTGAAGGAATTTTTATTTTTTTTTTTTTCTCTTTCAAATTGAGATTTTTCTTTGGAAACTCTTTAAATTAATGTTCTCAGAAAAGAATTTTCTTATCTTCAGAAGGCAATCTTCATAAATATGTTGAATTTTACCAAAAAAAACACACAAAAAGAAATCTTGCCAAAAATAATGCTGAAGCATTTGGTTATTCTTCAGAATATTTTTGCATTTCGTAATAGCTGAGATTTATTTCGCTTTTTTTTTTGAACTGTTCTATCGACTTACTAAGAAGTAGACTAAGTAGATTGGTGATTGGACATTCAGCCAAGATTGGAAATCGAATGTTAAAAATAGAATATTGAACTTCAACGTTGAGCATTGAACAGCGGTCTTCAGAACACGATAATCAAAAGACCAAAAAAACTATCGAAACTGTTATTTTCCCACATTGAAAACACATAAGAAACATTTCGTGGAAATAATTGCAATTCATTTCACAGTTACGATGACAAGCGACCGCAATTATTCTCACATCAAATCGCCTTTCCCGCACAATATTCACATTCTCATCATGTGCGCTATAAAATCAAGATCAAAGAAAAAAATGAAATAAAATTAACCAAAATCGATTCCATTACTTGCTTTCTTTTATTCTTCTATTAACTTATTATCGATTTTCTTCACATTCCGTCTCTATCTCTCTCTCTCTCTCTCTCTCTCTCTCTCTCTCTCTCTCTCTTTTTCCATTTTTAGTTTTTCAATCTTTCTCTCTCGCTCTCTCTCTCGCTCTCTCTCGCTCTCTCTCTCTCTCTCACTCTCTCTCTAAATATTCCCTCTATCTTTAGATTTCCATTTCTCTCACTGAAGAGAAGTAAAGAGCGAAAAAGAAAGAAAATAGCATTAAACACTGCGAAAGACGCCATTGAAAGAAATAGATATATTTTGATATTTTTTTTTTTTTTTTTTTTTTTTTTGAGTTGAAATCATTGATTAGGTTTTAAGTGCGGCAATTTTCATTAATACCAAGAATAATCCATTGATTTTGGATTGAAGTGTCGAGTCGCCAGACAACAAACCGGCGACTTGACAAGAAAACCCATCTCGCCTGATTAAATCGTTGTAAAGGTAAATGTGTTTTTTTTTAACTTTTCATTTGTCCAAAAGCATGGACGTTTTGAAAAATATGTGGCAAAAAAACCAAACCTTTGGAGAAGAGAAAAAAAAATGATTATTAGCAATGTGCGTGTTAAAACAAAACCTAATCGAACCCGAAAAAATAAGAGACTGGAATCAAATTTTGCTGTGTCATTTGAGTGGCTCCATTAACATTGTTCCGTTGTGAGCTTCTGTTCTTCATGCATTTTATGTTTCGGTTATCGCTCACGCTCCAATTGACTACGCCAAGCAACTGCAATCCGTCATCAATGTTGATTATTTTTGTGCAGCTCATCACACATTTATCAACACTGGAATCAATTCAGATCGAGAGAGTAAGATAGAGAGACAGAGAGAGAGAGAAAGAAAAAAAAAACTCATTTTATTTACTCGAATCGAAAAATCTAAATACTCGATGATGAATCTGTTTTTGTTTGAAAACAAACAAACCAATCGAAATGAGATTTCAAACAATGGATAAAGCGAAGTGACGAGAAATGAGAGAAAATTTCGTCGGATAACTGCGTTTTTCGATTGATTTTTTTTTTTCTTTTTGCTTCGTTGTTAGTTGTCGATAGATTGCTTTTGATGGTTCAGCAAGTGTGTCTTCGAATTTGTTTATTTTGATGTTTGTAGACTATTTTTCATGCATATAACAAGTGTTCAAATATTGTAAATGCATCATCTCTGTCTGATGCTATTTTAAGATCAAAACGCGATCATTTGTCGTTGGGTAAAGAGTGCGCACGTAGAAAGAGAGAACATGGCGTGATAAGTGAAAAACAATGAGTTGCATTGTTTACTTTCGTAGCGTTGTTTTTTTTTTATATTTTTTTTTTCCTCATTTAATTCGCTTGTCCGTTCAGCTCATTTGATGTTCATCTTCAACATCATCTCCATCCATTCGAAAAGTGCACTGAACGCTAGAAATAAACAGTCTATTTTCCATTGTGTTGTTTCAATATATCATTCGATGTTGTTTTTGTTTGCATTGACTTTGAGTGCAGCTCGTCATTGTCATCAACAATAAACGGAGCCGCACTAAACAAATATCGATCGAATAGATGATCTCTTGAACGCGATCTTTGTAAACACAAACACAAACTCGAACACAATTGCTATGCTACGCGCGTAACAATACCACTTTATACAAAACATGTATACAAAAGTAATAATTAAAATGTATTTCAAAAGGCAGCACTACGACGACGACAACGATGACTGAACCGATGGCTTTGTGCAACACAAAAAGACAAGAAAATCAGTTTTTACGAATTTCTTTTTGAATCCGGTGTTGAATGCGTGTGCAATGCATATTTGCGGTTATTATGGAGCCGCCGCACATTTCATGGTCATTCCCGTCGATCGGCTTGATGTGCAGCATCTTCGTCTTTGTCTAGTCTCGGTCACCGGGCACAATACACAATCACAAACAAATCATGCACAAAAAGCCGCATGGAAAATGTGATGATAATCCAAAATAGAACAGAAAATCACTTGCACAATGCATATGAATAAATTTACATGCTTTTCGAATACAATTGTTTCTTTTCCACCTCTCTCGCTCTCTCTCTCACAGAACCCATTGTGTTTTGGTTTTTCAGGCACAATTTTCTGTTTTGAGTACAAAAACTATTTTGTAAGCGGCGTAATTCAAAATACTCCACTCACCGGGTGTGGTGGTAGAAAAATGCCGATTTTGTTGGCCACTAAAATGACACGTGAAAAACAAATACTTTTGTTTTCGATTGATCGAAACGGTGAAACAAGTTAAACATGTACTCTCTCTTTCTATCTCTTTCGCTCTTGCTGTTTCGTTTTCACTCTATTTCAATTTCAATTTCAATTTTACCTTTTGTCCGAGGCTATATTAACTATTTTATTTGATGCACGCGATTCAATTGTATGTTTTGTTTGGCTTTTATGTTTTGTACGTGATTACAAGAGTGCGCGAGTTATGTACATCAATTTAGAGTATACCTCGAAGCCATCTAGACACTATTTTCTCTCTCTATTACTATTCCTCTCTCTCTCTCTCCAAACTCTCTATCTCTATCTCTCTCTCTCTCTCTCTCTCTCTCTCTCTCTCTCTCTCTCTCTCTCTCAAACTCTCTCCATTTCTCTCTCTCTCTCTCTCTCTCTCTCTCTCTCTCTCTCTCTCTATCACTCTCTCTCTCTTTCTAGCATTCTGGATGGTAATCAAGGATTTTGAAGTTTTGCCGGTTGTGCTGCATTCAATTTTGTGTGTTTTTTTTTTTTTTTTTTTTGCTTAAGAATCACTTTGAATCGAATCAACAACAATGAATGCACTCCGCCGACAGCGTCGCCTTTGTAATTTATGTCGATCAAACGTTTGGCAGTTTTAACAACAACAACAAGCAAATAGCCTGGATATAATTGCAGACGATAGTTGTAAAAGTGAATACGCGCAACCGCGCACATATTCAAGTAATTATTTACTTGACGATGAATATTTTGTGGAATTGCAAGACAGGTTTTAGTCATGATGCTTGTCAATGCAATGAACAACGCTCGATATATTCATCATTTGCAATGACAATTGTTCAAATCAACAAGGCAAGTATACGTCAAGAGAAAGAGTGACAGAGAGAAAGAAGTGAAGCGAGGACCAGAAAATGAGAGAAAGAGCAAAAAAAATAAAACTGAAATCATGAGTAAGAGAAACAGAATTCGAAAAGTACACAAAAATACCGACAAAAGCAACCACAGAAAGATAAAAAAAAAACCATCAAAAGCATCTTGATGCGGTTTCTCCATCATTGCCTGCAACTTTTGTTATTGGATTTTTTTCATGCCTTTTCTCTCTCTCTCTCTCTCTCTCTCTCTCTCTCTCTGTGTGTGTGTGTCTCGCTCTCGCTCTGTCCCTCTTTTCAACTGTTTGAATTGTTATTGCTGTATGTCCTTTCATTTACTACATTTTTCTATCATTAGCCTTTAAAAGGCAGAATATTGTGGTTAATTTAATGACAGCAGTTTTCAGACAAATCATTTTCTAGTGATTCGATTCCAATTACCATTTGAATTGTCAAGGTTTTTCATTTCACTTGTGTATTTATTATTGTGTTGGTTTTATTTTTTATGTGATTTTGATGCGGCGACTAAAATTATTATTATGCCGCATTTCATGTCATTCGAATGATGATTTTCACTCTGTCGATGCTTATTTATGAATTTGTTTTGTTAATGATTTTTTTTTTTTTTCGTTTCTTCATCGTTTTCTTTTTCAATTCAAAAACTGAACAATGAACAACTGCAACTGTTCGACTCTTTTTGTGGTGAAATAACTTGGCTTTTATTATTTCAAATATTGATTTATTTGCAACGAATATTTTTCAACGGAAGCAATATGAAAAACTTTTCATTCAACATTCACTTTAATTTCCATCTTTATTACTTTAGTTTGCATTTATAAAATATACAATCGAATGGGTTTTGATTTGAGTCTATCTATTTATTCTGAATCGACAGAGAGCATGGGGCAAAGGAGTGAGATTCACAGAAAGACATAGAAAGAGAAAAAGCGGACAAGAGAAAGAGCAATAGAAAGAGAGTTGAATGTTTAGAGTTTGCCGGCAGGCAACCATTTTGATTGAAATGTAAATCATTGCGATTCTCTATTGAAATTCAACAGTGGATCACATAAATGCCAGTTTTGTCAAAAGAATTTGATTAATTTAATTGAAGTACCGATTTTTATTGCAACGTCAATGACAATAGTAATGAAGGGCATTGTTCAATATCTATGGATTAAGGAGAAGTAAAAAAAAAAAAAAAAAAAAAATTAAAGACTCAAGCGCAGTAAATTCATCAGCGATAGAGTTTATTGTGTTCGTGGAAAAAAAAAACAACTGATTGAAATTGCACACAAATCCATAGAAACTTTGGCCCTCATTAGAAATACAATCTTTCTGGGCAAGATAATTCAATCGAGAGAAAACAGTATTTCCATCGATTTTATTACTTTGCAGTTTAAAAATTCGAAATCTCTTTTTCACTTTCTCCTTACTCCCCTTTTCTCATTCTTTTTATATTTTTTCTGTCTTGCTTTCTCTCCAACAATTTTATATCTTTTCTCATCTCAACGTAATTGTACTTCAATGAATTAGTTTCAAATAAGAAAAAGTGTATTAGTACATAAGCTAAATTGCAAGTAAAGACGACATATGGCGAATAATTGTTCAAACAAATAGAAATTCATCTAAATCCATTCGAAAATGCCCGAAGAATAATTTTCGTCTAAACCGAAGGGCAATAACTTGCCCATGATTTTATCACGTTAATGACAATTTCACAACAAACAAATTTGAAATGCTCAATGCTTATGGCTTATAGTGAAAAAAATAATCCGTAATTTCATTGAGTATAACACCACCAAATGACATCGAGATAAATGAAACTATATAAAATCTTTCAGTTGTCGTTCGGTTTTTATGTTATAAAAAGGAAGCCGAATTTTGTGAACGACAAATTGTCATCATTGCATTTCCAAAGCAACAAAGTACAAATGATTTATTTCAAACAGCGAATTCCCGTAAGTTTCACTCATATTTATTCGACAATGTAAGTCTTTGTTTGAAATCTACTTCGTATGCGTCAACTTAGTTGATGTATTAAAATGAGAAACGTTCATTGCACTCGAATGTTAACGTTTACGATAGTAAGTTATTTAGTTTTAATGAACGATTGCACACCGATAAAGTAAAATGTGTGAGCAAAAGAAGCATTAAATCCAAACTGTGTATATTACCACCCACAATATCAAACTGTAACGAATAGCAAACAACAGTAAAATCGCAATGATGATTTGTATTGCAACAAGACGGATGAGAGAGAGGAAGAGAGAGAGAGGCAGAGAGAAGGAGAGGGAGAGAGAGAGAGATAGAAGGAGAGAGAGAGCGAGAGAGAAGGAGAGAGAGAGAGGGAGAGAAAGAGAAAAAAACTTTGCGGGAAGTTTAAGAACGATACGAATCGATGGGCAATCTCATCCCCTCAGGGCAAATGTACACAAACACAAAATGAGCCAAAATGACTAAGCCCAGTTTAATGAATGCCGTTTAACATAAAAAAAGGAGGAAAAATGGAAAGAGAGAGAGAGAGAATGAGAGAATGAGACTTCTTTCCACAATTTTTTCCCTGTTTGCGCCCAGTTCCACCCAGATTTCATCGTAATTCATACTATTTTCATTTTGGGATTTTCTTATGCTCACGCGCTTCAAACGCATGCTGCATAATAATGAGAAATTATGTGCTGATCAAACATACAATGAAGAAACTGAAGTGAATCAACTCGATAAATGAACCTCTCACTCTCTCTTTCTCTCTCTCTCTCTCTCCCTACATCTCCTTCGCTTCCTCTCAATTTCTCTCTTTTGCATAATTCTTATGTTAATGAAGGCATCGTTGCCATTTGCGAAAAACCTTTTGTCCTCAGTGAGCAAACATTTCATCATTTTTTTGTATGCAGAAAATCTATGGATAGAAAGAGCTGACAACAAACCGAATGTCGATGGTGAATGATGACGTCTATGGCAAACGATGAATGTGACGATGCCGAGGGATGCACGGAAAATAAACCGTAATTTGTTCATTGTGTATTTGGTTGACGGGAAAGGGCAAAGGTAATAAAATTTCATTAAATCAATGTGGGTAACACATTGCAATTTAGAACGATGTGCACAAGCCACAGAATTGTACGTGTTTTGTTGTACTCATGAAAAGATGCGTATCTTCATTCAACGCTCGCTGATTAAAAGTTTTCTTCATTTTCAATACTTCATTTCCATAAAGTACAATTCAGTCGTTTCCATAAAATTTACTCAATACAACGCAAAATCAACAAAATACAAACTTTTTCAACATGACCAATAAGACATGGAAGAGAATGGCGAAGCCATGAACACACGAAAAAAAAAAATATTCTGCTTTATTTGTTGGCTCCTCTATCTTTTTTCTCTCTTCGTTCGTTCGTTCTTTTTCTCTTTTGCTCTATCTCAACGGCACTTCCTTTTTCTTTGTCTTTTTCCTTCTTTCTCTCTCCCTTTCTCTCTCCCTTTCTCTTTTTCTCTTTCTCCCTTTTTCTCTCTCTCTTCTCTCTCTGTCTTTCTCAATCACTCTCGTTTTATCTCTATCTCTATCTCAATATCTATATTTTTGTTCTTTTTCTCTATCTCTCGTGTTCAGTATTCTATTCTCCTTCTGTTTCGCTTACTCTTTTCCGCAAAAAAATGAGCCGAGAGAAAAAAAAAATCAAATGCATACCCATTACATAGCGTTACATTGGCAAAGTTTTCGCTCATATGGGCTACAATAAATAAAATTTTATAAAGTCAATATTATGGTTTTTGGAATCTGTTGTATCGAGCGTAGAAGCAAAGTCAAAAGTGACGCACACATACGCAGAAAAACACACTAAATAATAATAATATAAAATAAAATTTTTTACGGTCGACGCGCTTCGTTTATTAATTTTTTTTTTTCTTCATTTGGTTTTGTTTTGGAATGAATCTCGTTTTTCATTGCCGTTGTTTCCTCGTTGAGTGTGTGCCATGTTTTACTTCATTCTAGTGATTCGCAGCATGTGCGGCGCATTCGTGTTTTTTTTTTCTTCATATATTTATTTTCCATTGAAGTCTTTCTTCACATAACAGCAACAAGAGAAGAGAGAAACTTTTACCAAAAACAAAAATATCACAAATAAATTCACATAATAAAAATATTTTGTGGTGCGTTCTTTTTCCCGTTCATTTTGTTTGCCATATTCGGATGGTCTACAATGTGTATATGTGTGTGAAATCGGTATAATGAAAGAAATGCGCCTTGAAATACCGCAACTTATTGCAAAATGATTGAAATGTTCCACTCTGTATAAATTTTTATTTTCTGGGCTCGAGCGCTCTGGGGAAGGAACAATTTATGAAATTATTATTCAAATTAAATAATTCACAAACACGCTCATCTTACTCATGGGTGACAAGCGAAATATTTTATTGGCATTCCAATTTCCATTACAAATAATATATCGTAGAATTACATTGATTTTCTTGCAATTGAATTATTTATTTTCATACAATGAAGAATGGAATATGACATCATTTTGCGTTGGTTATAAATGTTCGATCATCATTATGCAATCATTAAAATTAAAACACATTGACCTGCAAACACATTGTTCCATTCTGGCGGCGAAAATTATTATTCGTCAGTGGATTTATGATGAATATATGCAAATGATGGGTTGATTCACATATGGTGAACCGGACAAAAATCAAAATGCCATAAACGTATCTAACGGTCGGAAGCAGCTACGGTCTCACCGTTGTGTAAGTAGTTTTTGTTGTTCAAATCAAATCGATTCGGCGTCAATGTGTTGCTTGTATCGTGTAAATCAATAAATAATAAAATCACTTTCGTTATACGCCTAATTTGCTTTTCGTGGCAGCGCGTCGGCAAAAATTGCAGTCATTTCAAGCGAATAAAACAAGAGAAAAAAATGAAAAATAAAGAGCGAAAAAATAGCGTTTTATATCAATTAACCCATTCACAAGCGGCACATGCACATTCTATTGGGCAACGGTTTCTCTGTGCCGCGGACACGATTATTCTGTGTTGCTAAAGAAATAGTGTGCTTGAAATCGCGTCAAAATCGAAAGGCGTACATGAGAAAGAGCAAATTAAAGAGAGAGAGAGAGAGAGAGAGAGAGAGAGAGAGAGAGAGAGAGAGAGAGAGAGAGAGAGTGCGAGATAGAGTGAAGAACAAAAACAAAAATTGTGAATTCCTTACGGTCACGAAATGCTTATTCAGCACGCGATGTCACTTAGCTGGTGGTAAAGAATCACATGCACACACATTCACGCTACTGATTCACTTATCCATCGATTAATTCAATATTGATACGGTTTTTATTTGATTCGTGCGCGAATGTGCTTGCTTGTACATTTGAGAGAAACAAAAAAAAAAAAAAAAAAACAAGGCATCAAGCTGTTGACACCGGCTTTTTCTACTTTGAAACACTTACAATTTGATTCACAATCGAATCGTTTCTGATTCGTCAAAACTGCATTCAACACTGAAAATCATGATGTTATTTATTGTGTTTAGCCACGAAAATGAACGGCATAATTGTTTTGCAATCAAATATTAGAATTGGAATGTTTGTGATTTTATCTTGTGGCACATCATAGCACGCGCGGCTAAGGTCGTGCTTCCCGATTCTTCTTTGTTTTTTATTATTAAACAGATTTCTCTTGGTTTTTTTTTTCACTTCTACAAGCAACTTGACTTGATGATGGAGTTAATAGTTTGACGATGAAGCCAGAGGTTTCAATATTCAAGCGAATGATGTTAAAGCCAATAGTTCAGTATTTGATTCCAATGGATATTGACTGAAATTGTTCTATGTTGAAATGATTTGATGATACAGTATGATGATGACTTCGAATTCATTAATTTATGACATAATTTTTCATCGGATAAACTTGTTTTGAGAAAATTCATGGGCTTATCTGAAAAGTGAAGAAAAAAAAATACATTTTGAAAAGAAAAAAAAAAAAAAAAAGAACAAGAAAATGAATATAAAAAAAAAAATATGAAAAAATATAACCGAAAAGTCAATTAGTTTGATTGTGTGTCCGAATGAGCCAATAGATAGTTGAACTTCTGTTTTCATTGTGTACATCGTTCCAAGATATCATTCATCAACTCGTACATTTTCGAGATAATTACTGTGTTTGATGAATGATTTATGGCCCAATTCGAAAATGATCATTTTATGCAATAAAAAACCCATCCACAAGACCAACAAAGAGAAGAGCAATGGAGAAAGAGAGAGAGAGAGTGAGAGAGAGAGAGAGAGAGAGATGAGAGAGAGAGAGAGAGAGAGAGAGTGAGCGAGTCGACCAGAACAGAATCAAATAGACGAATGCGATGAACATGTAAAATTACAAGATTGGAATGCAAATGCAATGAAAAACCAGGGCTGCGTTGATTCATTCAACTGGAATTGAATGCAAACGGCAAGTAAATGTGTTTAACATGATGTTTTGTATGTATGTTAACACACAAGCTAAAATTCCGAATTGAATATGGTAAAATGGGTTGCATTGCATTTTCATTACCGTATCATAATCGTCTGTAGAGAAGAAATTGTGATCCAGAGACTGAAAGGAACGAAAAAGAATGAGAAAAAAACCTTTTCTTTTATGTAGCACACGAATTAATTAGCGTTTGATAAATAGCATAGTAATTGCTTTTCAAACACTATACTGTCTAGAATTCAGTCGGTTGCTGGAAAATATTGGTGCCACTTGTGTAACGCCTGAAACGACCAACACAACAACAACAACAACAAAAACTAACGAGTTATTATTATGTAATTGAAATTGGCTTTTTGATCAAAATGTGGCACAGAGCCAGAGATGAATTATGAGCAACGATGTTGGGGTTGAACTCATAAACAGAGATGTAGAGCAATCAGATACTCGCTTCAATGGATTTAATGAGCAAAAAAAAAAAAACAACAACTAATAGTTACATTTGCATTGCACAACTAGATTCACAAGCATGTGGCTAATTGAAAAGTCTATTTCGTCGCTTTCAGTCAAAATGTAAATAATTACCATCATAATTTAGTAAAATATCGGTGCGCATATGTTTTATCCAGCTGATTCTTTTTGCTTGCAAGCACAATAGTAACAAATTTAACGAAACACAAATCTCAAAGCATTCCGAAGAATTTGTTTTTTTTTTTTTTTTTTTCGTTTTGATGAATGCGATCCAGCCGCGAAAACATAAGAGAGAAACTAGAAAATCAAACAACAACTCAAGTCAATCGACATCGATTAGGCAGATACAAGAAGCGCACTGTATGTCTGCATAAAGGTGAATTAAGCATGCTAATCGGCACGTAATCGACCATTACACTTCAAAATATCCAACTGTGAGTGAGTGTTCAAGCACTCAACCGCATATTTAACCATTCATTTTGGATATCACGATTAACGCATTCTCGGTCTATACGGAAAGAGACAAATGAAGTCAGTGACGGTGTATTTGCGTGTGTGTGTGTGAGAGAGACAGACAGACAGAGAGAGAGAGAGAGAGAGAGAGAGAGAAAGAGAGAACGATGGAAAGACAGTGAAAGAGTGCCAGAAAGAAAAAGAATCTGAATACGATGTGAAAAGAACCCAAAGAGAGAGCCAAAAATGCGAGGGAGAGACTATGAATCCAACTCTTTCTCTTGCAGACGATTTTCAATCGTCAAAACGTGCCAATTCTCACTTGAAACACATTAGACCGTGGCATAGTGTGATAACAAATGAACATAAAAAAAGGCGCATCGCGTCGATTTGTTTACGAAACCGGAAAAAAAAGTATCGAAACAGCGGCACGCATTTTGCTGATGTAATTAAAGTCGAAAATGTGAATGAAGTACTTTCATGTTAAACATACCGGTTTATCGATCTTGCCACATTTTTGACATTTCTAACCTCGTTCTTTCTTTTTATTACATGCTAGTTTGTTTTTCCATGTTTTCGCCTTTGTTTTATAATCGAAAACATCTTTTTCTTTTTTTTTCAAACATGCTCATACAATATAATATATGTAAATGGGCATTGGGACTAATCAATTTCGTTTGGACAAACATTCACAGATTATTTGGTGCGCATTTTGGCCGTTGGTGTTGGTCGATGCCATTTAATAAATTTATTGAAATTATCGTTGAAAAAAAAGAAGAAAAAAGAAAACCATTGGTTTCAAATTGATTTTCAACAACATGAAAACGATACAAGCCATTTGAAAGTCATAAAAAGAAGAATCGAAAACATGAGGAGGTCGAAAACGATTAGAAAATTTCCAAAAACCGATTGCAACAACGATCGCAACAATAAACGAAATGAGTTTATAATCAAAACAAATGGTTATGAGCATCAGAAATCGATGATAGCCAAGTTTTTTTTTTTCTTTTCATTTTATATTCTAAAAACACTTTTAGTTCGAAATCAACATTTTGAATTTCAATGCAGTCGCTGAGAGCGAAACTCAATTCACTTTTAAGCCATCAAGATGTGCTTTCATAAGTACGATTTACTTGAATTTCCTCGTCAAATCACGAACATCAAATATTGAGCGTGTAAGTGTATGTATGCGCGTGTGAAAAAAGAAGCTAAAAATCAAGTCGAATTATTATGAATCATTACGTTGTCCAAAATGTCGAAAATCTCAGTGGAATTTCATCATCAAGGTGAATGATGGTGCGTGCAGTATTTGATACGTTCTCAAGCAAAAGATTTTCATCTTATTTTCGTTACGCTAATGAAATTTATTCAAATTTCTTTTTATCGGCAAATCCAAACCAAGAGAGTACAATGCACACAGAGAGAGAGAGAGAGAGAGAGAGAGAGAGAGAGAGAGAGAGAGAGAGAGAGAGAGAGAGAGAGAGAACGATAAAGTGGAAAAGAGAGGAAAGGAAAGACCAAGCGGAAACGAAAGAGAGAGAGAGCGACAGAGGAAGAGATGGAGAGTGAGAGATAGAGTGAGAGATAGAGAGAGAGAGAGAGAGAGAAAGAGAGTGAAAGACAGAGAGAGAGAGAGAAGAAAAAATTAGCATATTCATTACGTAAAATGGAGTTTTATACAGCGGTCATTTAAACATTGTTGCGGTTGCATGTGCATTTTGCATCTCCATCAATTCTTGAAATATACCGTATTTTCAATGTTTTATTCCCGTAATTAGTTTTCATGCACCGCAAAAATGACTGATGGAAGATAATTTTATTTTCATACGGCTCTGCGTTCTTTTTCCTTTTAAATCTTTGTATTTTCGTTTTTTTTTTTTTCAACATTTTTTGTGTCTCAAAAACTTAGAAAACCTTTAAAAATTACAATTTTGATTTGTACGGATATTGTGTAGCCCGAAGGTTTAGGCAGCTGCGAACTTGATGTAATTACAGCAGCATTTTTTTTTTCTGCGACTATGTGTGCGAGTGTTTTATTGGGTGCCACGGGATTTGTTTTTTTTCTTCTTCTGTAAAATTCAAACGGCTCTTGAGAATATAGCTGAAGGAATGAATAATTGTAATTCTATTTTGCTGATAACGACATGGCTTCCTTACTAGGGACAGGTGACCGAAAACCTGCAGACCAAAAACCAAATACAACGAATTTCGAATCGAAACAATGAGAAAAAAAAAACTGATTCAAAACACCGAAATTCAAATGAAACCAATAAATTGGAACAGAAAATCCATCGTTGAAATCGAATAAAATTCAGGGTTTTTCTTTTGTTCATTTTTTGTGGGAGAGAATTCCAGCGGCAAAATTATTATACGTTGATAGTTTTTTGAGCGTAAAGTGCTTCTGATTACAAGGTTTTGGTGACGTTTTCGGTTTGTTTTGCTTATCATGAATCTCCTTTCGATGACAGTATGATTCATTGTTAGTGTAGCAATAAAATAGTTAAATGGTTAGTGTCTTTTGTTCTTCATCCATATTCTAAAAAGGATGAAAACAAAATACAACCCAAACGAATGAAAGATTGAAAGAAAAAAAAAAGTCCCATTGAATTACGCATTTCGATCGATTTTCGATGCGTATGCCGCAATAAAAATCCATAAAATAAAATGCAAGAATGCGACAGACATCGATAATTTAGGTTGAATTATAGGATATAAGAAAACGAATATATTTTACCTTTTGAAATGTTTTAGAGATATCGTTTCGACACTGTCTTCAATACGCATCTCGACATTGCGCACTCTGTATGTCTCTGATGTCATTCGAATCTGAACCGAACCAAACACAAAAAATTATTACTTCTAAGTCGTTTTTGGAAAGAGTCACAAGGAAAAGTGATTGCAAGAAGGAGGCGAAAAAAAAAGAAGAGAAGAGAACAAAACTGAAATGTCTTTGTGCCTATCTATTTTTGGGATCGTTTAAAAAACCATTTATTCGGCTGTGATAAAAAGGTTAACGCGATTCAATGAGGGACACATTTTCAAATCGATACAACAATAGACATTTGGTACATGACAGTGGATTGAACGAGAAAAATGAAAAGAGTGCGAGAGAAAGAGAACATGGCAAAACAAGAGCAAAAGAATATGAATGAATGAGAGATCTAGAAAAGGTAAGCAAGAAAAGAGAAAGAAAGACATTAAAAGTTTGAGAGAGAGAGAGAGAGAGAGAGAGAGGGAGAGAGAGAGAGGAAGAGAGAGAGAGAGAGAGAGAAAGAGAGAAAGAGAGAAGAGAGAGAGAAGAGAGAGAGAGAGAAGAGAGAACGAGAGAGAGCTAAAAAGCAATTGAACGAAATAAATGCATGAAACCAATGGGAAGAATATAAAATAAAATCGAAAATGAGGATCAACACACAACAGTTCAGACCATTCATAGAATACAAACCTCTTATTTTCGATGAATAAGAGTTGTGTCATTCTCAAAGAAAGTTAACATTGCGTGAGCGTGTATTTGTGTTACATTTCAAATGATATTTATTTATAGAATGATGGGCCAGAATGGTGTTTGGGTGCTACCAGAAATTGTTTTCATGTGATACAAGATGCGAACAAAAATCCGTAAATTGTTTCTGTGTTCGACCAATATATTTTTGTTTTTATATTCTCAATTGATGGTTCAATAGATATTGTTGCTTGTTAAGTACACATAGTTGACAAACCCAAGACGAACGAACCGAAAAAAAAGTACTAAAAAAAAAACAATGGAAGAACAAAAATTACACAAAGAAGAACAATTCGGAAAAAAATCTTTGCTTATTCAATGTTGACCTTTTTTTTCTGCCTCATCCGTTCATACTTTATATATGCAGTCTGTGGTCATGTTTGTGCCCATCGAAAGTTGAACACATTCATATTGAATGAGAAACATAATTTTCGATGATTTTTTTCACTCTTGATAATAATTTCCGATTTGCAAGAGCCGATTACAAAACCCATTGAGAAAAAAAAAAATTCGTTTTTTAATGGTCATTTTGTCCCTATTTTTTCAGACTTTTATTTATTACAATCAAGTACATGCGTTTAATTCAATTTTCATTGATTAAATAATTCATTAGAAATTCATTCGTTTATTATAATAATTAATGGAACTGATTTTTTTTCTTCTCTTTATTGGGAGGATCGAAAATTAATTGAGCGCAAAGAGCCAACAGAAAATTGAACATAAGTGAACATTGAAAAAGATTCGAGACAAAAAGCAAAAGACAAGAACATTGGGCAAAAAGGTCCAGATTACTCAAAAGGTGAAAGAAAACCAGAATTTCACTCTTTCTGTTCCAGAGAAATATTTTGATTATCGCCGTTTCATCGATATTCCCAAGCAAGTTTGGCATGTGTATTTTTCGGACCTATCACATACACAAATGGATGTGCATCAACAGAATGAAAGAGAAAGAAAAAAGAAAGAAAGAGAGAGAGAAAGAGAAAGAATTGTGATTTTTGAAATGGGTCCGATGCCTACATGTCATTATGTCATTTTCAACAAACTTAAAATTCTTCATCGCGATGGTATCATTTTTCCGCTTTCCATCGATCTTTTTTCAGATTTTTTTTTTTCTTTCATTTCTTTTTATAAATTTAAACTCTTCCATTGCAATGACTGTCATGCGTTGCATTGATGTAACCAGGAATTTAATAAATAATTAACGTTTGTTTTGTGGTTTTTCGATAGCAATTGACAGCGACCGACAGCCAAATGTGAACATAGAAAAAAAAGAGAAATGTTTACGATACAAAGCAACCGATAACGAATGGGTAGCGATCGATTTCAAAGATTAACATTTATAAATCTAACATTTTAGTCAAACTGTCATTGCAGAACAACAAAAAAAAAAATGGTTCAAAGAGAGAAATGAGAAATTTGGGAGTAAAACAAATGTGGAAAGTGGAATTCAATCAAGAGTGCGTGAAAGAAATTTATAAAGAGAGCAGAAGAGAAGTGAAAAAGACAGAATTTTATAGCGAAAGACAGCGGGAGAAAGAGAGAGAAAGTGAAAAAGAGAGAAAGAGAGAGAGAGAAGAGAGAGCGAGAGAGAGAGCGAGAGAGAGAGAGAGAGAAAGAAGAGAGAAAAGAGAGATCAAAATTGTTCTAATCGTTAACGTTCTACTGCTACAAAGTAAGTCGAAACTAGACTCAGACATAAAAACCAAAACAAAAAAAAAAATGATTGAAATAGTTATGCATTGAAGGCGCTTGTTTTATGTGTTATGTGAATCATAACAAAGTGAATATATTTGATTGATGTGGTATGGTCCAGAATTCAAAATTGTTACCATTTTGTTTCATTTAGAATTAGGTGCCAAATGAATCCAACTACGTCATGATGGCAGACAAGGCCATTCAGTCAGTTCAAATGATGGACAGAATATTAAACAAAGCCACTACCGTCCATAATAGTTTGAAACCATCTTTTTTAAATGAATTTAATTGCTTCTGGTGAACACAAAGAGATGAGAATTTTATATTTGCACATGAAATTATGATTTTGTTAAACCGAACAGCACTTAGATGGAGGCGAACAATCGTTTTAAGTCTGATAATTCCGTTTATTGTTTGCCTATAGACAGAGGTTCAACATCAGTGGCTTTTTCCATTTTATTTCTTCTTTCTTTTTTTCTTTTTTTTTTTTTGAAACTTTGTCTATTTCTACCAATCTTTTTTTTTTGTTTGCTAATTTCACTGGAAGGAAAAAAAAACCTTTCTTTTTACGGAAATTTGTTTTGAACAAAGGAATATAAAATGCTGATGAAATTGTTGTTTGTCCTTGTTCACAAAATCGTAAGCGACAATAAAGAGACAAAAAGAAAAACATTGCGGCCAAACAGATGCTGCTGAAAATACACGCACACAATGAACACATAACCATGACAACTTAAGCCACAAAGTGAAGAAATGGCTCGTTTTTTTTTTTTGCTTCATTCGCCTGTTGTAAATGTAAAAAACAAACCATCGTCACATCCAAATAAAAAGGATCCGTGTGTATCATTGTACAACATGGAAGTAATAAAGTTTCCAAGCCTATAACGAAATCGCCTGTGTGAACAATAAATATAATACACACACACACACACACACACACACACACACACACACACACACACACACACACACACACACACACACACACACACACACACACACACACACACAAAGTTTTGCACATCTTAGCGAGATATGACAAAACCAACGGTTTTCTCAGCATCATTTGGAGACAATGGCACGAAATTGGATTCGGTTGAATGTTAGAGTGGAAGTGCAAAGAAAAAAATGAAAAGAGAAAGAAAGCAAGAGAAAGCTAAAGATCCAAGCGAGAGAACGTTGACTTGATGAAGACAGGGGGGGGGCAAAGAGACAGAAAAAAAGAAGAAGAGTCAAACGAGATCGAATAAAATAGAGGAAATGTGCTGTGCCTAGCACAAAGCACACATTCCGTACATATAATTTTTTTTCCTTCTTCATTCCGTGTGACACATTTCCTACTGAGTAATGCCGTGTGTTTGCCGTACAGCTTTTTCTTTATCGTTCACTTTGGCTCGTTTTCACCAGCAAGCATATTGTCTAAACTCTCATTTTTGGTATCTATCCAATGTTTGCTTTTAATTTTGCTCTAGTAGCACTTTTTCTCCATTTCTTTCTTTTCATCCACCATTCGGCCGGTCATTGTTTGCACTCGAAATTTCAATTTTTTTTTTTTTTTTTTTTTTTTTCATCTTTCTTGCTTTTCATTCATATTGTTTTGTTCATCCCCATTGGTTGCTTATTTGTCAGACAATTTAATTAAAAGATTGCGTTGATAATGAGATTCTTTTCGACCAAAAGTGCCACATGCATACGAAAAAAAAAATCCATTTCATTAACACCGGAAAACTGGTCTCAGTGTTCCAAAATCTAGCAATTTGAAGACTGGAAAAAAAAAGAAGAACAAAAAAAAACCTAAAGATTCGAAACAACGAGGAAATTGGAATGGACCAATATTTCGACGGTAATTTTAACTCGAAATGAACATTATTTCAAGTGTAAATTACTTGAAACTATTTTTCGAGCATTATTTTCATTTAGACATTCGAAACTCTTTACGTAACACACATTGTTTTGTTATGGTAGACAATCAAATTAATGAAACTTAAGTGAAAAATGTAATTGCATTTCGAATTAATTCGGTGCCAGAACCCAACGAAATGAGTTCGAACAATTGGAATCATAAACATAATTGAAGCGACGACAACAAATGAATTTCATAAAATGTTTGTTGTGTTTCTCTAACAATATTCAATTATATTTTATGTTTATGTTTACTCTCACTGACAATGGTCGGTTGCATGTGTGGAGATGTGATACTTTGAGTTTTTAACTTGGTTATTTCAATGGTAACGTCGCTGTTGTTTTCATCCTTATGAATTTATCGGTTGAAATGCATTTCACTTTTTTTTTCTCGTTCTAATTACAATTTAGACAAGCAAAAGAGATGAAAAAAAAAACTTTTCACAATTCAGTCGAAAGAAAAAAGCAATTTGGATTTTCAAACATATAATTTGATAAAAGGTTTTTTTTTTCTTTGATAAATTCAGTCTGCGCCGGACATGCGTTGCATCTGTGTGTCTTACTGATGATTATTGAAGTTTGCGTCTTTATTGGTGTTTTTTTTTTTTTTTTTTTCATTTCTTCAATATAATTTTGGGTGATCAAACACAACAAATGGAGATGAAAGAACAGAAACGAAACATAAAGACTTGTTGATCAGCAGCATCACTACCAACTTTTTATCGGTGTTTGGTCGAATTAATATTCTTCGTTCGCAACAGACAACAATACGCTGACGGCAATTTTATTCGTTTTTATTTTTATTCATTTAGATCTCGTCGCCCCGTTTTCATTACGCTTTATTGGTTTCTTCCGTTTTTTAAAACAATACGAATCAACATGAAAATTATACTCTTTAGAAAAATTGACAAAAAAATCAATACAATTTTATGCAAATTTTTCTTCCACATGATTGTACATTATCAAAATCTTTTTCGGATCATTTTCAGTACATAAAATTCTATGATGTATCATGATATACAAGTCAAGGTAATTTTTTTATGTGTAATTAACTTTTCGTTTTTTTTATATATACAATTTTCGCGGATTAAGTTTTGTTTTTCAAATCAAGCATTTGCTGTGCTCTAAAGTACTCATATTCGCAATTAGGTTCTTAAACATATTTTTATCCGAATGAATCATGAAACTGTTAGAACCAGTAATGGATTTTGATGTATCGTTTAAATTGAAATCGATGTGCTCATTTTTTCAAATGGAATTTCTGACTCACTGGTGTGTGAGAAAAAAAAAATGCGGATGCGCATAGAAGAGTTGATTAATTAAGCCAAGTTATTTATTGTTAAATGTGAAATGATTTTTTATGAGCGAAGCAGTTTCATAATTACTTTTGCTTAATTGAAATCAACGCGAGATTTTTTCTTTTTCAAATATAACGCTTATGATGACGCATAACGAGCCATAAATGATAGACAATTCGGGAAGTATATGCTAGAGAAGAGTTATGAAGGAAATGATAATTTCTGTGTGACTTCAAATGAAACATTTTTATTTTTAGCAATTCAAATGAAATGTCCATAAATGAGATATGTTCAAAGGAAGTCCATTAGATGAATTATTATGAAGACCATTGTTCAATTTTATGGCTTCAACCACTTTAATATGCTTCGGATGCCATATTTTTTCTGGAATTCCTAGAAATAAATATCAAACAGTTCGACAGATATTCAGAGATCGAAACAACTAATTCGAATAAATCGGTCTAAGAGGTTGATGTGAACTGCAACTGACCCTTTCTCCTCATCAGTAAATGACCTTCGGTTTCAAACTCTGATTTGAAAAATTCAGCTTGTAATTGATTTTTATATCCATTTGATGAAGTTTTACAGAATACTAGATTCCCAAATGAAATGGAACCAATTTATTTCATTTTGTGGGTCTTTTCACTTCCCCTGCTACTTTGGATATTAAACACACTTGAGGAAATTAGTTCTCTTCAACAAAAAAAAAATGTACAACTCGGAGTTTGAAACCGAGGGATCTTAACTGGTGTGGAGAAAATACGAGCATTGAGCCTTCACCGAACAACACACGAACAGCACCACACTCAAACGCCTTAAATTTGCATTGTGAATGGAAGTGGTGAGAGTTCGAACTAATCAAATATAACAACAAACTATATGGAAAGGCTCAGTGCTCGAGAAAATTGAATGGAAAATAAAGATCATTAAGTGATCAATCTTTATAAAGTTTTTATAAATTTGATCGTATTTCTATTGAAACTACAGCTTTCCACCTCTGCCTTGCACTTCATTCTCCTCTGAGAGAGGGTCAGTTATATATTTTATCATATCAGCACACTCACGACTGGATTATCAATGAATTCTCGGTGTCCAGAAATTCGACTGCAAACAGTTGGCAATCCATTATCGCCCATTGAAACGATGCCACTTAATTTATTTTTGTCTTTTAAAATGACTGGTCCTAAACGAAAATGAATTTTCTATTATTGTCATTATTGTTGATGCATTTGAGCACCATTCATTATTAATTACCTCCCGAGTCTCCTTTATTTGTGCAATGTAAACCTTCACACATATCAACACAAAACGATGTATCTCTGTTTAATTTGATTGGACCTCTTGCCGCATATGCTTTGGCACATTTATTAAAATCTGTAACTATAGTCTCAATATACTGTAAATTACTTCGTGAAACTTTTGTTCGACTAAAATTTGAATATGTGTATCCCAATATAATAACTTTATCTCCAATTTTCAATATATGATCATTTTTATCAATCATTTCAATTTCACCGATTTTTGCACTGAATTTTATGCCTTCGGGCATTTTAATCATGGCTATATCATTTTCATTGTTAGCTTTATTATATTTTGGATGGATTATAACTTGATCTCGAGTTAAATTCTTTATTAAAAATGGTTTAACTATATCTAAAGAACCAAAATTTAATTCAACAGGATGCAAATCTTTTTCCAAACAATGAGCAGCTGTCACGATTTTCCATTTTGAAGCAATAGATTTTCGTTTTGCAACTATGCTCGCACCACATGCTCGCAAATAATTCGGCCGTTTACTTTTTGGTTGATAAAATCGTAATGCAGACATATGATTGTGATCTTCGATACGTTCAACTGATCGACCAAGTACTATTGCATCGGTATAAATTCCAACTGGATGGAAAATGAGTTCATTTAAATCAAGAACTTTACTTTAGAAAATAGAAAAACTTTTGGAAATTAAAATTCAACGATTTAAAAAATCATTTCATTCAAGATTCATTTTAAGATTAGTTTTCGTTCAATTTCCCCAAAAATAATCATAAACAATTTTAACATCGTTCTTCTTACTCAATTACTATGTCATATTGAAATTATATTTTTAATTTTACCATTTTGATTGAGGATTCCCTTGATTTCCTAAAAAAAACATTTTTTTCTTAAAATAAACAATTTGAATTATATCTAAATTTGAATTATATTCATTTATTAATTTCTTAAAAAAAAAAAGGTCTTACAGAATACTCAGTCAGAATAAACAGCAGAAACAATTTGCACATCAAATTCATTTGTATAATTGAAACGGAATTTCAACGTATTGAGATAATTCACAACCAATTCTCTCTACACACAATTGAAAATAAATACAAAAACTTATATTCGTCAAATAATAGCTCATTTATCTTTTGGAATTTGTCAAATTTTCGTAATCCTATAATACAATATCTTGTGTATACGATAAAGAAACCCATATAAACACGCATATACATATCTAACCAATAAAGATATCTTGTGATCAATTTTTTTGTTGGCAAAATTACTATTGATTTTTTGAAAGAGGTGGAAATGTAGACGATTGGTGCTAAACTATTTCCTCCCATATCATTTTTGACACCTTGGGCCCTATAAATGGTGGAAAATCAGATGGAACAAAGTTGTAGATCTCATCGAAATTAGAAACTTTCTTGAACGTACCATATCAAATATCATCACTTGAGGGTAGAATTTAACCTTAAATTTTAACATATTGGACCTTAGGAGCGTTGATCATGAATTTGGGGATATTATTTTCGCAACAGTCGGCATAGTTCGGACCCCTCTAAAAGAATCATCAGGAGTTTGGCCAAAAAAAAGTTCGACGAAGAACCTTTACTGGTAAGGTTTTGAGTCAAAACTTTTGACACGTCAATTTAGCTCGGTTGGAAGAAAAACAAACGAACAAATTTGTTTTTAATTACAGTTGACTGTCGTCAAAGTTGTTTTGCACAAAATTTGTTTTGAACATAATGTCAAAAAAAAAAATTAAAGAGTTCTTGGTGTGCCTCTCTGTAATCAATCTTTATTAAAATTATGAGAAAAACTTTGGAACTTATCGGCCCTTTGCTTTTTGTGCCATGCCCTTTTTGACCTCTTTTCCTTTTTGTTCCATGTCGTTTTTGGCCTCTTTTGCTTTTTTTTTAGTAGATTGTGGTCTCTTTTCATTATTTTTTTCATAATATGCCTGAAAATTGAATTAATACAAACAAATTAGAATTATTTCTGCCATAATTACATTTAAATTATATAGAAAACTAAATTTTGATTTGTGATTTCGTGGTGACTCCGGATCTGGGATAAAAACCAGATTGACCAAAGGTTACATTAGTAAAAAAACTGTTAAAATTGAATAATTTTTTTCTGATTCACCTTCGGATTATCGATGAATTCACGGTGTCCAGAAATCTGAGTACAAACTTTTGCAAAACCTGTTGTATGATAAGCATACGAGTATATTCCAATCAATTTCTTTTCATCTTGCAATATGACTGGTGCTGAAATGAAATTGAACCTTTAAAATTTATTGCTGAAGTAAATTTAATAAATTTCCTAACCTCCAAAAAATGTTGCATCCAAACTGAATTCGTTACGAACATTGACACAAAACTCTCGTTCCTTTTGTAATCTAATCATTTTACTTGTCGTATAATCATAATGGCATGAGTCAAAATGCATAATTGACGAATCAATAGAATACACATTCCGTTCATTGTTGTTATTCATGAATGCCAACATTGAAACATTCGTCCATGTGTCTAATGTATGCTTTTGATCAACCATATCAATCATATTGATTTTTGAACCGAATTCAATTGGATTTGGAAATTCAATCACAGCAATGTTACAGTCGTCAGTGTAAAATTTATATTTTGGATGAACCGTAATATAATCCAAAAGTACGTTTCTTGTGGAAGCTGACTGAGATGAATTTATGCCAAATTCTACTTTGACGGACTGTTTTCTATACACACAAGAAGCCGGTGTCAATATTTTATTTTTGGATACAATTACACCAATGCATTCGTATTCACCATCATTTTCAGTGTATTTTATAGTAACCATATAGTTGTAACTTCCCTTATTCAGAACAGAAGTTACTCGAACATTGGGTTTGACTCCTTCTACCGTTTTGACGGTGCCAATTATATTTCCGTCAAGTTTCTGCAATTAAAAAAAAAAAATGTGAACAATATAAATATTGGTTCTCGATGAGAAATCAATAAGTGCTTTTACATTTTTCTTGTCAACAAATTCTTGGAAATGTGAAATTTTGGTGCACACAGTAGGTAGCCCAGGTAAACCAAATGAAACAATGCCAATTATTTTGTTTTTACCTTTCAAAATGATTGGTCCTGAAATGAAATTGTTATTCATTGAAAAAGAATTCGCTATAGGTTCGGACACTACCGAGCTCAGATGGGGTTGAGTGCCGATCAAAAATCCTTAAAGGGATCCCAAAATTAACATTTGAAAAAAACAAATACCTCCCGAGTCGCCTTGATTTGTACAATGAACACCATTGCACACATCAACACAAAAGTGTGCATCTTCATTCAGCTCAAATGATTCTGGCATATAATCGTTTGCACATTTTTGAAAATTGGCAATTATCGATTCAATATATCGTAAACTAGTTCGATACATATTAGTTTTACTGTAGTTGGACTCAGTATAGCCCAATACGATCACTTTCTCACCCACATTCGAAACAAAGTCATTTCTATCAGCCATTTGAATTTTTCCAATCGATGCATTAAATGGAATATCGTGTGGCATTTTGATCACAGCTATATCATTTAGAAAATGTACACTATTCTCATTATTATATTCTGGATGAATTTTAATTTGATTCCAAGTTATATTTAATGTGTAATTTGGGTGATCTATGTCAAGAGAGCCGAAATTCAATGCAACTGGATGTTTATCTTCCAAACAATGAGCCGCCGTTACTATTTTTCGTTTCGAAACTATGGTCGCACCACATCCATATAAATAATACGGATCTTTAATTTCATAATATCGTAGTACACACATATAATTATAATCCTCGATACGATTGACCGGTTGGCCAAGTACGATTGCCTCTACAGAAATTCCAACTGTTATGAAAATATTTGAAAAAAGAAAAAAAAAAAACAAATGGTCATCTTCGGTTTTCATATTCATTTCTCTTTATGTAAAAATAAAGACAAAATGATGGATATTAGAATTTGGTTCACATTTTTAGCATTCACTGTTTAACTCAATGGAAAACATTTGTTTTTTTTTTTTTTTGTCTAAATTAGCTATCTCAAAATTTATTTTATTGTGTTATTCATCAAAATTTCCAGAGTTAGTCGTAATAATTTCAGTTTAAAAAATTGATTTATATTTTTAGTTTTCTTACCTTTTCCATTGCTATTCCTTTGAAATTCCTGAAATGAATTTAAATTTAAAAAAATTAAAAAAAAATAAAAAAAAAAAAATAAAAAAAAATTAATTAAAATAAACTTTGTGTATTAAAAAAGGAAATTTTACTTACAAAAAATGCACTAAAAACAAACAGGACAAAAAGTCCGTGAATGAATTTCATTTTTTGAATTAAAATTAAAATTGCTGATTCGATTAAACTGTTGACCGATTATCTGGTTAATGAATACGAAACGTATTCAAGTGTTGTTTTGAACTAGGACATATGTCAGTTAGCGCCAGTCATTATTACTTGGTATATTGTGCCAAAGTCTTTGTGTCAAAATGTCAATACAATGCAAACTCTGTTAATAAAATAATAATTCCGGTTATAAATCTACTGTTCTTAAATCTAATTAATAAATGCCTTAAATCGATAAACATCTGTCGATGAAATTCCAAATTATTTTTATTTTTTCTCTAAAATGAGAAATAAAAAAAAAAAACGAATGGTTTTCAGACAATCCTGTGTGCAAAATACAAACAAACTAACTAAAATTGAACGATTTTTCATAAAATTTCGCTGAAATTATATCGGTTTATAATTATAATTTTATAAACTTTATTTTTTTTTTAATATTTTCATATTTTCATCAATTTAAAGTTATTTTTTAGCCATTCAGTTTCAAATTATCCGACTGGTTATGCAGACAAAAATTTTCCACATGGGATAAAGTAAACTTTTGCAGTTAAAATTATAAGCAATTTCATAAAAAGCTTGTGAAATTGAGTTTCAAAATTCTCCATTTAGCTTTTTCTAGTTGTCGCTTCATATCAATATTGCGATAATTCACATCTCATTAGTATGAAGAAGTACTTCATTTGGCTTTATTTTTGTTTACCGACAAAATTAACGAAAAAAAAATTATTCCAAAGTTTCCCAATATTCTTGCACACTTGCACAAGCAAGGAACTAAACTAAATAATTCAATTAAACACTGTATCTCTTTTTCTAAATCTTTAATCGCGTGTAAAAATGTTTGTAAAAGATCATGAAATTTTGGTTCTTGTTGGAATTCTTTCTATGCTGGTCATAGCTATGGCAGCACCTAACAAAATTCTAACCCAGAACTCATATGATCCGAATAAAATTTGGGAGATATTTACCGGAAAAGATCGCGATAATAAAACAGACGTTGAATATCAAATTCGAAATATCCCTCAATCCAGATTTCCAGAAGCAATTAAATTGATGATTGATCATTATTTAACATCCGAACCAATACAAATCTCTGCCAGTATGTATTCATTATTATTTTTTTTTTTTTTTTTGTTCACAAAATAAAACGACATTAAATCTAAATAGCAACGGAATATAGTGATGAAAAAATTGAAGAAATATCGTCAAACTGGAAAACATATTTAAATGAAAACGTATCAGTTGCTTGTTATAAAATTTTACCAAACGGTAAAGATGAAATGGTTGCCGTATCCATTATGGTTATTTTTACAAAACAAGAATATTTGGCGCAATTGCCAAATGTAATAAAAATTATTTCATTTTATTATATTCAATATTGATTGTTTAATTGTGATTTTTTAAGTGTGACAATCCAGAAAATATTATTCTTGATTATACAGTGGAATGTGAGGATGCTAGTGATTTTAAAAATCTTGGCCTTTTAGCATTTGATTATTACAAAGTTGATAAACTGATGGGCAGCGAAGGTCTGACCGTAGCACAAGATTATCGTCTCCATGGAATTGCACGACGTTTAATAAAGATAACAGAGGCCATAAGTAAAGAATTGCATGTGGATGTAGTTGCAACTGTATTTTCATCAAATGCTTCAAATAAAATTGCCAATGAGGAAAAATTCGATTTAATTAAACGGCTTGAGTAAATATGCATTTTTTTATTTAATCATTTGTCTAGTTATTTAATAGTCGCTAAACCATTGAATTTATTTTATAGTTCGGCAAAAATACCAAATCCAAAATTATCTAAATTAACCAAAGAAATTACATTAAAAGGGAAGCGATACAATCACAAATATTAACATCTTGATTTGGAATTTTATCGCAAAGATCTTTGAGAGTTTTATACTTCGTTTAATTTTGTTTTCTTCAACAAAAAATATTTTATTGACATTTAGATGGTGAGATTTCTTATTCTATTGACAAATGTCGAAAAAATTTTTGTATTACTTATGATTTTGTTAATTCAAATAAAATAAAATTCCCTTTTCAATAAGTTGGTTAATCAATTTAATTCAGGGATTGTTTCTCTGAGGAGAATATCAAATGAGGAGAGCACTGAGGAGAAGGAATTTAATGAGGAGCAATACCCCTCCTCAGTGAGGAACAGATTATCTTTTCTATATTTATATGTATCAAAATGTAAAACTAATTGTTGCATGCAATTGAGAAAAGAGTAATTCTTTGAATAGATGATTTTAAGTACCAATTTTACTGCTCATTTTTCAATTGCAACAATTTATTGCATATGAATATTGAGAAAAAAAAAATTGCTCCTCACTGAGGAGGAGTAGTGCTCCTCAGTAAATTCCTCCTCCTCCTCAGCACTCTCCTCAGTTGATATACTCCTCAGAGAAACAATCCCTGAATTAAATTGATTAACCAACTTATTGAAAAGGGAATTTTATTTTATTTGAATTAACAAAATCATAAGTAATACAAAAATTTTTTACAATCCTCATTTAATTTCACCATAAATCGCATATTTAAATGAAAATCAATTTCTGAGTGTGAAAATGTTGCCAAATAATAATTTGACAATTTATATTTTTCTTTATTAAAAATTCAATTCGAATGAAAAGTGCACTTATAATTTCAATTTTACTCAAAAACTTAACCTAAGTTCTAATTGGTTAAAGTGTTTTTGTGTCTCGAAGTTATTAAAAGAAACAATTACCATTGGATACAAATATGAATTGTCTCTTTTCGATATGCCTTAAAATTGAAGATTTATAGTGGGTGTTTTGCTCACTGATTTGTTGTCTTCGATAAATTTCGATAAAACGTCGGATTATCGATAAATGTACGGTGTTTTGAAATTCTAGTGCAAACATTAGGCAACCCAGCATATCCCAGTGATACAATGCCAATTAATTTTTTTTTTCTTCTTGTTTTTAAAATAACTGGTCCTGAAATTCAATTCAATTCATTTTCATGAAAATAATTTTTAATTTTTTTATTTTTCAAATTAAAGCAATTAATTACCTCCTGAGTCTCCTTTGTTCGTACAATGAACACCATTACACATATCAACACAAAAGAATGTATCTTTACTCAATTTCAATTTATATTTTTTCCAATAATCATTTGCACATTTATCAAAATCCGCAATTTCCGATTCAACATATTGTAAATTACTTCTTTCTACATTGGTTTTACTGTAATTGGATTCGGTATAACCTAATATAATCACTTTGTCTCCAACATTCAGAATATGATCTTTTTGATTAGCCATTTTAATTTCACCAATCTTTGAATCAAATGGTATGTCATTCGGCATTTCAATTACAGCTAAATCATTATACAAATTTTCCCCATTATATTCTGGATGCACTGTGATATGGTTACGAGTTATATTCATTGATTTATACGGTTGATTTATATCTAAAGAACCGAAATCTAAAGCAATCGGAATCACATGTTTTCCCAAACAGTGAGCTGCAGTGATTACTTTTCGTTTTGAAATAATACATGCGCCACATGCACCAATTTCAGTCAAATTATCAGTGTTTGGGTTTGTATAAACCAAAAAAAAGAATATATATTGCCTTTTATAAAATCGTATTGCAGACATGAATTTGTAATTTTCAATATATTGTACTGACTGGCCAAGTACAATTGCCTGTACAAAGAAAGAGTCTTCACCATTGTTCTGGAATTTCTGAAAAAATAAAATAAATTTATATTTGAAATTAATTTTAGAGTTGAAGTTATGGAAAATTAATTCAAAGTTACTAATTTCCAGTGGAAATAAATTTACAAAAAAAAAAAAAAATTATTACAAATGAAATAAATATTGTATACCATATGGTATGTTAGACTTTCAAACCATATTTCATGAAATGTTCACTGTTTTAATCGATGAAATTGAAATTTATTCAAGCGTTTTAGTTCACTTACAAAATATTCAAATGAAACAAACAGCACCAATAATAAGTGATACACATTCATTTTATTTCTGTGGTTTTTCAATATATGAAATGATAAAAAAAGAAAAAAAAAATTCACTTTATGTATTATTGGATCAAATGTTACATTATTACTGAAAACTGACACATACAGAGCTGTTTTATATTATTTTGTGTTTTTAATAAAAATATTTTCAAAATGATGAAATAATTAATAATATAATTATGCAAAAACGAGCTATTATATTGGTTATATTCAACCGGGGAATGCGTTCCATATACGGCAATGTTAATCGATGTGAACTCTCCCAGTAATGCGCCATCTCATATCGAAGCTGTGAGTCAAATTCACAAAAATTTATAAAAAAATAAAATAAAAATATAAATAAACGAAAAACAAAACAAATCAAATCAATACATAATTAATTCAAACCAAAAATAAAATTAGCACAAATAAATAATTAATAAAAACAATATTTATTTTGAAAAAAGAAATAAAATTAATTTCGTCATGTTCACATAAAGTCTACACATTTTTTTTGTTGTGAAAACTGGGAAAACTGTCTGTCAAACTGTCAAACCAAGCATCTGTCAAACACAGTGTTTACATTTTTCATATATATACATAACAATCATAACAATTAATTTGTTGTTGTTTTTTGTAAAAATGGTAAATAATCTAAATAATTTAAATTGTGAATTTCTTTACATCGTTCAGTATTTTGACGTTAATATGGTTAATATGCTTAATATGGTTATTATGGTTATTATGTCAACATTATTTGCATTATTTTCTATTTATAACCTCACAAGCTCACAAGCCATATTAAGCATATTGACCATATTAAGCATATTAAGCATTAGCATTAAGGACACATGAAAATGTCCGAAACTAAATTACGGACGAACGGACGCAAATGAAAATGTACGAAACCAAATTACGGACGGACGGACAGGACACGACATTGTCCGTTTTTTCCTCGGACACATTTTGTTCGAAACGGACGGACAAAAATTTCAATGAAAAATTTTTTGGACATGTGTGTCCGTCCGTCCGTATTTTTGTTTCAGACATTATCAATTGTGTTCGTTCGTCCGAACCTTCAAAATCGGACGAACAAAAAATGAATTTTAAACGAACAGTCCGTGTCCGTTGACACCTCTAGTGTACAAATTTTCTACATTTTTCAAATAAAACAATGAAATTTTAAAACTTTCAAATAATTTTATTTCATTTGAATAGAGTCTATTTAATTAATAAATATTTCAACGCCTATCATCATTTCCTTTTTCTTTGCAAAATCGTTCTCAAGTTTGCGTTGTAATATGCCTGGAAATGAATAAGAATAATAGCAACACATGTAGGGCTTCAATACCAAGAGAGACTTACTTTTGGTTTATCAATGAATTGTCGATGCCCAGCAATTTGTGTGCAAACTTTCGCTAATCCGGATTTATGATACGCTTGTGAGTAAATTCCAATTAATTTCTTTTCCTCCTTTAAAATAACCGGTCCTACAAAGTAATTCGATAGTTCAAAATCGCTTTTCAAATATAATTTGAGAAATTCAGAAACCAACCTCCCCAAATTTGTGCATCCGAACTAAATTCATTACGCAAATCGACACAGAATTCCAATTCATTGTTTAATGCAACCATTTTATTCGTCATATAATCATAACGACATGATTCAAAATGTTCAATCGTCGAATCAACCGAATATAATTTCTTTTGAGAATTTTCATCCGTATATCCTAACATTGATACTTTTGTCCATGTTTCCAATTTATGTGTCTCATCAACCATTTCGATTGGACCAATTTTTGAACTGAATTTAATCTCATTCATAAGTTCTATTACGGCAATATTGAAATCTTCCGAATTTAGTCTATATTTTGGATGAACTGTAATATTACTCTTTGGCACGGTAACGCTATCAATCGAATTTGTGACATTTATTATGCCAAACTCCACTTGGACTGATTTTTTTTGATGTACACATGAAGCCGGTGTCAAAATTTTATTCTTGGATATTATAACTCCAATACATAAATATTCTATACCATTTTCGATGAATCGTACTGTTACCATGTAAATGCAATCTTCATTTTTAGCATTATTTTTGATATTTGCAGATACGTGCAATTTTGTGACACCTTTTTGGGAAAACAGATGTTGAGAGAATTTATTTGCACGCAAAATTTAAAATATTCATTAAGTTTTCATGTGATATTAAGTCAAAAGTGTTGTTTATATATACGCCGTAACCTTGCGTTACTACAGGCTTTTACATTTAGTACTAAATTGACATTTAGTACCATTTGAATAGTAAAAAATCCGAAAGTACTAGATAATTTATACTCAAGAATTTTAAAAATATTTTTAACGACATTTTCAAGTGTATATAATCTAGTACTTTCGACTTTTTTACAGTTCAAATGGTACTAAATGCCAATTTAGTTCTAAATGTCAATTTAGTTCTAAATGTCAATTTAGTTTTAAATGTAAAAGCCTGTAGTAACATGTAGTAACACAAGGTTTACAGTGTATCAGTATTACCAGTTCCAACATTCCTAGTTTTTGAGTTCCCTGTGCTTGCATTGCGAGTATCAACATTTGTTGGCTTCCCTTTTCCTGTTCCAGCATTACGCATATTAGCGCTTGTCGTTCCATGGTTTCCTGTGACAGTGTTGCCTGTGACAGTGTTGCCTGTGCCAGTTTTTCTTGTACCAAGTTTCTATAATAAAGATATGTTTTTTACGAAAATATTGAAATAAAAGACAACTTTTTAAACACTCACATTAGTTCCATCAATAAAATTCCGATGGCCAGTAATTTGTGTACACACTTTGGGTAATCCAATTGTATCATATGCGAAAGAAAACAATCCAACCAATTTCTTTTGTTCCTTTAAAACAACGAGCCCTAAAAGGAGGTTAAATTTTTCAAAATTTCGGTTCGAACTGAAGAAAAAGAAAATTCAAACTTACCTCCCAGCAGTTGTACATCAGAGCTGAATGCATAACGATTATCAACACAAAATTCCAAACCAATTTTTAGCGGAACCATTTTGTTTTTGAAATATTCAAATTGACAGGTTCCATTAAGTTTGATTTTCGAATCAATTGAATATAATTTTCTTTCATTGTTCTTAATTGTGTATCCCATCATGGAAATGATCGTTGATTCACGTAATACGTAATATTGATCGACTATTTTGATCATATCAATTTTTGAACTGAATTCAATGTCATTCATGAAATCAATTACAGCAATATCGAAATCTTCAGCATTCGGAGTATATTTTGGATGAGTTGTGATATTATTCGAATTCACATTTACTTTTTTAACCGGAGTGGCTGAGTTTATAATGCCAAATTCAACGATAACGGAATCCTTTTTATACACACATGAGGCCGGTGTCAAAACTTTATTTTTTGAAACAATAACTCCAATGCATATATTTTCCGTACCGTTTTTAGTGGATCTTATTGCAACCATGTAATTGCAATCTTCATTTTTTCCAGCATTATTCACATTAGTAGGTACTCCAACATTAACTGTATTGAAAAAAAATTCGAAATTTATTTAACAGAGAAGTTTCCAATGAGTAGACAGCCCTGATTTCTGTTTTTAAAACAGAAAATTACCTGGAATTGTACCAATATTGATTGTTCCAATGTCAGGTATAGTAATATTGTTCATTCGGTTTTTGTCTATAATTTTATCACTTGAAATAATATTGCTAGTGCCAAGTTTCTAGAATAATAATAAGAACAAATCCATAATAGTTTTTGGCCATAAGTTTTATGTACCTACATTTGTATTGTCAACAAATTCACGATATTTAGAAACTCTGGTAACAACATCGGGAAATCCTTTAAATCCATATGAAATGATGCCAATCAGTTTGTTTGCCTCTTTTAAAATGACTGGTCCTGAAATTGAAATATTAGTCATTCGAAACAATTTTTGTAAACTTGAAAATTCCACAAATTTTAATACCTCCTGAGTCTCCCGAGTTTGCACAAGGTGCACCTTTGCACATATCAATGCAAAAGTGTGTTTCTTTATTTAATTCATCGTTTTGATATTTCAAGTAATTTTCAGCACATTTTTTCAAATCTGCAATTGTCGACTCAATATACTGTAACTCAGTTCGCCTCTTATTTGTTTCATCAGAATTAGCTGTGGTGTATCCCAATACAAGCACTTTTGCTCCCACTCTCAATACATGATCATTTCGATCAGCCATTTTAATTTTTCCAATTTTATCCTCAAATGGTATGTCGTGCGATGTTTCAATCACGGCTATATCATTTTCATAAGTATCATCATCGTAATCTTTATGCTTTGTAATGTGCTTCCAATTTACATTTATTGTATGATATGGTGAATTTATATTTAGTGAACCAAAATTCAAGGCGACTGGTGTGTAATTTGACCTCAAGCAATGAGCTGCAGTCACAACTTTTCGTCGAGAAACTACAGTCGCTCCACATGCATATAAATAATCCAGATTATGGGGTTTATACATTCGGATTGCAGACATGTAGTTATATTCTTCAATACTTTTGACCGGTTGACCATTTATGATTGATCGAACATATATTCCAACTGTTAATTTAAATTATAAAAAAAAAAAAAATTTTGCGCCAATTTGATAAATGTCTCAATTTTTTCAACAATAAAAATGAATTTTACATTTAAGGAAAATCTGATCAAAATTAAGTATTTTTTGGAGAAAATTTTTTTGAACTGTGTTACCTTTTCCATTCCATTTTCGTTGAAATTCCTGTAGAAAAGTAATTAAAAAGATCTTTACGATTGAAATGAACTTTGCAAAATAAAAATAAAATGAGAGAAACTGTATTGTTTTTCAAGGAACTTTTTTATTTTTTTTTTACATTTTTTCAAATTTTCCTTTTACTTACAGAAAACTCAGACAAAACAAACAGCGTGAAGAATCCACAAAAGAGATTCATTTTTTTATTTTACAATGCAAGCTTCTTTCAATAAAACATATAAAATGTTCAACGATAGATGATCAATCTGGCTTGAATAATGAATGATCAAAAATATACCAAATGTAGCTTTTTCCTATCATTCATTTTTATTTTGCAACAGAAAAATATTCATGAAAATAATAATAATGAATATAATTCTCTTGTTTGTATATATGAGTCTACATTTCTTATTTTCGACAAGGTGTCGTTGGGGATTTGCATCAATACGAAACAAATGAATGTTTCCAGTATTAAGTTTGAAATTATAATTTAATTTGAACTTGCTAGCAAAATTTGTATGTTAGAATTCTTTTCTTTAACTCCAAATTGCGTCAACAATTGTATACATTTGTTTCAAGAATGTTGATGGAACAAATGTATTTTTATTTAAAAAATTATTTCAATTTTTGTGATCCATAAGAGTCTGTAAATTTTATTGAAGTATTTTAAGAGAAACGTTTTTTGCGTCTCTGATGTTTTTGCGCAGAGACTGGTTCGGGTATATTCATATAGCGATCTATCTGAATTCGACAGCATATAAGTATCGTACGTATATATATTTTTTAAACATTTGTTTCAACAATTTTTTTATTATTAATAATTCTTCTTAATCGAATGCTATTTCTTGTTTGTTAAGAATGCTTCTTTTTATGAGGTCATTTAATTAACAATTGTTTCCAGACATGGTCCAATCTGTCATCATTTTCTCTTTCTCTTTTGAAAAGCAGTTCTCCAGTTTGCATTGTAGTATGGCTAATAAATGAGAATGCTCATAGAATATGGAATTTCAACAGATCTTCAAATAAATAATATAGAAATTTATTCGAGTGTTACTTACAACTGGCTTATCAATGAATGGCCGATGTCCAGCTATTTGAGTGCAAACTTTTGCTAATCCAGATTTATAATACGCTTGTGAGTAAATTCCAATTAATTTCTTTTCCTCCTTTAGAATAACCGGTCCTACAAAGTAATTCGATAGTTCAAAATCGCTTTTCAAATATAATTTGAGAAATTCAGAAACCAACCCCCCCAAATTTGTGCATCCGAACTAAATTCATTACGCAAATCGACACAGAATTCCACTTCATTGTTTAATGCAACCATTTTATTCGTCATATAATCATAACGACATGATTCAAAATGTTCAATCGTCGAATCAACCGAATATAATTTCTTTTGAGAATTTTCATCCGTATATCCTAACATGGATACTTTAGTCCATGTCTCTAATTTGTACGTCTGGTCAACCATTTCGATTGAACCAATCTTTGAACCGAATTTAATCTCATTCTTAAACTCTATTACGGCAATATTGAACTCTTCCGATTTCGGTTTATAGCTTGGATGAACTGTAATATTGTTCGTTGAAACGTATACTCTATCAATTGGATTTGATGAATTTATAAATCCAAATTCCACATAAATATAAGTTTTTTTATGGACGCATGAAGCCGGCGTTAAAATTTTCTTCTCGGATATTATAACTCCAATACATAAATATTCTACACCATTGTCCGTGTACCGTACATTTACCATGTAATTGCAATTATCCTTCTTAACATTCTTTTTTGTACTTGGAGTTACATTTGGAACACCTTTTTGGGGAAAATACACAAAAATTTGCTATCGTCATTACCTCAGAAAAATTGTGAGGTTATTGATACATACCAGTGTTACCAGTATTATTATTTCTAGTTCCAGTGGTTCCTGTGCCATTAGGAATTCCACCGTTTCCTGTGCCTGAATTCCGCTTACGACTATCTGATCTTCTAACATTTCCTGTCGCAGTGTTGCCTTTGCCAATGTTAGATATACCAGATTTCTATAATGAAGGAATTGAAATAAAGAGCATATAAGAAAATTCAAAACACAAAGAGCCCCGCAATGAAATATTAAAGTTACTCTTGTATAAGGCACATTATTGACAGACACATTGATTAATTCGACATTCTCAATCTGAAATGTACGAGATTTAATCCGGACAGACAGAGAGTCTTTGAACGGATAAATTTGTGTCCGTCTGCCAACTATGTGTTTAACGTTGGTTCGGTATGTGAGGCACTTTTGTTCCTTCTAGTTTGGGAATTTCATACTTACATTAGTTTTATCAATAAATTCCCGATGACCACCAATTTGTGTACACACTTTATCTAAATCAATTGTATCATATGCAAAAGAAAACAATCCAACCAATTTCTTTACATCTTTTAAAACAACGAGCCCTAAAAAGAGATCGATTTTACAAAATTTTCACACAAATTAAAAAAAGAATCTATAATTTACCTCCATACATTTGTGCACTCCCGCTAAATGCGTTACGATTATCAACACAAAATTCAAAACCTTTTTTCAGTGGAATCATTTTCTTTTTGAAATAATCAAATTCACATGTTTCATAATATTTGATTTGCGAATTAATTGAATATAATTTTCTTTCATTGTTCTCAATTGTGTATCCCATCATGGAAACTTTAGTTAGTAATCTTAATTCATACTTTGCATCAATCATTTCGATCATACCAACTTTTGAACTGAATTCAATCTCATTCGTGAAATCAATCACAGCAATATTGTAATCTTCAGCATTCGGAGTATATTTTGGATGAGTTGTGATATTATTCGAATTCACATTTACTTTTTTAACCGGAGTGGCTGAATTTATAATGCCAAATTCAACGATAACGGAATCCTTTTTATACACACATGAGGCCGGAGTCAAAACTTTATTTTTTGAAACAATAACTCCAATGCATATATTTTCCGTACCGTTTTTAGTGGATCTTATTGCAACCATGTAATTGCAATCTTCATTTTTTCCAGCATTGTTCACATTAGTCGGTACTCCAACATTAACTGTATTGAAAAAAAATTTGAAATTTATTTAACAGAGAAGTTTCTATTGAGTAGACAGCCCTGATTTCCGTTTTTAAAACAGAAAATTACCTGGAATTGTATCAATATTGATTGTTCCAATGTCAGGTATAGTAATATTGTTCATTCGGTTTTTGTCTATAATTTTATCACTTGAAATAATATTGCTAGTGCCAAGTTTCTAGAATAATAATAAGAACAAATCCATAATAGTTTTTAGCCATAAGTTTTATGTACCTACATTTGTATTGTCAACAAATTCACGATATTTAGAAACTCTGGTAACAACATCGGGAAATCCTTTAAATCCATATGAAATGATGCCAATCAGTTTGTTTGCCTCTTTTAAAATGACTGGTCCTGAAATTCAAATATTATTCATTCAAAACAATATTCGCAAACAATTATAAATTCCACAAATTTTAAGACCTCCTGAATCTCCCGAGTTTGCACAAGGTGCACCTTTGCACATATCAACGCAAAAGTGTGTTTCTTTATTTAATACATCGTTTTTATATTTCAACTGATTTTTAGCACATTTTTTCAAATCTGCAATTGTCGACTCAATATACTGTAACTCAGTTCGCCTCTTATTTGTTTCATCAGAATTAGCTGTGGTGTATCCCAATACAAGCACTTTTGCTCCCACTCTCAATACATGATCATTTCGATCAGCCATTTTAATTTTTCCAATTTTATCCTCAAATGGTATGTCATGCGACGTTTCAATCACGGCTATATCATTTTCATAAGTAGCATCATCGTAATCTTTATGCTTTGTAATGTGCTTCCAATTTACATTTATTGTATGATATGGTGAATTTATATTTAGTGAACCAAAATTCAAGGCGACTGGTGTGTAATTTGTTTTCAAGCAATGAGCTGCAGTCACAACTTTTCGTCTAGAAACTACAGTCGCCCCACATGCATATAAATAATCCAAATCATCGGGTCTATACATTCGAATTGCAGACATGTAGTTATATTCTTCAATACATTTGACCGGTTGACCATTTATGATTGATCGAACATATATTCCAACTGTTAATTTAAATTATGAAAAAAAATGTTTGCGCCAATTTGATGTCTCAATTTTTTCAACAATAAAAATGACTTTTACATTTAAGGAAAATCTAATCAAAATTAAGTATTTTTTGGAGAATATTTTTTTAAACTGTGTTACCTTTTCCATTCCATTTCCGTTGAAATTCCTGCAGAAAAGAAATTAAAAAGATCTTTACGATTGAAATGAACTTTGAAAAATAAAAATAAAATGAGAGAAACTGTATTGTTTCTCCAGGAACTTTTTTATTTTTTTTTTTACATTTTCTCAAATTTTCCTTTTACTTACAGAAAACTCAGACAAAACAAACAGCGTGAACAATCCACAAAAGAGATTCATTTTTTTATTTTACAATGCAAGCTTCTTTCAATAAAACATATAAAATGTTCAACGATAGATGATCAATCTGGCTTGAATAATGAATGATCAAAAATATAACAATTGTAGCTTTTTCTTATCATTCATTTTTGTTCTGCAACAGAAAAATATTCATAAAATAATAATAATGAATATTATATTCTCTTGTTTGTACAGTGTCCGAAATAAGGTTAGGGTCACTCACAATTTCCTAAAAAAATATCATAAAAACAGAAGATTTTTTTTCTTTTTTCCATAAATTTATTCAATAATTATATTCACGTTTACCATAGAAAAAATAGTTTTCAAAATAATTTATATTTTTGAACTTTTTTCAAGTTTTTCTTATTTTTAGCACGTGGTTCACGTGCGAAATAAAGCTGAGGTAACTTGGCGTTTTTGGTATCAAAATCAATGTTGTTTTGTAGTGATTTGTGCTTGTCATATTTTATGCACATTAATGACACTTCTGATGCTATTTCACAATATTTATGACGCATTTATGATCTGAAATTCGATCAAACAATAATGGTTGCCGGCAAACCATTAACAGAGGCCAAAAAAGCCAAAATTTCAACACTAAAAGATTACAATAATATGACAAATCGTTAGATCGCAAAGGAAATTGGTCGGAGCAAAAATGTTGTGAAAAATTTCCTCAAAAATCGCGAAAATTATAGCCAAAATTACGTTTCGCTCGTCAATTATTAAGTGAAAATGATTTGTCGACGTGTGCAACAAATTTTAAGTGTTTGTTCGCAACACCTGAAACACAAAAAATGAAGCTCAAACCAATGTTGTCAAAAGCGAATAGTAAGGGCCAAAAGAAATTCTCGTTAGACCACCTTCGCTGGGAGAATCAATAGCAAAAAATCATATTTTATGGTGAGAAAAAGTTCAATTTGGGTGGCCCAGATGGATTTGCGTACTATTGGTACGATTTGCGCACTGAAGAAAAGATTTTCAGTTCGCGTCAATCTGGCGGTGGCTCGGTCATGGTTTGGGGAGCCATTGGGCATCTCAAAATGATGGCATTGTCATTCATATCCACCAGAATGAATGCGGAACAATACCAGAAGATGATTGGCCCCTATTTTCCATCATATGACTACGAGTGTGCTAGTGTAGACTGTTAATTCTAGCAAGACAATGCGTCAATTCATGTAGCCAGGTCAATTTTAACCTTTTTCCAGGAACATGGAATACATCTTTTCAACAATTGACCGGCAAAATCACCAGATATGAACATAATTGAAAATGTTTGGGGCATTTTGGCTCGTGAAGTTTACAAAAACAAAGGCGAATTGACTAAAGCCATCGTGGTCGCCTGGCAAAACATCCCTCAGGCCAAAATCATATCACTGCATGACAGTCTACCTCGCAAAATTCTCGCATTATATGATGCCAAAGGGAATCACACCATATATTGAATAAGATTTTTTTTCAAAATGTGATTTTAGTACCAAAAACGCCAAGTGGCCCTAACCTTATTTCGGGCACTGTATGTATGATGTCTACATTTCTCATTTTCGACAAGAAAGGTGTTCTTGGGGATTTGCATCAATATGAAACAAATGTATGTTTCCAGTATTAATTTTGAAATTAATATATGTTAGAATTTTTATCTTTCCTCCCAAATTACGTCAACAATTATATACTACATTTGTTTCAAGAATGTTGAATGAACACATGTATTTTTTTTTTTTTTTTTTTTTTAAATGCTTTTTTGTGATCCATAAGAGTGTGTATATTTTATTGAAGTATTGGGTGTGTTCCTAGAAAGACGCGCATCGTTACTAACTTCGTTTCGATTCACTCGCGCCATTTTTTTGACAGTGACAGCTATTCTATCTTAAAGAGCATCAAAAAATCTATTGAATTACAAGTGTCAAAGTGAACAGTCGTATTTTTGCAGAAGTTTTTATCATAATCGAAAATGTCTAATTTCGTGCCTTCAAAACAACATTTGCGGGAAGTTTTGATACACTACTTTCATTTGAAGAAAAGTGCAACAGAATCGCAACGTTTACTCATTGAAGCTTACCCTGAATGTTCTGTAAGCATTAGAATGTGTCAGGAGTGGTTTGTACGGTTTAGAAGTGGTGATTTCGATACAGAAGACAAAGAGCGACCAGGTCCATCAAAAAAGTTTGAAGACGACGAATTGGAGGCATTATTTGATGAAGATACATGTCAAACTCAAGAAGAACTTGCAAAATCATTGAGAGTCACTCACTCAGCCATTTCGAAACGCTTGAAAGCAGCTGGATACATTCAAAAGCAAGGAAATTGGGTGCCATATGAATTGAAGCCGAGAGACGTTGAAAGGCGATTTTGCATGTCTGAAATGCTGCTTCAACGCCACAAAAAGAAGGCATTTCTGCATCGTATGGTTACTGGCGATGAAAAGTGGATTCATTACGACAATCCAAAGCGAAAGAAATCATATACGAAGCGCGGCAAGCCTGCAAAATCGACACCAAAGCCGAATATTCATGGTGCTAAGGTAATGCTCTGTATTTGGTGGGATCAGAAGGGTGTGCTATATTATGAGCTGCTAAAACCAGGTGAAACCATTAATGGGGACCGCTACCGACAACAATTGATCAAATTGAATGCAGCAATTAAGCAAAAACGGCCGGAATATGCGACTAGACATGAGTCAATAATTTTCCATCATGACAATGCTCGGCCACATGTTGCGGTGCCTGTTAAAAATTATTTGGAAAACGTCGGATGGGAAATTCTGCCTCACCCGCCTTATAGCCCAGACTTGGCCCCTTCCGATTACCACTTGTTTCGGTCGATGCAGAATCACCTCTCCGGAATACGATTCACTTCAGTTGAAGGTATCAAAAAATGGCTCGATTCGTTCTTCGCTCTGAAAAATGAGCAATTCTTTTGGGATGGAATCCATAAATTGCCTGAAAGATGGGAAAAAGTCGTAGCTTCCGATGGACAATATTTTGAATGACATGTATTTTCATTTTCATACATAAATAAATGGTTTTTTGAACAAAAAAAAGCGCGTCTTTCTAGGAACACACCCAATAATTTATTTTTAGAAAAAAACTTTATTTGCGCGTAAGTAACCAAGTGAATTTGGGTAAATATTATTGTCTGATGCTTTTGAGATTGCAAAATTGGAATTTGCCATTGGAAAAGAAGACAGCCAATATAAAAATATTGTTGTTGTGTTTGTAAAAAAGTGCGAAACGTCTGTACTGCTGGGAATTAGTGGTGTCAACGAACATAGAGTTGTTCAGAGTTGTTTCTTTTATCCAAATAGTGTCAATATATTTTTTAAACATTTATTTCAACAATTTCTTCTTCTTTAAAAAATGTATAATACTATTTCTAATGTATAATAAAGTATTAATATTATTATTAATAATGTGTTCTTACACAAATGCCGCTATTTTTCATTTGTTAGGAATGCTTCTTTTTATGAGGTAATTTCATTAACAATTGTTTCCAGACATGGTCCAATCTATCATCATTTTCTCTTTCTCTTTTGAAAAGCAGTTCTCCAGTTTGCATTGTAGTATGGCTAATAAATGAGAATGCTCATAGAATATGGAATTTCAACAGATCTTCAAATAAATAATATAGAAATTTATTCGAGTGTTACTTACAACTGGCTTATCAATGAATGGCCGATGTCCAGCTATTTGAGTGCAAACTTTTGCTAATCCAGATTTATAATACGCTTGTGAGTAAATTCCAATTAATTTCTTTTCCTCCTTTAGAATAACCGGTCCTACAAAGTAATTCGATAGTTCAAAATCGCTTTTCAAATATAATTTGAGAAATTCAGAAACTAACCTCCCCAAATTTGTGCATCCGAACTAAATTCATCACGCAAATCGACACAGAATTCCACTTCATTGTTTAATGCAACCATTTTATTCGTCATATAATCATAACGACATGATTCAAAATGTTCAATCGTCGAATCAACCGAATATAATTTCTTTTGAGAATTTTCATCCGTATATCCTAACATGGATACTTCGGTCCATGTCTCTAATTTGTACGTCTGGTCAACCATTTCGATTGAACCAATCTTTGAACCGAATTTAATCTCATTCTTAAGCTCTATTACGGCAATATTGAACTCTTCCGATTTCGGTTTATAGCTTGGATGAACTGTAATATTGTTCGTTGAAACGTATACTCTATCAATTGGATTTGATGAATTTATAAATCCAAATTCCACATAAATATAAGTTTTTTTATGGACGCATGAAGCCGGCGTTAAAATTTTCTTCTTGGATATTATAACTCCAATACATAAATATTCTACACCATTGTCCGTGTACCGTACATTTACCATGTAATTGCAATTATCCTTCTTAACATTCTTTTTTGTACTTGGAGTTACATTCACATTTGGAACACCTTTTTGGGAAAATATTCAAAGATTATTTATAAAAAAAATTTGCTATTGTCATGAGTTCAGAAAAATGTGAGGTTATTGATACATAACAATGTTACCAGTGTCACCAGTGTTATTATTTCTAGTTCCAGTGGTTCCTGTGCCTGAATTTCTCTTACTGCCCGTGCCTGAATTGCGAGTACTATTTCTTGTTCCTACACTTCCTGTTCCAGAGTTTCGCGTACCATCATTTGCAGTTCCTACGTTTCCTGTGCCTGAATTCCGCTTACGACTATCTGATCTTCTAACATTTCCTGTCACACTGTTCCCTTTGCCAATGTTAGATTTACCAGATTTCTATAATGAAGAAATTGAAATAAAGAGCATATAAGAAGATTCAAAACACAAAGAGCCCCGCAATGAAATATTAAAGTTACTCTTGTATAAGGCACATTATTGACAGACACATTGATTAATTCGACATTCTCAATCTGAAATGTACATGATTTAATCCGGACAGACAGACAGTGTTCGAACGGATAAATTTGTGTCCGTCTGCCAACTATGTGTTTAATGTGGAGTTGGTTCGGTATACATAGAGAGTGCTGTATACAAGAGACAACTTCAGACATGTGAGGCGCTTTTGTTCCTTCTAGTTTGGGAATTTCATACTTACATTAGTTTTATCAATAAATTCCCGATGACCACCAATTTGTGTACACACTTTAGCTGAATCAATTGTATCATATGCGAATGAAAACAATCCAATCAATTTCTTTACATCTTTTAAAACAACGAGTCCTAAAAAGAGATCGATTTTACAAAATTTTCACACAAATTGGATAATTAGAATTTATAAATTTACCTCCATACATTTGTGCACTCCCGCTAAATGCGTTACGATTATCAACACAAAATTCAAAACCTTTTTTCAGTGGAATCATTTTCTTTTTGAAATACTCAAATTCACATGTATCATAATATTTGATTTTCGAATCAATTGAATATAATTTTCTTTCATTGTTCTCAATTGTGTATCCCATCATGGAAACTTTAGTTAGTAATCTTAATTCATACTTTGCATCAATCATTTCGATCATACCAACTTTTGAACTGAATTCGATATCATCCGTGAAATCAATTACAGCAATATCGTAATCTTCAGCATTCGGAGTATATTTTGGATGAGTTGTGATATTATTCGAATTCACATTTACTTTTTTAACCGGAGTGGCTGAATTTATAATGCCAAATTCGACTTTAATGGAATCTTTTTTATATACACATGAGGCCGGAGTCAAAACTTTATTTTTCGAAACAATAACTCCAATGCATATATTGTCTACATCATTCGCAGTGTTTCTTATTGCAACCATGTAATTGCAATCTTCATTTTTTCCAGCATTGTTTATATTAGTTGGTACAGTTGGTACTCTCACATTAACTGTTTTGAAAGAAAATTTGTAATTTATTCACCGCGGAGAATTATCCATTGAGCAATCAGCCCATATTTTCGTTTCTAAAACCAAAAATTACCTGGTATTGTACCAATATTGATTTTTGTATCATTGACATTGACATTGTCATTCGATATAATATTGCTAGTGCCTAGTTTCTAAAATGAGAAAACATTTTAAAATTTATTGTTTGAATTTGGAATTTTATGTGCTCACATTTGTCCTGTCAATAAATTTTCGATGTTGAGAAACTCTTGTGCAAACATTTGGGAGTCCAGCATAGCCCAAAGAAACGATACCAATTAATTTATTTCCATTGCTGTCTTTTAAAACAACTGGTCCTAAGATAAATTTCCTTCTTAATTACTCTATAGGTCGAAAAAATTCACACAATTTACCTCCCGAGTCTCCTTTGTTGGTGCAATGAACACCTTTACATAAATCAACACAAAAAAATGTGTCTCTATTCAACCAAGTCCTTTCTCTTTGCCAATGATCATCTTGACATTTTTTGAAATCTGCTACTGTTGATTCAATATAACGTAATCTACTTCGATCCACCTCTGTTTTACTGTAATTTGATTCAGTATATCCCAATACAACAACTTTTGCACCCACTCTCAATGCATGATCATTTCGATCAGCCATTTTAATTGCACCAACTTTGGCACTAAATTTAATATCTGTAGGTAGCTCAATTACAGCGACATCATTATGAATAGTTTTATCATCATATTCTGGATGTAAAGTGATTTGTTTTCTAGTTATATTCACTTTATAGTACGGATAATTTATATCAAGAGATCCAAAATTTAAAGCAACTGGATTTTCTTCTTCATCTAAACAATGAGCAGCAGTAACTACTTTTCGTTTAGAAACAACAGAAGCACCACATGCATATAAATAATATGGATTTGAAGAATTTGTTCGGTATGTTCTTATTGCAGACATAAAATTATAATCTTCAATACGTTCGACTAATTGGCCACGTACAATTGCATTCACATAAATTCCAACTGTATGAAATAAAAGAATACAATTCAGTTTAAGAATAAAAATACTTTTCTTCATAAAAACGCATCGATTTCATTGCACATTTGAAAAAGCTTTCTTATTTTTGAATTGAATTACCATTTCCATTGTTTTTCTGGAATTTTTCAAAACAAAAATAACATTAGTTTTTCAATATGATAATGATTGTATTCTTTTAAATTTACTGTAATTTTTCGATATACCACTCACCGAATATTCATTTAAAAGAAACACTATGAAAAACCCATAAAAAAAATTCATTTTCTTTTTCCTCGACAAAATCGAAAAATAAGCTCTATTAGGCTCTAAATTGGAAATTCTAATGAATATATATTATAGACATGTGAATATCTTCAGAAGCTTTTATAATGCTATTTTGTTTTCTAGTAGTCTGGCATAAAATCGCTTGAATGTAATTAAACGTTATTTACAATTTATTTCGATGTCTATGAATTTATGGATAAATACGTCAATTGTTATAATTCTATTTAATCTAATTATTTGTGGTAATTTCACATAAAAATTTCAAAACGTTTATCTCTCATAATTGTGAGAGAAAAACAGATGCTCAACAAATATAAGAAAAGTAAAAAACATTCGCTTTTATTACTTCAGCTTAAGCTAAAACAAATGTTGCCAATTTTTATCATCATCTCTTTCTTTTTCTTCGATGAACAGTTCTCCAGTTAGCATTATAATATGACTGAAATAAGATTGAATGAGAAAAATACGAGAATTAGCAAAATAGTTCGGAATTTAAACTATGGAATGTTAACCGAATGATAGATATGCTACATTGATTTGTAACATCTTATGCCTCCAAGGCATTAAAGTTTTTATTCTCGAAATCCCGATTTCAATCGTGGGCAATTTATTCTATTCAAAATGATAAGCCACCGATTGAAATTAAATAGACAACGATTGTAATCAGTTTCATAAAAATAGGACCTTGCCACTGATAATGTGATCCACATTGAATTTTCTTGAATTTATTCTAAACGAATACTCACTATAGGTTTATCAATGAATGGCCGATGTCCAGCTATTTGAGTGCAAACTTTTGCTAATCTAGATTTATAATATGCGTGTGAGTAAATTCCAATCAATTTCTTTTCCTCCTTTAGGATGACCGGTCCTACAAAGAAATTCAGTAATTCAAAATCAATGCTCATATTTATTTGAGAAATTCACAAATTAACCTCCGAACAAATGTGCGTTTGGATCAAATTCATCACGCAAATCGACACAGAATTCCACTTCGTCGTTTAATGCAGCCATTTTACTCGTCATATAATCATAACGACATGATTCAAAATGTTCAATCGTCGAATCAACCGAATATAATTTCTTTTGAGATTTTTCATCCGTATATCCTAACATGGATACATCGGTCCATGTCTCTAACTTGTATGTCTGGTCAACCATTTCGATTGAACCAATCTTTGAACCAAATTGAATCTCATTCTTAAGCTCTATTACGGCAATATTGAACTCTTCCGATTTCGGTTTATATCTTGGATGAACTGTAATATTGTTCGTTGAAACGTATACACTATCAATTGGATTTGATGAATCTATAATTCCAAATTCCACGTAAATATAAGTTTTTTTATGGACGCATGAAGCCGGCGTTAAAATTTTCTTCTTGGATATTATAACTCCAATACATAAATAGTCTACACCATTATCCGTGTACCGTACATTTACCATGTAATTGCAATTTTCCTTCTGAACTTTCTTTTTGGCATTTGGAGTTACTCTAACATTTGGAACAACTTTTTCAGAAAATGATTTAAATATTATTTACGTAAAAAATTTAAAATTATCCATTTCTAAATGAAAGCAAACATCGCAAAGATCGATACATACCAGTGTTTCTTGTGCCATTATACCCACTTCCAGTATTCCCTGTATCTATATTAGGTTTTCCTCTGTCTGTGTCAGGTTTTCCTCTGTCTGTATTAGGTTTTCCTCTGTCTGCGTCAGGTTTTCCTCTGTCTGTATTAGGTTTTCCTCTGTCTGCGTCAGGTTTTCCTCTGTCTGTATTAGGTTTTCCTCTGTCTGCGTCAGGTTTTCCTCTGTCTGTATTAGGTTTTCCTCTGTCTGCGTCAGGTTTTCTTCTGTCTGTATTAGGTTTTCCTCTGTCTGTGTCAGGTTTTCCTCTGTCTGTATTAGGTTTTCCTCTGTCTGCGTCAGGTTTTCCTCTGTCTGCGTCAGGTTTTCCTCTGTCTGTATTAGGTTTTCCTCTGTCTGTGTCAGGTTTTCCTCTGTCTGTATTAGGTTTTCCTCTGTCTGCGTCAGGTTTTCCTCTGTCTGTATTAGGTTTTCCTCTGTCTGCGTCAGGTTTTCCTCTGTCTGTATTAGGTTTTCCTCTGTCTGTGTCAGGTTTTCCTCTGTCTGTATTAGGTTTTCCTCTGTCTGCGTCAGGTTTTCCTCTGTCTGTGTCAGGTTTTCCTCTGTCTGTATTAGGTTTTCCTCTGTCTGTGTCAGGTTTTCCTCTGTCTGTATTAGGTTTTCCTCTGTCTGTGTCAGGTTTTCCTCTGTCTGTGTCAGGTTTTCCTCTGTCTGTGTCAGGTTTTCCTCTGTCTGTATTAGGTTTTCCTCTGTCTGTGTCAGGTTTTCCTCTGTCTGTATTAGGTTTTCCACTGTCTCTATTCACATTTCTTCTTTTAGAGTTGCGCCCACCACCGTTCGTGGAATCTACATTTCCTGTGTCTCTTTTACGCTTACTATCATTTGTTGTTCTATCGTTTCCTGTGCCTGAGTTCGGCTTACCACTGTCTATTCTTCTTATGTTTACTGTGACAATTTTCCCAGAGTCACTGTTTATTTTACCACGTTTCTATAATAAAAATATATGTAAAGACTTTAAGAACAAAAGACACGAATTTTTTCACAGAACGAATTTAAAAATATTGTATTTTACTTACATTAGTTTCATCAATAAAAGTCCGATGGCCACCAATTTGTGTACACACTTTGGGTAATCCAACTGTATCATATGCAAAAGAAAACAATCCAACCAATTTCTTTTGTCCCTTATGAACAACGAGCCCTAAAAGGAGACTAAAACTTTAAAAATTTCTGCTCGAATTGAACAAAAAAAGGAACTTCAAACTTACCTCCCATTAGTTTTACTTTCGAGCTGAATGCATCACGATTATCAATACAAAATTCTAAATCATCTTTCAGCGAAATCATTTTCTTTTTGAAATATTCAAATTGACATGATACATAAAGTTTGACTTTCGAATCAATCGAATATAGTTTTCTTTTATTATTTTCAATTGTGTATCCCATCATGGAAATACTAGTTGATCCCTTTAATACGTACTTTGCATTAACCATTTCTATCATACCAACTTTGGAACTGAATTCAATCTCATTCGTGAAATCAATTACAGCAATATTGTAATCTTCAGCATTCGGAGTATATTTTGGATGAGTTGTAATATTATTCGAATTCACATTTACTTCATTTACGGGTTTAGATTGGTTTATAATGCCGAATTCAACTTTAACAGAATCCTTTTTATACACACATGATGCTGGTGTCAGCACTTTATTTTTCGATACAATAACTCCAATGCATATATTGTCCACACCATTGCTAGTGGATCTAATTGCAACTATATAACTACAATCTTGATTTGTTCCAGCATTGTTGAGATTAGTAGAGACTCTTACATCAGTTGCCACTATATTGGCATGGAATTTATGAATTAAAGTTAGAAAACACGAAATGGTGAATTTTCAATTTAAATTAAATAATTTTTCACACAATATGGAAAAGAATTACCTCTTGCCGTATTGTTTGGAGCAATCTTGCCAGTGTTTGGAGTATTTATATTATTTCTGTTAATATTGGATGTCCCAATATTGATCCGTCCTGTGTTAGGTGTGCCAGTGTTGATTCTATCTATGCTCGAAGTATTTATGCGGTTTTTACCACTGTTTGATGTTCCAATATTGAATTGGCTATTGTTTATAATATCATCGTTAACAATATTGCTCGTGCCCAGCTTCTATATTAAATAAAATTGATGTAATCTACATAAATAAAAGAAATGAATCATTTCGCATTAGTTAATGGACACTCACATTTGTCCTGTCAATAAATTTTCGATGTTGAGAAACTCTTGTGCAAACATTTGGTAATCCAGGATAACCCAGTGAAACGATGCCAATTAATTTATTTCCATCTTTCAAAATAACTGGTCCTAAAAATTATGTAAAATGATTTTTCATAAAAGCCATTCCTTTGAGTATACATATGAAGAATTTCATAAAATTACCACCGGAATCTCCTTTATTCGTGCAGTGAACACCATTACACAAATCAACACAAAAAAATGTGTCTCGATTTAGCCAAAAATACTCTCTTTTCCAATGATCATTTTGACATTTTTTAAAATCGGCCACTGTCGATTCGATATAACGTAAATTACTTCGTTTCGTATCTGTTTTACTGTAATTCGATTCAGTATATCCTAATACAACAACTTTTGCTCCCGTTCTCAATACATGATCATTTCGATCAGCCATTTCAACTCGACCGACCATTTCACTGAATCGAATATTCGTCGGAAGTTCAATAATAGCGACATCATTATTTAAATTTCGATTATTGTATTCTGGATGGATAGTAATTTGTTTTCTAGTTATATTCACTTTATAGTACGGATATCTTATGTCAAGAGAACCAAAATTCAAAGCAACCGGATTTTCCTTTGCACTCAAGCAATGAGCAGCAGTCACAACTTTTCGTTTAGAAACTATAGACGCACCACATGCATATAAATAATATGGATTTGTAGAATTTGGTCGGTATGTTCTTATTGCAGACATAAAATTAAAATCTTCAATACGTTCGACTAAGTGGCCACGTACAATTGCATTCACATAAATTCCAACTGTATGAAACATAAAACAAAATTACAAATTCATCAGTTACTGTTTCTTCTTTTGATTGCTAGAAATGAAGATTTACATATTTTCTAACAAAATAAAGAAAAGAAATTCGTGAAAGTGTGAAAAGATGATGATTTTTTGCGTTTACATTTTTTTTTTTCTTTTAAAGAATAATTTCATACCTTTCTCATTGCTGTTTGCTTGAAATTCCTGCAAAAAGTTTAGTCGGCAAAATATAGTAATTTATGAACATTTTTATAAATAGTTTATGGACATTTTTGTCATATAATTCATGTTTTTGTGATCGTTTTTCTTTCAATTTATTAAAATTTCATTAATTCTACTTACAATATATTTAGTTATGATAAAAAGCATAGAAAATCTATAAAATAAATTCATTTCTTATTCCAACCGAATTGAACTATTTTATTATTATCGATCGTTACGTCGCATTTGGTTAAACTACGCGATACTACGCAATTGAATTATTTACAATTCTTTCGCATACAATCAAAGAATTTGAAATGTTTTCATTTTATTGCGATAATTCATCTTTATCATAAAAATATCGTAAAAACGTGAAAAAAATATGTTAATCCAGATAAAATCAGCCACTGTGTTGTCATTGCATATTGTTTGTACTTATGTGTATATGTTGTAAGCTTTGCGGTCCAAGTAAATATCCAAGTAAGTAACACTCGTATTAGTAACAACGTATAAGCATTAGTACTAACAATAATGAATATTATTTCTAACAAAAAAAAAAAAAACAGTGGCTGGATAAAACAGATATATTTGATCACAACTGACGCAAATTAAACAATTTCACATGTGCGAACAATGAAAAATGGCGGAAAATCATAATATTATGAATATTAGTAAAAAAATATATAGAAAAACTCCGTTGATATATGTTTGATCAGCTTGTGTACAGTCTAAACCTTGCTTCCAATATCACTTGTATCGGCATGTGTACACGCTCAAAAGAAAATTTAACAAAACTGAGACACTATTTGTCTCAAAAATGGGGTGAGACAATAAAGTGTGTGCTTTTTTGTGTGCTGCACACAGCATGCACACGCATGCTTTCGAAGAAATAATTTAGTAGACGAAAATAGCTCGATGATTGCTGATGAACAAATTTTCCTCAGGAAAGTCACTTAAGAGATAAAAACGAGAAGACTAATAAATACAATTAAAATGATATACGTTGATATGGGCACAGTTCTATGTCATCATTTTCTTCTTCTGTTTTGAAAAGCAGTTCTCCAGTTTGCATTGTAAAATGACTAAAAACAAATTGGAAGAAAATGCCAAAATTAGCATAATAATTTAAATACAAATATACATTTTCCAGTGTGATCAAGCTACAAGCATTGACTCCGTTCCAATTCAATAATTTTGAATTTATTTCGAACCCAAACTGAGCGAATACTCACTACTGGCTTTTTGATGAATTCACAATGTCCAGATATTTGAGTGCAAACTTTTGTTAATCCAGATTTATAATATGCTTGTGAATATATTCCAATCAATTTCTTTTGCTCCTTTAAAATGATCGGTCCTACAAAGAAAATCAGTAATTCAAAGTCAATGCTCAAATTTATTTGAGAAATTCACAAATTAACCTCCGAAAAATTGTGCATTTGGATCAAATTCATCACGAAAATCGACACAGAATTCCACTTCGTTGTTTAATGAAACCATTTTATTCGTCATATAATCATAACGACATGATTCAAAATGTTCAATCGTCGAATCAACCGAATATAATTTCTTTTGAGAATTTTCATCCGTATATCCTAACATGGATACTTCGGTCCATGTCTCTAATTTGTACGTCTGGTCAACCATTTCGATTGAACCAATCTTTGAACCAAATTGAATCTCATTCTTAAGCTCTATTACGGCAATATTGAATTCTTCCGATTTCGGTTTATAGCTTGGATGAACTGTAATATTGTTCGTTGAAACGTATACTCTATCAATTGGATTTGATGAATTTATAATTCCAAATTCCACGTAAATATAAGTTTTTTTATGGACGCATGAAGCCGGCGTTAAAATTTTCTTCTTGGATATTATAACTCCAATACATAAATATTCAACACCATTATCGGTGTACCGTACATTTACCATGTAATTGCAATCTTTAGTTCGTCCAACATCAGTAATTACTCTCACATTTGGAACAACTTTTTCAGAAAATGATTTATATATTATTTAGGCAGAAAATTAAAAATTGTCCATCAATGAAAGCAAACATCGCAAAGATCGATACATACCAGTGTTACCAGTGCTGTTATCCCCACTTCCATCATTCCCTGTATCTGTATTAGGTTTCCCACTGTCTGTTGTATTCACATTCCTTCTTCCAGAGTTGCGCCCACTATCGTTCGTGGAATCTACATTTCCTGTGTCTGTGTCACGCTTACCATCATTTGTTGTTCCGTCGTTTCCTGTGCCTGAGTTCGGCTTACCACTGTCTATTCTTCCTATGTTTACTGTGACAATTTTCCCAGAGTCACTGTCTATTTTATCACGTTTCTATAATAAAAATATGTGTAAAGACTTTAAGAACAAAAGACACGAATTTTTTCACAGAACGAATTTAAAAATATTGTATTTTACTTACATTAGTTTCATCGATAAATTCCCGATGACCACCAATTTGTGTACACACTTTGGGTAATCCAACTGTATCATATGCAAAAGAAAACAATCCAACCAATTTCTTTTGTCCCTTAAGAACAACGAGCCCTACAAGGAGACTAAAACTTTAAAAATTTCTGCTCGAATTGAACAAAAAAATGAACTTCAAACTTACCTCCCAGTAGTTGTACATCCGAGCTGAATGCATCACGATTATCAACACAAAATTCCAAACCATCTTTCAGCGAAATCATTTTGTTTTTGAAATATTCAAATTGACATGATACATAAAGTTTGACTTTCGAATCAATCGAATATAGTTTTCTTTTATTATTTTCAATTGTGTATCCCATCATGGAAATACTAGTTGATCCCCTTAATACGTAATTTGCATTAACCATTTCTATCATACCAACTTTGGAACTGAATTCAATCTCATTCGTGAAATCAATTACAGCAATATTGTAATCTTCAGCATTTGGAGTATATTTTGGATGAGTTGTAATATTATTCGAATCCACATTTACTTCATTGACAGGATTAGATTGGTTTATAATGCCGAATTCAACTTTAACAGAATCCTTTTTATACACACATGATGCTGGTGTCAGCACTTTATTTTTCGATACAATAACTCCAATGCATATATTTTCGGCACCATTGGTAGTGGATCTAATTGCAACTATATAACTACAATCTTGATTTTTTCCAGCATTATTGAGATTAGTAGGGACTCTCACATCAGTTCCATCTTTATTGAAATAAAATGAATTTTAGCGACATGCAAAATATGTTAAAAATTTAAATCCCTATTTCCGAAAGAATCTTAATGATTTTTTCTACACAAGAAGAGTTTAATTGGTAAAAATACCTGTGATTGTATTGTTGGGCTTTCCGCTGTTGTTTGAACTAATACTGTTCCTACCGATAATACTCGTGCCAAGTTTCTGCATAACAAATAAAGAGAATGAATGCAATATTATGTAATTTACACTTTTTACTCACATTTGTTTTGTCAACAAATCCTCGATGTTGAGAAACTCTTGTACAAACATTGGGATGCCCATAATATCCCAGTGAAACAATACCAATCAATTTATTGCCATCCTTTAAAATTACTGGTCCTGGAAAAAACAAATTTTCATTGAAATCGTTGTTACATGAAAAAAAAAAATCATCAAATTACCACCCGAATCACCTTGATTCGTACATTGAAGACCATTACACATATCTACACAAAAGAATGTGTCTCTATCCAACCAAAAGCGTTCCCTTTTCCAATGATCATCTTGACATTTTTTGAAATCTGCTACGGTTGATTCAATATATCGTAAATTACTTCGATAGATGATTGTATTATTGTAATTAGTTTCGGTATATCCCAATACAATCACTTTTGCTCCCACTCTCAATGCATGATCATTTCGATCGGCCATTTCAATTTCACCGACTCTGTCACTGAATTTAATATCGGTTGGAACTTCAATTACAGCGACATCATTGTAAAGATTTCTAGCATTGTATTTTGAATGTATTGTAATTTGTTTTCTAGTTATATTCACTGTATATTTGGGAAAATTTATGTCAAGAGAACCAAAATTCAAAGCAACTGGATTTTCTTTTTCACTCAAGCAATGAGCAGCAGTCACAACTTTTCGTTTAGAAACTATAGATGCTCCACATGCATACAAATAATATGGATTTGTAGAATTTGGACGGTATGTTCTTATTGCAGACATAAAATTATAATCTTCGATACGTTTAACTAGTTGGCCACGTACAATTGCATTCACATAAATTCCAACTTAATGAAACAAAAAAAAAAAAAAAAGAATACGTGAAAAAATATAAGAAAAAATATAGAAAAAAAAAAATGATTCAAAGCGCAAATGTATCCATATAAATAATAATTTGCTGTAAACGTAGCACTTCCTAAGGAAAATTTCTATTTCAGTACAATTTTGCATATTTAAACCTGCCAATCATTAATCAATGAATACGAAAACACACAGAAATAAAATTCTCCTTACGAGTCGCCACTATTGTTGTCAACATTAAATATTTCAGCTAAAAAAAATTGATGAAAAAAATGCAAATTCAATGAAATCAAAAATGATTCACAATTCACATTTTTAATGATTACTTGTTACCTTTCCCATTGCTGTTTGCTTGAAATTCCTGCAAAAAAAGATATTTCTTGAATATTTGATATTTTATGGACATTTTTTTCTCCTTATCATGAAAATATGATCCGTTTTCCTTCAAATTTATTCAATTTTACTTACAAAATATTTAGTGAAAATAAGTAGCGTGAAAACTCCATAAATTAAATTCATTTCTAAAATGAATTAAATTGAATAAAAAAAAGCTATTTTTATTGATCTATTAGGTCGCATTCGGTTCGAGCTATTGACGCCATTAAGGCAATTTCACAGAAAATATTACCATTAAAAATATAGACACCGTTTGCTATCATCATTTTCGTCTTCTGTTTTGATAAGCAGTTCTTCAGTTTGCATTGTAAAATGACTAAAAATAAATTGGAAGAAAATGCCAAAATTAGCACAATAATTTAAATACAAATATACATTTTCCAGTGTGATCAAGCTACAAGCATTCACTCCTTTTCAATTCAATAATTTTGAATTTATTTCGAACCGAAAATGGACGAATACTTACTACTGGCTTGTTGAATTATTAATTCACAATATTTTTGTATTTGCGGTGTTTGCACCAGATAATTTGTATTTGGGTGTTTGATAATCCAGATTTATGTGATAATATGCTTGTGAATATATGCCAATCAATTTTTTTTTCATCCTTTAAAATGGAATTTTCATTTGTAGATATCCCAAAATGGATACTTTGGTGTCCAAACCATTTCAGATAGACCAAATGTGCGCAGACAATGCTTATTAGGCTGGCATATCGACATACTGCGATCGTTGTGTGTTTGCGTGCGCAATGTATTTGTATTTTAAACAAAGTGCGCGTTGGTTATGTGTGCGGTTCTGAAAAAATACACATCTTACAGCAATATTGATCTACAATCTAATATTGATACAGCAATACACATCTTACAGCAATATTGAAATCTTCCGCTTTTGATGTATATTGTGGATGAATTATAATATTTTCCGTTGGTACAAATACGCTGTATTCTACCATGTAATTGAAATCGTCGGCATTATATAAATCTTTACTTTATTATAAGCTTTTTGAACTTTGTTACTATTGTCAACACATGATCATTTCGATCAGCCATTTTAATTTCACTCACTGTTTCATTGAATACAAATGTCTGTTGGGAGTTCAATTACACTAATATCATTACGAAGAGTTTTACTATTGTATTTCGGATGTATTATAACTTGATCTCGATTCATATTCACTGTATAAACTGAATTAATGTTCAGAAATCCAAAGATTAAAGCAACAATATTCTTTGTTTCGGGAACCAGGCAATGGGCCGCCTTCACAACTTATTGTTTTGAAACTATAGTCGCACCGCATGTAGATAGTTTAGAAATTTAGATTGGGTTCTATTAAATCGAATTGTAGATATACATTTATAATCTTCGATATGTTCAACTAAATCCTGAAAGTCCTGTGGCAAAAATTACACGTAAGAATTGTGGTCGAATATCTTCATTTTTTCACATTTTTTTTATTTTACTCACGAAAAATTCAGTCAGAAGAATCATGACCAAGAACTAATACAATATATTAATTTTTTTTCAAAAAAACAATAGAAATTATTTCAAACTCACAATCGTCTAGCTAATAATTGGTGTTCTAAGCTTTTTATACTATTCATTTCCGCATAAGACCTATTATTTTTGAAATCATGCATTTGTGTCATTAATTTGGGAAAAAATTTATTTTATTTTGATATGTGCAATTTTCATAATATTATTTTTTTTTCTGATTATAATAAATTATTGTGTTGTTCAAATGTTTCGTAACTATGTTTGTATCCTATAAGCAGATGTTGGTATTCGTTCAAAAAAGTCTATATCGGTGGGTTAAAACATATGTAAATTTACATCACATTCCAATATATTGGAATGAATCTAAGAAATTACCGAACTAGATGGTGTTGATCAAATGTTTCCTGTTGACAGCGATAGTTGCGCCTCTCCAGGTGAATTGTATTTCTATATGTTTTCGTACTCACTGAGCGATGATTAACATGTTTTAACCATGTAATGAGATAGAAATAAATCCACACATTTCCACAAATCAATTATATGGATTACATTAAAAATTAAATCTACGTGAGATTTGCAATTTAATATCTCTTTATTCAAAAATGGAATTATTTTAAATCGAATTAATGAGAATATTACAATTGTCTAAAGCAATTTGGCTTTATTGTTTTGATATGATGTCGTCCAGGTGGCGTGCTCTTTACAATATGCCTAAAATATTAATTTTTTTAAAAAAAATTTAGAAGATTATTAACAAAATGAGTGAAGCAAATTTATTAATCATTTAAGCAAAATTTCGCTGACAGCAAGTGTCTTATGATTGTCTAATGGTTTCAATCAAGAATACAAACCTTGGGATTATCAATAAATTTACGATGTGCAGAGATTTTAGTACAGACTTTCGCTAATCCGGTTCCATAATAACCATATGAATATATTCCAATCAATTTTTTTTCATTTGTTAAAATTACAGGTGCTACAAACAAATTCGATATTTAAATATCTATTAAATATATCGATGAGCAATGATCAAAATTAAAAGATTTCTAAGCTAACCTCCTTCAAGTTGCGTATTCGATCGAAATTCCTCACGCATATCGACACAAAAACCAACATTTTTTTCTAATGCAATCATTTTTCTTGTCATATAATCATAGCGACATGAATCAAAATGCTCAATTGACGAATCGATCGAATACAATTTCCTTTGCAAATTCTCAGTTGTATATCCCAACATTGATACTTTAGTCCATGTATCTAATACGTGATTTTCATTAACCATATCAATTTTGCCAATATTTGGACCAAATTTAATTTCCTTTGGAAGTTCAATTACAGCAATATTATAGTCAGTTGCTTTTGATACATATTTTGGATGGAGTATTATGTTATCCATAGGCACATTTATGCTATAAATCGGCTGATATGAATTTAGAATGCCAAATTCCACCTGGGCGAATCCTTTTCGATGTACACAAGAGGCTGGTGTTACAATTTTAAATTTGGATATTATAATTCCAATACATGTATTCTTTATGCCAGCGTATCGGACTGTAACCATGTAATTGGGTTTGGGATCTTTATTGCTTATATAGGTGTTTGAATCTTTTCCTTCATTAGTTGTCACTGCCATATTTGATCTTAACCTAACTAAATTTGAGAAAAAAAAAATGGTTCAGTTCAGATTTACGATAGTATTCACGCTACGAAATGTATCTTGAACATTGGTTCTGACACAGGGTTGCCAGAGTTCCTTTGACTCATGGACCCCTCCGAAGAATTGAACAAAACTATTCGAAATTGCTCAATGCGGTGAAACGCAAGGCACGTAGTACCCACTACGTGCCCATTTGTACCTCCGAAGACACATTTTTGTGGCTACCGAAGAACATTCGAACGCGTAGTAACAACTACGTGCCCAGCGTTTCACTGCTTTGAAATTGCTATGGTTTTTCGTAAAATGTTAAGACTGAAGATGTCAACGGACACGGACGGACACTCAATTTTGGAACGGACAAAAGTTTGGACGTCCGAAGAAGATCGGACAGCCGAGAAAATTCCGGACGTTCGAGATTTTTTCTGACGTCCGAGAAAATCTCGGACGGAAAATCCAATTTATGTAATGTTTTACGCGTTCGAACTGTCCGAACTTTTTTTCGGACGGACGGACGGACAAAATCTTGTCTGTTGACAACGTTAGTTAAGATAAGTTCACACTAGATAGGATGGTCTTCATTGGATTTTTGTTGGAGACTCCCTACGCCTCCCCTCAACCCGACAGTGTCTGAACCTGTGTTCTTAAACTAATTTTTCACTGATTAACTTAGGATACATTCTAAACTAAAACTAATACCTTTGTTGATCGCATGCATGTCATTTGAGCCAAAATTACTTGGAATGATGTTGTTTGAAACAGCATTACTTGTAATTATGTTACTTGTACCAAGTTTCTGTATTTTCAAAAAATGTGTAAAATCAATTTCTTATTAATATTTTGTTGGTTTTCTTCATATCAAGATTTCAACTCACATTCGTATCATCAATAAACTTTCTATGGCTAGAAATTCTAGTACAAATATTAGGAAGTCCAGGTAATCCATTTGAAATAATTCCAATTAGTTTGTTACCGTCTTTTAAAATAACTGGACCTAAATAAAAAATATTTTTCATTAAAATCAATCATCAATGCTAAAATGGAAATCAACAAATTTACCACCGGAATCTCCTTTGTTCGTACAATGAACACCATTACACACATCCACACAAAAGAATTTCTCTTGAGCCATAGCATACCTTTTTACTTTATTATATGCTTTTTTACATTCAAAATAGTCTGCAATTGTTGACTCAATATATTGTAAATTACTTCGTTTCACATCGGTTTTACTATAATTGGATTCAGTGTAACCCAAAATAAGTACTTTTGCTCCCACTCTTAAAATATGATCATTTCGATCAGCCATTTCAATTTTTCCGACCCATACATTAAAAATGATATCTGTCGGTAGTTCAATCACAGCTATATCGTTAAGTAGATTTTTCATATTATATTGATCATGCATTGTGATTTGTTCTCGAGTTATATTCACTTCATAAAGTGGAAAATTCAAATCCAGAGAGCCGAAATTTAAAGCCACAGGATTTATAATATCTGGAATCACACAATGAGCAGCAGTCAAAACTTTTCGTTGTGAAATAATAGTCGCACCGCATGCATATAAATAGTTTGGATTTTTTGTTTTTGGTCTATAAAATCGTATTGCAGCCATATAATTATGATTTTCAATATCTTCAACCAGTTTTCCAAGTACAATTGCATCGACAGAAATACCAACTGTTAAAAGAATGCAATAGAATTATATTAACAAAATGAAAATATATAACACATGAATAGAAAAATACGAATTTTTGTTATTTTTTTTTTTTTATAAAAAAAGTAGAAGTAAAATTGAATAGATAATCTAATTTAATTGATGTAAACACTGTGTTTGACAGATGCTGGTCACTGTGTTTGACACTGATGGTTTGACCAGAATTGATTTTGATTTGAACCATATAGATCTCGTGATCGAAAATACATTTTAGATGAATTTTCAACATTTTCTAAAGAAGAAAATTCAAACTTTGAATTTCAAAGTTCTTACTTCTTATTTTGCACATTTGAGTTGTAATTGTTCCATTGAAATTTTAATTTGTGCTACCTTTTCCATTGCTGTTCGCATGAAAGTCCTATAAGGAAAATCGTGAATATTATACGTAAATTAGAAATTAATTTTAGTTATTAATTAAGATAAGATTTCTTCAATTTATTTTTATTTTACTTACAAAAAAACCAACGAGAAGAAAGATGGCAAACAATCGATGAAATGAATTCATTTTTTAGTTAAAAACAAAATTCCAAAACACTATTTTCATCGATTAATTCACAATTGACTCACAATGAATGTTATAAAACGCTGTATTCTATTTAGATTTGCACAATAATTTCAAATTCATTCATTTGTGTATAATTTCAAATTCATTCGTCTGGTGAAAACGCTGTGGGGCATTAATGGTCTATAAATGATTGTTGTTGATTGTGTATTTGTATTGAATTGAGACAAAAACAATTTCACATTTAGAATAAGCAAAATATTATTTTTCTGATAAAAATTTTATTTTGTGCCTTTGTTATTTCTAAATTGTATGTGTATTTTGTAAACACATGTTAGTATTTGATCAAATAAGCTTAGATATGAAGGGCTCAGAGGAAAAATGTTACGTTGAAAAGTTCTGTGGAAAAATGTTCGAGAGCTAAATGATATCATTTAGTAGTATTTGGTATTAATTGGCTACTAATTACATCCATTTTTTGGGATTGGGCTTTGGTGGATCTTCAGGATTGTTCAGAACTGATCGTGATTCTGGAAGTGGATCGTCACCATGGTCCAGGGCATTGTAAAACCTGCTCTCAAATATTCTTGCTCTGAGCTCCTCATATGTGGGGAAAACCAAATGTGTTTTCATACAGATAGACGGTTAGTTTGTAAGCAGTTCTGTAGAGTTGAATTTTCTATACAAAACTACAAAAAATGTGTAGAAAAATGGCACAAATTTGTGCCATTCCTCTATGACGATGAAATGATGTGCACGTGTAAATACGCATATACTTATTGGCATTCATTTGCAGTATTTGTGGTATTTGTTTCAATGCTTTCCCCCTAGGGGGGACAACGTCCACAGACACACCACGAAGTCAACAGGTCTTCATGTGACTACGACGAGAAGAAACTGATGCCAACCTCTTGCCAAAAAAACACGGCAGAAATTAAACACGGCAACATCTCGCAAACAGGTCTCGAAGGTGGAATAAAAAAAGAAAAAAATAAGAATGTTCAACACATAGAAATTTAAGCGCATAAGGAACCTCGCTGGCCAAATAATTGAAAGATAAAATGCAATACTTTAACCTCTGATTTGAATATAATTCGTATTTATTCAAAAATGCAATACAATCGGATTAACGCGAATATTAAGGTTTTATATATAATTTTATCTAAAACAATTCAACTTTCCCTTTTCTTCATCCACCATACAATTTGCAATATGCCTGAAAATTAAATTAAAAATTATTAGAAAAGCCACATTTGAATATACATTAAGTGAACTATAAATATGCAGTTTGTAAAGACACTTGAATTACTTCCAGTTATAAATTTTCTGTAAGAAAATATTCACCTTTGGATCATCGATGAATTCCCGGTATCCAGAGATTTGAGTACAGACTTTTGCTAATCCCTTTTTATAATAATAAGCATATGAATATATTCCAACTAATTCATTTTTATCCGTTGATATAATTGGACCTACGAAGGAATCAATTTTAATTGAGAAGAATTATTTGAAAATATAATAAAATAAACGAACCACCCATAAAATGTGTCTTTGGTTCAAATTCATCACGCATATCAACACAAAATTCCAATCCATGTTTAATTGCGACCATTTTCTTTGTCATATAATCATAACGACATGAATCAAAATGTTCTATTGTTGATTCAATCGAAAATAATTGCCTTTTAGAATTTTCATTTTTATATCCCACCATAAAAACATTATTCCATGGCTCTAATGTGTGCATTTGATCAACCATATCAATTTGATCTAAACGTGGATCAAATTTAAAATTTTGTGGAAATTCAATTACGGCAATATTATAATCAACCGAATTTGGTAGATATTTTGGATGAATTGTAATTAAATACTCAGTCAAGTTTACGTTGTAAATTTGATTCGATGTATTTAGAAGGCCAGATTGCACTTTGATGGCCTCTTTTTTATACACGCAAATGGCTGGCGTCAACACTTTATACTGGGATACAAAAACTCCAATGCACATGCGATCTGTGCCATTTTGGGTGTATCGTACTGAAACCGTGTAATTGTATTTTTCATTTCGTGGAACATTTTTTAAATTATTAACATTTGCATCTCCTTCCTTATTGGGTTTAGTTCCAACTATACAGATATCGAAAATGCTTAATTTAATTTTAAATTTTTTCAAAACCATAAACAAAAATCTATAAAAACTATATCTAATCCTGTTTACTAGCTATTTGGTCAACTATTAACTAAAAGATATCCATCAACTTGTATTTCGTATGAAATTTCATTTCCCATAAACCAATATATTGGGAATGGCTGATGAATAACTTCTGATCATCATCTAATGATCAACTATTAGCAGCTGTTCAGATACCAAGTGAGCATATATGCTTCTATAGGTTCTGACATCTGCGAGCCAGGGATCAGGCGTAAAAATTCACAAAGGGACCCCCAAAAGGGGTCAAGAGAACCCTGGGAACCCTGTGTCAAAACCTATGCAAGTGAGGTATCTTGTTTCTAACATCGAAAACATAAGAATTACCTGTGGGAACGATATTCTTTGGTATAATATTGCTTGTAGTAATGTTGCTTGTACCAAGTTTCTGTAATAATATTGATATGTACTTCAATAAATAATTAGAATAAATACTTCATTTAATTGTTATCAATAAATGAGAATCAATACAGGTTTTCTCCGCAAAAGATGCGCATTGATATGACGATGTCATAAACGCCATCTTCTAAAGATTTTGGTACTACAATGAAAAATCAATGTATTTGTTTCTTCTTCTTCTTCTCCTTTATTTTTCTTGTTCTTCTTTTCTGTTTCTCATACATTATAGTACCAATATCTTTAGAAGATGGCATTATTGTGTAGGATTATGACGTCACATGCATTTGCATTGAGAGTCCGTTTCTCCTTAACAAGTTGTGAACTTACATTTGTATCATCAACGAATTTTCGGTATTCAGAAACTCTAGTACAAATATTCGGAAGCCCAGCAAATCCAAATGAAACAATGCCAATTAATTTGTTACCGTCTTTCAGAATAACTGGACCTAAAATTAACATCTTCTTCATTAAAGTCAATCATCAATGATGAATAAAGTTTACACACACTAAGATGGCTATATGTGGAGAGTTTAGAGTCTAAAATAATTTCGTACGCCATCTATCGTATCTCAGCAACATGTTGACATTTTGACAACAACATGTTGCTATTGAATGTGATTCGGAGAGATGTAAAAATTCGGAGAGATGTAAATATTCATTTCAAGCAATCATTCTTCTTACATAGTTTAGATGGCGTAGGCATACTTCGTCCGAAGCTCTAAATACATAATCTAAATGAAGTATATAGCTCCCTTAACACACACTACAACACACACACACACACACACGCACAAATAATAATGAATTGCGCTAATTTGGCTATATGCGGTGAATTTTTCGTTGATTTTGGTTAAATTTCTTCTGTTTGATCGGAAAATATATAAATTAAGATACCACAATCCATGTAATTGAATAAATTAAATACATTTGCGATAACTTACTTGATATATTTTCCAACAAAACAGAATCTATTTAACAGCAATCAATAAAAAAAATGCCCCGCACTCATCTAAGTTACCGCATTTTGTTGTACAATAATGTTTTTGTTAGCATTTACCACCCGAGTCTCCTTTATTTGTACAATGAACACCGTTACACAGATCTACACAAAAGAATTTATCTCTTGGCACACTATATTTCTTTATTTTATGATAAGACTTCACACATTCCGCATAATCTGCAATTGTCGACTCAATATAACGTAAATTACTTCGTTTCGATTCTGTTTTACTATAATTCGATTCAGTATATCCTAATACAAGCACTTTAGCTCCCACTCTCAATACATGATCGTTTCGATCAGCCATTTCAATTTCACCAACTTTGTCATGGAATCTAAGATTTCCTGGGAGTTCAATGACAGCAATATCATTATGAATAGTTTTAGCATCATATTCTGGATGTATTGTGATTTGATCTCGTGTTATATTCACTCTATAAATTGGTCTATCTAAATTTAAAGAACCAAAATTCAAAGCAGTGATATTCTTTGTTTCTGGTACCAGGCAATGTGCAGCAGTAACAATTTTTCGCCTTGAAACAACGGTCGCACCACATGCATATGAATAATTTGGAAATTTTGTTTCTGGCATACAATACCGGATAGCAGACATATAATTATAATCTTCGATACGTTCAACCAGTTTTCCAAGTACGATTGCGTTAACAGAAATGCCAACTGTAAGAAAAATTTCAATAGAAATCATTGTAATGGTGAAAATTTGACTTCATTCAACACAGATTTTAAATTTAATTATTCGAAAATTTGAAATCAGAAAAAAACAAAATATTAAAATCGTATATCAGAATATTTTTCTTTGGAGAAAAATTTCTTTTATATTTCATTTTTCATTCTTAAAATATAAAAATTGCGTGAACGCACCATTATAGTTCGTTTGAAATTCCTGTAAAAAAAAAGGTCAAAATGTTACAAATTGAAATGAATTTACAATTTCTTTATTCAAATGCGTAATTTTACTTACAAAAAGTTCAACCAAAACAAATATAATGAACAATCGATAAAATAAATTCATTGTGTTTTTATTTCAAAAAATAATTTAAAATATTAGTTTTTATCTATTAAGCCACAATCAACCAGCTAATGAATATTATAGAAAGTCTCAACACATTATTTGGTTTTGAACTAAAATATATTCATATTATTGCATTTTTGTTCTGAAATTGAGAAAAAAAAAAATTATTGCTCGTTGAGACGTCAATTTTCATAATATAATTATTCTGAATAAAATTCTATTATTTCATTGTTTCTAAAATATATATGTATCATGTAAACACACATGTTGGTATTCGAGCAAATAAGTTTAGATCTGGGAAAATTATTCGAAAATTTCAAGGCAGGTGTCATTTAATAAAATAATGTTTGTAATTCTCTAAACAATATGAGTAAATGGTTACAAATCGTTTCTTACAAGCAAATCATTTGTATACATTTTTAAATGCAATGGATCGACTTATAGAGAAAATATTGAAGGAGACCAAAGAAGACATAACTAATATACTAATCCAATGTTTCATTTTCCACGATAAATAAAATACATTTAAATGCAGATATTGAGATGAATTTATTCTAAAGCTAATTTCTAACAAATGAGCTACATTCTTTTGAAATGTAACCAGATAATACAATTATTCATCAAAAATGCAATTTTTTTTAAATCAAACAAACAAGAATATTGAAATGAAAAACGTTACTAAAAAGTTCTAAAACAATTTGGCTTTCTTGTTATAATTAGACGATGCGCATATTTAGCATGCTCTTTGCAGTATCCCTAAAAAATTTATTAAAACATTTTAATATGTTTTTCGATTATGTTGCAATTTATTAAAATCGAATTTGACTAAATACGAATATTTTGTGTAAGCAAATACTCACCTTTGGATCATCAATAAATGCCCGGTGTCCAGAAATTTGAGTACAAACTTTTGCCAAACCCTTTTGATAATAAGCGTATGAATATATTCCAACTAATTCGTTTTTATCTTTGGAAATAATTGGTCCTACGAAAAAAAAAATCAAGGTGTCGGTCAATGAACCAAATTAAATGAAAATTTCAAATTTGGTGACATTTAATATTAGTTTGTAATTATGAATAATTTTCGATAATTCTTCAATCCGAAATTTTCATCATTTAGTAAACTAACCTCCCATAAAATGAGTGTTTGGACTGATTTCATTACGCAAATCAATACAGAATTCTAGTTCATCTTTTAATGCAACCATTTTCCTTGTCATATAATCATATCGACATGATTCAAAATGTTCGATTGTCGTATCAATTGAATGAAATTTACATTGGAAATTCTCAGTTTTATATCCCAACATGGATACTCTGGTCCATGTTTCTAATTTATAATTTTCTTCAACCATTTCAATTACACAAGACTTTGAGCCGAACGTAAGTCCAAAAGGAAATTCAATTACAGCAATATTGAAAGTTTTCATCTTTGTTGTATATTTTGGATGAACTATGATATTTTCTTTATGCACATTTACGATATGAAATTTATTCGGTGAATTTATAAGGCAAGATTGCACTTTAACCTCATGTTTTTTATATACACAAGAAGCTGGCGTCAATACTTTATATTTGGATACCATAACTCCAATGCATGTATGATCTATGTTATTTTCGGTAAATCGTATTGCAACTGTGCAATTGGAATTTTCACATTTTCCAGACTTGTTGACACTTTTATCAATCACCGCATTGGGTCTGGATTTAACTAAAAAAAAAACACTCAATTTAATAATTCAAAAATGCTTCATAATACATAACAAATAGATTTCACGATAAATTTTCATGAATGACTTCGGAAATATAAGAATTACTTGTTGCTATTTTAGTCATATGACGTTTGTTTGCACCGAGTTTCTGTAATAATGACATATTTACACTAAACACATTGGATCTAATTGTCATTAATAAAGAAGCTGTTAGATTTCATTTGACATTTTGCCTATTGCATGAAAATTTACTATGTCATAGGCATTTATATATCAGCTTCTTTAAAAAAAAACTCCTCAAGATTTTCTTTATAACAAGTTGTAAACTCACATTTGTGTCTTCAACAAATTTTCGGAATTCAGAAACTCTAGTGCAAATATTCGGAAGACCAGCTAATCCATTTGAAATAATTCCAATTAATTTGTTATCATTTTTCAAAATAACCGGTCCTAAAAACAAATTCGTCTTCATTAAATTCAATGATTTTATTGATGAATGAAATTTACATTATTACCCCCCGAATCTCCTTTATTTGTGCAATGAACACCGTTACACATATCTACGCAAAAGAATGATTCTCTTGGCATTGTATAGTTTTTTAATTTTTTATACATCAATTTGCATAGTGCAAAATTTGCAATTGTCGACTCAATATATCGTAAATTGCTTCGTTTTACATCGGTTTTACTATAATTGGATTCAGTGTAACCCAAAACAAGTACTTTTGCTCCTACTCTCAATACATGATCATTTCGATCAGCCATTTCAATTTTTCCAACAAAATCATTGAACACTATATCTTTTGGAATTTCAATTACAGCTATATCATTAATGCCACTTTTTTTATTAAAATTTGGATGTGCTGTGATTTGTTTTCGAGTTATATTCACCGTATAAATTGGACAATCTAAATCACAAGAACCAAAATTTAAAGCAACAATATTGAATTCATCCATAATGCAATGAGCAGCAGTAACTACTTTTCGTTGTGAAACAATCGTCGCACCACATGCATACAAATACTTTGAATTATTCGTTTGTGGTTTATAAAATCGCATTGCAGACATATATTTGTAATCTTCAATACTTTTAACCAGTTCACCACGTACAATTGCCTCCACCGAAATACCAACTGTAAGAATACAATAGAAATATATTCAAATATAACATTTTGTTAATTCTCAATCGAAGCAAGCTTTTCATTCGAAGTGAAAATAAATTTTGTGGATTTCAATTTAACAAAAAACACTTTTTTTTTATTCGGTTTTCATTTTTAAATTGTGGATTGCGTCACCTTTTCTATTATTATTCGCTTGAAATTTCTGTAAGAAAAAAGAATTCAAAACTTCAATTGAAATATCCTTAAATGTTTCAGTTCACTTACGAAAAATTCAATCAGAAAACACAAGACAAGCAATCGATGAAATAAATTCATTATTTTCAACAAAAATAAAACACAATTTCAAAAGTATTGTTTTTATTGATCGACTACCTAATGAATGATGTAAAAGCTTCTTTATTCTATTTGGTTTGACTGTAGGTATAGATATTTTTCTGATCATTTCATTGCTTTATTGCGTCGTTAGAACAAATATTGGTATTTGATCAAATAGTTGTGAGATCTGTGACATTCAGAATTTTTATAAACATTGTTTTATGGAAGACTGAAATATTTTATTTTCAGTTTGTTAAAATGTGCTGTTGATGAAACAAATTTTTTTTTTTTTTTTTTTTGCAATTTTGTTTATATCCATGTTTTATATTTTTCCAAATAGTGTATCAGTTATCAAAAATTTTTCTTAGTTATTTTCCACTTTTCTCGACTGATGCCTCACGTTTATTTTGACATTCAAATATAATTGACTTATTGGGAATGAAAATGAATGAATTTTAATATGTTTACATAAGATATTTTGCTGGGAAAATTGTCATTTTATTCAAGTTCACAGCGATAATGATAAAACAATCAACATTTCTGAAGAGGATTTTCTGTATTCGTACCAAAAGTATTTAAATGGATGAATGTTGTTTCATTTTCATATCTCTCTCTCTCTCTCTCTCTCTCTCTTTCTCTTTCTCTTTTTCACACTCTCAATATTTCGTTTCTTCTTGTTACATTTTTCCCCTAAATTCCATCCCCAGTTCTTGAGTAAACTTGTGCTTTTTGATATACGGCTACGAATATTTTATTCAGCCACAGATTACAAATGGAATATAATTTTGGGTGGTCATCTGTTCAACTTGGAAAATACAAAAACAAAACAATGGAGCTCAATGAGAAACGACCAAATTCTAACTGAGCATGAATGTTGACCACTTAGAATGGGAAGAGTTGAAAGAAAGACGGAGAAAAAGAGAAAAAGAAGCGCAGAGAGAGAGAGAGTGAATGTGTGAAAGTTATAGAAAGAGCGAAAAAAAAGAGAAAGAGCCTGAGAGCCACAAGAACAAAGAAGACCACAAAATGAGTGACCAAGTGAACACTGAGTAAATATATTTATCTATTTAATCACTGGCCTCTTTCGAATAGTTTGGATTAAGCGGCGATTTTGAATTGTACGTTATTCATAGCTACATTTCTCTATTTTGCCATGCACCGAATAAATTAATGAATATGCATGAAAAAGCATTATGGGCACACTCAGTTCGTATGTGAACCACATTGTCTACAGTCTGTTTATCTAAATGTAAATAATGTAAAATGAAACCGTAAACGCCTCACATATTTGTCGGAATATGTGGATGTTCTAACAAAAATTGGTACACATCTTCTCTCTCTCCCTCTCTCTCTCTCTCTTTCTCTCTCTTTCCCTCTCTCTCTCTCTTTCCCTCTTTACCTTTTTGTTATTAATTTGGAAGTGAATGTGAATTAAAAAGATTTTAAATTATATGGGTTTTGTAAATGAAATTCAAACGAAACATTCCCATAAGCAGAATAGTTACGTTTTTGTATTTGTGGTGCGCATGAAATGGAAACCACAAACAAGTGTTTATCCTGAAAAGCATACATTATTTTACGGCCAAAACAACAACAACAACAAGAAAAATGGGGAAATAAAATGAACAAGCAAAAAAACACACAAGTTGTTCAAGTGGATCCCGAGATTTCTCTCTCTCTCGCTCTCTCTCTCTCTCTCTCTCTCTCTACACACACTCACTCAGTCTGGTTCTCATGGCCGGTTTTTGTTTTATATTGCGATTTAAATTGCTGAAATTAAAATTTCGAGCATCCAACAACAGTCGTTCAAAAATTAGAGAGTTGTGTGTGAAATAACCGAATCTGTCCATAAAGTGTTTGCATTTTATGCAAGCCTCGATTTTTGAAATGTTTGAAAACTAACATTCATTCGCTCAAACTCTAAATATCAACTGAATCTGTAATTTTCCCTCTTGTATAACTCTTTCTTTTTTTTTTCCTATCTTTTCTTTCTTTCCTCCATTTATCCTCAAACGTACACGAAGTTTACAAATGGTACACAACCATTTTCGGAATACCACACGGAATGTTTCTTTTCGTTTATAAATGCATATCACTTCTAGTTTATTTACAAGTGCTTTATATTTAGCTCGAGCAACTTGTGTTTAACAAACATGGTAAATTGAATGGGCGAATCCACAGGTGCTGAATATGTATGCGCGCTAAAAGCGTACCGTATATTCAGATGATTTTGAATATTATATTTTACTGAAAAGAGAGAGAGAGAGAGAGAGAGAGAGAGAGAGAAAGGCTACTATTTTGCAATTTAATTAAAAAAGAAACAATTTAACCCAAACTGAAATAAACAAACAATTGCAAAGAAAATGGCAAAACCTGCTGATATAGTTCGACAGACAAAACACATGACCAAGTTCTTTTTCGCATTCTCTTCCTCTCTCTCTCTCTCTCTCTCTCTCTCTCTCTCTCACACTCACTTCTCTTTTCCATTTCACATTAAATCACTCATTCATACATTTTTCGCACTGGTTCTCTATCAAAATTCTCACTTCAACATTCATTTTATGTGTTGTAATTTTCTGTCTTTTTGTTTTTGCTTCTCAATTTCCATGCATCGTTTCGGATATTATAATCAAAAGAAGAGCATTTGTTTAAGCAATGTGAACGTGTTGTTTTCGTTCGGGTTTTTAATCATTATGTCAAATAAATTAATTTCACGCCGTTGCCGAACCGAAAACAGAACAAAAATAAAAAAAACACCACCAGAAAACACACAATAAAAACGACATAAAAGGTTTCCGAAAAATTACCCAAAATGAAAACACTGAATCTTCATATCACAAGTCGCAAGCATCACATTTTGTTTGTCGCTTTTTCGTTGGCTCTTTTTTTGGTGACAATACTCACTCAATCTCTTTGAATCATTACTTCCATTTCGTGGGTTCTTTTTATAATTGGTTTTTTTTTGCACGACATTTGAATCGTCAATGACAATTTGTCTTTCTGATTCTTAGAGTTTTTGATCAATCATTTTGAGTTTTTGAGAAATGCCTTATTTTAGACAAATGTTATTTTTAGAAAATGTTAATTTGAAAGATGTAAAAAAATAGACATTTTAGACATTTTAAAATGAATTATATGAAATTCGTCGATTCTATTAAAAGAGAATTCAAAACAAGAGTAGTTGCCCGTTTTGCTTCAAGCATTTAATGATTCGGTCAATGGAATCATTTGAACTGCAGACTTTAGAAAGATGCAATGTTTTTTTGCAATTTCTCGACTTAGGCTTAACGGGTACTAGCTATTCATTTAGAATGTTTTGCACTGGCACAGGTTAGTGTGTAATGCAATTCGTGATTAAGCTATATTTTCCATTTCCTTCGTATACCAAAGCAATTAGTGTGCGGTAATTTCAAGCGGCATAAATGCCACTGACCACGGAAGCAAAACCGTTTCAATATCTTGCCATAAGATGTATTAAATGCATTGGGCATTGAAGTGTGCCTTGAAATATGCCTTTTATATTACAGTTTCCATCTTCATGTGTGTCCATATGCGGTTATGTCAACCAGAGAAATGGTGCTTTTCTTCTCAATTTCTCTCTCTCTCTCTCTCTCTCTCTCTCTCTCTCCCTCTCTCTCTCTCTCCCTCTCTCTCGCAAATCTTGCTTTCTCTCTCTCTCTCTCACTTCATCTCTTCATCGCATCCTCACCCTCATTCATCTGCACTAAATGCCTTATGTTTATTTCTTGGTTAAATTATAACATGATGTGTTTGTCCAAATGTATATTAAGAGCCTCTTGAAATAATTAATAAGCAATGGCCGATAATTGATTTCGAATTGTGCGGTGTGTACATACATGTTCGCTCTTTCACTCACTTGATATAAATATATATATACAAATTTAAGTGCATGCACACAATTTAAAATGAGAAATTAAGGCAGCCGCTTTGAATACATTTTAGCATCCGCTAAGCGAGTAAACACGTTCGAAATAAAATACACATTGGTATAAGAGTGCAATTGAGAGAAAGAGGCGTGCAAAATAAATTGTATGTGCCAAAACATTCGATAATAATGCAGCTAAATCACTATATTTTCTCCATTTGCCCCATTGCATTGCCATGAAATACAAGAATATTATTAAAGAATGGAAAAAAAAAACAACAACCGAGTGCAGAGAAGAATTAATGTATTAAGGAAATCAGTGATCGAGCCGACACACGGTGAGAAAGAGAAAAATGATTTCTGCCGTTGCTCTGAAATGTGCTCTGAATTTGGATTTTATTCGCGCACCGGCTGAATCGAAACATTTGCAACGTGTGCAGGGCATCAGTGTTGGTTCGTCATTGCACTGCAATCGATGCACGTTTTGCTTTTGCACGAATCAAATAAAAATTTAAAAAAAACACACAACAAATGTATAAAAAAAAAGTAAAAAAAAAAAAACAAAAACGAGAAAGAAATGCAGACATCAATTGACGTGGCAAATCACACTTTCTGATTTTATTTATTTGCTTTCTGTACAGCCATATCAAGTATAAATAATGAACGAAACGTCCCCACATTATAATAAATCCAGTGCGTACGAATTATTTCATTATAAATAACAAATAATCGCACTTTAACTAATAATTTTAATGTTTCATTGATGTTGTGTTTTGCTTTTGTTGTTTTATTGATGATTGGAGTGCTCGGGCTAAACAAGGCATGCCGCCGCCAAATATGCGGCGGCCGGTTCTTTTCACATTCTGTTTTCTCTCTGGCTGCATGGGCTGCAAGAATATTAGCAATTGTTTATGGATGCATTGTTTCTGCTTTATGGCGAAGCGAATGGCAGAAAGTACATTTGGCAAATGTGTGTGTGTGTGTGTGAGCTCGGTCGAGCGACCTACAACATTTCTTCTTCCCATACATACATTCGAACTGTTGTTGTTGTTTTTTTTTTTCGATTTATATGTTGAATTGCTTTCGGTCGTGGCATTTCTACTGAAATCTGATTTGCACATGGCTACAAAGTGTCGATCAAACTGATGCTTGGATTCTTTATGTTCCATTCATTACGTCCTTCTTCTTTTTCACTGCATTAGCCGCCATAGCGGTACTTTCTGTAATAAACACAAAATCTATATGCATTTACAATTTGGAATATGAAAAACCAAACACGCTGAATTAAACTTGATCAATGATTTTCGGCCATCATTAAGTCCGAAAAATATTATTATTTTTCGTTTTTGTTTTAATTTTTGTTGCCATTTTGAATGGCACATAATTTACACAATTGAACATATATTGCTCATGTTTGGCCGAGAAACCACATTTTATAGTCGATCGTGCCCATTTGAATGGTTCGAAATCGGCATTGAATTGATGAGAACAAGAGTGTGAATTGACTTTGATAAAACAAAAAAAAAAAAAAAACAAAGAAAAAAACCCCCCAGATCGCATTGAAATTCAATGGCTTAGCGAATTGCAATGAATAAGCACTTTTAAAACTAAATAAAAAATTGTGCGGCCCCAAATGAAACCGTTGAACATGGCACCTTTTTACGCTCATCGTTCCATTCCAAAACTAACGTATATATTTTTGTACGGATTTCTTGAGCCCATTTACGATAAGGCGATTACATTTTGCACGTTGCTTACAAAACTATTTAACATTAGGCAGCTACAATCTGAGCACAAATTACATTCGAATCACGATCAAGTGCCACATTAATTACAAAACTATGTGCACAAATTGCAATTTTCGTATCCAAACACTTTGGTTATTGGATATATTGCAATTTTGTTAAATTGCTACATTTTGTGTGTTTCAGTGCTCATTGTGTGTTGTGTGTCTTCGCGCGAGGAAAATGAATTTTCAAGATTGAATGAACTAGATTTCAACCGACAACGTGCACATTTCACCAATTGAAACAAAAAACGTAGAGAAAAAGGAAAAAAAAAATGGTGAAATTCTCGATTGAAATTGAACATTTGAATGATTAAGCAAGCAAATCATTTTGCTAAAAACTTCATTGAATATATGAACAACAATTAGAATTTGCCAATAATATCAACACACGAATAGAATTTATCCAATAATGATTTGCGCAAAGTGTTATGTTATAATCGCAAACTGAAAATGGTACCGTTAAATTCGATTAAACATAAATCAAAATACACCAACAGTGTTTGCAATGCAATTTAGATTTTTTTTTATTTCCATATGAGAGAGCTGTGAATTGCTTTCTCACATTCTTTTTGATTTTTTCCCTCTCGATTCGACTCATTTTTTTTTCTCATTTTTATTCTTTCATAATATTCACATCGATTCAATTCTTTTGACGTTCATTTCGCAAACAATCATATTATGTGATGAGCAAAAATCACACATTAAATAAATAATCGCGAAAAAGTGTATTCACTATTAGTAATAATTGATCGCCTTCGTGGCTACTTTTAATTCAATAAACGATTCATAAAATGACCAATGAAATAGACAATGCAATTTTTGGGTAAAATGAGAAATAAAATTCGAAATGGAAGAATGAAAATGAAAAAGAAAGAGAAGAAAGAGAAGAAAGAAAGAGAAGAAAGAGAAGAAGAAGAAGAAGAAGAAGAAGAAGAAGAAGAAGAAAGAAGAGAGTAAAATACAAAAGAAATTTCGTCACAATGCCAAAAATGTCGATTTATACCATCACGAACGTGTGACGCCGGACATCGTTCAACCTTTGCCATCGTCATCGACTTGGCCCATGTGTGTGTGTGTGTGTTTGGTGTGGTTTTTTCTTAACCGTATCGGTGAAAATCTAACGGTGAATCGCGTCTATTTTGGATATAATCGATTTTACTCGCAGCAAATTGTGCTTTAAATTTGCATAATATAAAATAAATGATCAATCGGCAAATAATTTACCGCACATAAACAGCAAGATAAATTTGACTCACCGCAGCAGCCACAACCCATCTTCATCTTTCACAATGGCCATTGTGTGCTATTGTTGATAGCCAAAAACTGAGCATAGCACAACATGTAAACATGTTTGTTTTTTGTTTTCATTTTCTCTTCCTCTTCCTCTTTCTCTCTTCTCTCTTTCTCTCTCTCTCTCTCTCTCTCTTTCTTTCTCTTTCTTTCTTTCTGGTTCATGCACTCTTTCACCATCTGAAATTAACAACAACAAACCATCTGAAATTGATTTAAAATTTTGAAAAAGAAATCATTGAAATCCAAATGGAGTTCGTGGTCTATGAAATTCAATTTGAATGGTAAATAATTTGTATCCGGAATTTATCATCAAATTTTTTTTATTGTTTTTTGTTTTTCTTCTACTCCTATGCTCATCTTTACGTTTGGCTATAATTTCTCCTTTATATAGTGACAACATCAATAATACTCAGCAACAAATTATGTTCGATTTGACATCGAGTGAGTGTTAGCATCGATTCGTCTTTGTCGTGCATTATGTTATGGACCCAACACATTTTGCATTCAAATCGGCTGGAGAAAAAAAAAAACACACACACACAGAGACGAAGAAAAATTGTCGATTTGAATTCATCTGTATGATAATTTACCAGTTGAGACACCAGCGTTGAACAACCAGATAAATTGATGAAATTTGTTAAGCTCGAGCATTTTGATTTCTTAAATACCAGTTTAACCGTGTTTTTTTCCATTATTTCTATCTTCGTTTTTATTTTTGTTTCTTCTTCTTCTTCTTCTTCTTCTTCTTTTCATTTTTTTTCTTGTAAAGAAGATGATCATGGTTTCATTTGAATTCAAACATTTGGAAACTCGCGTAATTTTTTTTTTTTATTGATTTTCGACATTATTCATTCAGTCGTCGGGCACATTGAATTGTGTTTGGTGTTCAGTTAATTTAGCGAGACTTTTGCACAGTAATAATGTTGATTATGTGCAAACGATTTTATGGCTCAATGCAATAAAAATCCATTGGAAATAAAAGAAATTATTATATTTGCATTCATTTCCATTCACGTTTAGAATTAATGTATGAATCTTCTACCTTCTGTGTGATATTGGCATTAGTTTTTGTGTTATGCCAAGACTGGCCTCATTCACTCCTAATAACAGTTCATTTTATAAAGTTAATAATGAGAAGAAATCAATCAGCCTGAATCAAGATGGATTTTTGCTGCTTTTTTTTTCTATTTCAATCTCTTTGATATTAGCAAAAGATCATTGAGTTGAGAATTGAGTTCTTGATTCACATCTTCTCATCTTCCCATCATTAGGCATATCAATAACCACTGGTTGCGAGAATAGAGAGAGAGAGAGAGAGAGAGATTATTAAAAATGAAAAATTATTAATTTATCCTTCATTTTATGGTTCTTTCACTGGCTCCACACACACACACACACTCACAAACATAGAAACAAACGCACGCCGAACACCATTTTTGGCCACTCTCTCACAATCACAAATTATTACCATTAGCTCAATAAAGACATGAATCGATAATCCGATGAATAATTATGGCTTTCTTCCAACTACGCGCTCATTTTTCCATTTTGTTTCGACATCAAATGCGAACAACATCAGCACATGTGAGTACCAGCACATAACACAGAAAGAACAAAAATAAAAAAAATAAAAAAATAAAAAAAAAAAAACAAGAAAAGAACCGAAGAAGATACGCTCTCAACAAGTCATTTTATTGGCTCTTTTCAAGATTGTTGAATGCGCCTTTGAGCCGAATATCGCGGTAATTTGTATTTTATTGTGTTATTCTTTGAGTTGTAGCATTCATTTATTGTTGTTGATTCAACAAAATGTTGAAAAATCCATTTTGACGCTGATCTTAAAATTAATAAACGATAAGACTCTCTTTTATTTTTTGTACATTATATGCGGGGATTTTAAGCAGAAAAAGACTAGTAGAACCATTAATAAATTTTCGAAATGGATTTATTTCCACATTTTGGAAAAAAAAAAAAATATTCACAGAAAAAAAGAAGAATAAACTATGACAATGGCCCAATGAAAGATAACACTGTAAAAGATAGATAAACAAATCACTAAACTTATGTGAGAACAGACTATATATGTGTGTTATTTCTTCTTTCTTTGCGTTGGAACATTTTTGAATAATAACATTTGACGAATCGAAATTCAAATAGAAACAATTAATTACAGATTATATTCAATTTTATTTGCTATTGAATAACAACCAATAAATAAACAATAAATTTACTATGTTGGCTCATTTTTCATTCTCTATTTGCTTAAACATCTGGTGGCATTTAACGCCTGCAGTTTCGGAAACTCTCAGATTTTTTTTTTGACTCACTTTTTCGAACGAATAAATTTGCGAAGCGGAAAAATAGACTTCGATTCTCGAAGAACTAAAGTCTATTCAATATAAACTAAAACTTGAATAAATATTCAATGAAGACTGAAACTAAATAGAATTTGAAACACATTAAATGGAGATTGAATAAGAATTTTTTTTTTCTTTTTTTTCATATTAAAATCTCTTCATTTGTTTAAACATACAAATAATATCATCATTTATTTATTGTCAATAATTCATTCAAGCGAAAAATCGAATCCCGCAGATTTGTCAACAAATAAATCAAAATTCAACAAAGAACCACTACATATATGAACCGAGTCAAACCGATGATCTCATAAATGCTATATCAATTAAAATTCAAATTAGTATTTAAGAAATTAGAAATTTATGCAAGTTTTTAATTTTTTTTTTTTCAATCAGATTTATTGGATTTAATTTGAATTCGATGAAATACGAATAAATTCGTTTTCTTTTCAATTTGATGAGAACAGAATGAAAAAAAAAAAAAAATACTTAAAATACACCTAAATCATACCACTGAGGGCATTTAGAGTTCATATTCATTTCGATATTCATATTTTGTTAATTATTTGCAAGAGATTATGCTTATTTGCAAGCGATTATGAATTAATTTATATAATGGACATGATATTAATTGTACTATATAATAAAATATTATGAATAATCGAGCAGATAGATCTTGAAATTGTCAAAATTTGAACGAAAATGATATCTCAAACAATTATTTTATCTTTTTTTTTCTTCTTTTATTTTTATTTATGGCAGCCAATCTATTTTGTAAATCAAACAAAGAGAATTTTTATTCATAACCTTCTTTACTTATTGTATTAATCACACATTCTGATCGTTGAACATCCTCAATGAATGAAAAGTTGGTTTTCCACAACAAATTCGCAATTTGGCTCCATACCCATTTTGCTGTCAGATAACAGCAATAAGATTTATCGATTTCACCTTTAAAAATTCGTAAAATTCAGTGTCTGCCGTAATAAATACAAAAAGAGAGTAGTATTTTCAAATGAAAATTGGCATTATTACATTATTATCATTATTGTAGTGATTAGTTTGCATAAACGTAGATAAATTGGTTTGTAAATACGGATTATGATTAAATTCTTGAGCAGCAGCCTCTCATCAGAAAAACGACAAAAATTAAAAAGAAGTTTCGACTGTTATGGTTGAGATTTCAAACAGAAATTATATCGAATAATGATCTAACATTGCTACTTACGTTGCATTCCTCTAGGTATATTTTTCGAAGCTCTTATATCAATTTTTTTTTCGTACAAAGCATGAATACAACACGCGATTAATCCATAAATATTTTTAAATTTGCGAAATTCAAGATTATTTGTAGAGCGATAATTTCGGTAAGTAAAATGTGTTAATTGCCTCAGTGATTACCGCAGATTTGCCACAAAATGTGGTTTAGAAATTTAGCTTATCAGATTTCATGCAATAAACAGATTTGAAGAAAGTATATACAAGCTATATGAGAATAATATTTACATTTAATATTACATTATCTCTATCAATGCCAATCCCAATGAACAATTTATAGTGAAAATCTCATTTTTATGCATAAATTGTATATATTCCATGTAAAATTCATACAATTTGAACTTACCTATCAACATTGATCCCCATAAATGAGAGGATTCCCTAAAAATGACAAACGTCCATTGATAGAGCGAAAACACAACAAAGTTATGTTTCATATCGACAATATTTCAATTTCTGATAACAAAAGATAGAGGACTTCTATAAGTGTCAGCTTTTATTTAGTCTACGTACTCTCAAAACCTTGCTACTCCTGATAACCGTTCGATTTGATAAGTGCTATATTGCCAAACTGAGAATCAGGCCCATTCTTCTATGATGTAGATTTTTATAAATAGTCTGATGATAAATAAACTCATCAGAGCAAGTAAACACATATGCGTTCAGAAATGTTTGCGACATTTTGAAATAAATTAAATTCAATGAAAACAAATTGAATTATTTTTTTTTTTTTTTTTTTTTTTTTGTAATAAACACTTTTATTAGATCCAATGTTGACTATCATCAACTCAAATGAAGAAAAGAAAGATTTTTTTTTTTTTGATAGATTTCAAGTATTCAGCATGGTATAAATCATTTGTAAGTATATCGATCAGTTTAATGCAAATTGATTTGTCTTTTTTAAGCCGGTGGCATTCCGCAATTTTCCTCACCACATTCGCAATTTTGGTTTGCTTTAGCTTCAGCTTGACATTCATCCGAATCGATTGGAATGGTTTGATTTTTGGAATTAATTGCATAACCGTTCATTGGATAACATGTTCTTGGTGCCATAATATTTTGAATGCAACACGGTTGATTGAGAGTTGCACATGTTGGCTTACAAGGTCCACCACCACAAACAAATTCTTGGTTTTTGGGGCATTCTTTAATTTCAGCTGTAATATAAGAAAAAAAAAAATTGTGAAATAATTTCAAATGAAAATTAGAGAAATTTTAACATGTTTTTATAGACAAATTGACAAAATTCCAAATAAATTACCACTAGTGCAATTTTGAGCAGCAACCACAAAAATGGCTCCCAATAGGAAAGCAACAAAAATTAAAAGACGTTTTGACTGCATGATTGAAATTTCAAATTGAAATTAAAACGAATGATGAGCTAACACTGCTACTAACGTTATGTTTCTCCATTAATATTCTCAATGCTTTTATACCCATTTTCATCATAGAAAGTATGAAAAACCAATATTTACTTTATAAATTTTATTTATATTTGCAAAGTACCAGTATATTTGCTGTGCGATAATTTCGTTTCGTAAAAATGTGTTAATTACCTCACTGATTACCGCAGTATTGTACAGAATGTGGTTTAAGAACTAAACGAAAAAAAAAACAGATTTCGTGCAATAGAGAGATTTGCAGGAAATGAATAGATGTTCGTATGAGAATAATGTAAACAATTAATATATAAACAGATGTTTCATCGCAATTTCTCTTCTGAATTTGTTTTATTTTGACAAACATTCGCAAAATGCATGGAAAATTTTCAATAAAAAATGTTCACCGTCAAATTTAGTCACGTAATATCACTTCGTGATATTTTTGGTCACAAATGCATAAAAAGAAGATAAAAATAATATTAATTTATCTTGGAATTAATTTGTGATTTACATTTTATACAGGATTCAATGTATGAATTTCAATGCACTAATGTTTTAAATCAATAGCAATACGATTTTTGAATTTAGAATATTTTACCTTTACAAATTGGTTCCATTTAATGAATTGCCATATATCGAATTGCTTTCCATAGAATTTAATCACATTTACATTTACATTTACAGTGTGAACAAAATGTATATAATTGGCACAGATAAAAACTCACCCAATTACCATAAGTGACAATATGTAGCCTGTCATCTAAACATATAAAAATTATATATATATATATGCAAAATATATTTTGCTATTATAGGATTGAATGGACATAACATTCAATTTGAATTATTATTTAAAACATTGAATTGATTCATTGCATGATTAAAATTGTTCATGCACATTTTAGCATGAACATTGTGTGTGTGAATATGTTGCTTTTGTGAATGGAAAGTCTCCATTGGAAATTATAGGTTTTGACACTGGCGAGCCAAAGAGAGAGAGAGAGGGGGAAGTCCCTTTTTTTAATTGATAGACGGTTTTTCGAGTTTTGAGAAATTGAAAAGCAAAAAAAGGAGAACAAATTGCAACAGATTTTAAAATCTGAATGAACTGAATTTTGTCAAAAAATTATTTTGATTGAAAAAAAAAAAAAAAAAAATTGAAAGAACAAAGAAAAAAGGAAAAAAATAAAGAAACAAGAACATTATCACAATCCAAATACTTAGCGAAGCTCTGTTGTCTACTAGTTTAAGTAAAAATGTGTATTAAATTAAAATCAACAAATATTGTGCTCTGCTTTTGAAGAGATATACAACTCAATGTCTTTAGATTCACTGGGCTCATGAAGTCATGACTCACTGAATGTATACATTTAAGGATACATTTTTTTGTGTAAAAATATATATTTCATGTAATATATATTCCTATAGTGTATAAGAAACAAATAAATTCAATATGAAGATTTTCAATCTCGTGTCTTCAGTGTTTTTGCTTTGTTTTTGAACGATTATTTTTAAACCTGTTGTATATAGCTCATGACAAACAGTCTGCTGTACTTTTACTTTTAGTTCACGGCAAACAGTCTAAAGTACTTTTAATATTAATAATAATAACAGAATGCAAAACTTAAAATAGAATTTGGTAAATAGTGAGATAAGTATGTAAAGCTGAAATCATTAATATGGTCAAATATAAGGCGTAAATTTGTATAAACAGTCTGATGACATGATAAACAAACTCGTCAGAGTAGATAAACATCTATGCGTTCATATAGATGTTCATCGTTTTGTAATTAATCAAATAAAAACCAATTGAATAATTGTTTTTTCAATAAACGCTTTTATTTTGTTTTACAATTCACTCAAATATTCGCTTGGTAAAATAAAAAGAAAAAAAAAAGAAAAAAAGAAGGATTTGGGATGGTTTCATATTCATTGGGATAAATCATTTGTGTCATCATCGTCATTTTTGTTTTCCTTATTGATCAGTTCAATCCAGATTGGTTTGTCTTTTTTAAGCCGGTGGCATTCCACAATTTTCCTCACCACATTCGCAACCTTGACTTGCTTTAGCTTCAGCTTGGCATTCATCCGAATCGATTGGAATGGTTTGATTTTTGGAATTAATTGCATAACCTTTCAATGGATAACATGTTTTTGGTGCCACAATATTTAAAATGCAACATGGTTGATTGAGAGTTGCACAAGTTTGTTTACAAGGGCTACCTTCACTAATGAACACTTGGTTTTTTGGGCATTTTACAGCTGAAACGAAAATAAAATGAGATTTATGATTTCATACGTATTTGTGATTTTGGTAATTAATTTCAATTCTAATCTAATCTCATCTAATCGAATTCGATTATGCTTAAGAGGTTATTTTGTGGTCCAAAAGGTCTCCTCAAATGGAAGGAAGAAATTAGACGTAATGAAATTAAACTTGAGTGAAATTGTTTAAAACCACTAAAAAATCTGACACAAATTACCATTGATGCAATTTAGAGCAGTAGCCAAGATGAAAACGGAAATCAGTAAAAACTTTAAATCCATGGCGAAGTAATTTTCCAAAATAAGAAGTTTTGAATAAAATTAATAGAAGAAATCAGCGATTTCTTTTAGAATTCAAAAAGAAAAAAAAAATCTGATTTACAACAAGCTGAATTTGCTGCAGCAAATTGGTTACAAATCAAGGTCGAAACACTATTCGCTACTTTTAGTGCATGTAAACGCTATTTATATTGAAATCAATTTGGTTAAATTTTATTCTAAATTTACGTTCATTTCACGACAAAATATATAATTTCAATTAAAATGCACGACAATTTGATGTCAATTGTAACGTGATTTTGAAATTACAATTGTTTGCTATTAAAATCCATATTATTTAAATGCAATTGAATTGCTTTTACTCGATTTTGATAAATAATGCATCACTGATTAATGTGACGAAATGACAAGTTCAACGTCCAAATTACGATTTTTTTTTTTCGTTTAATATCCTCTCAAAGGTTAAACTATGTCAAAACTTATTATTCACGTAATTTTTTTGTTTCAAACTCAATTTCTCCATTGAAAAAGCTAAAAAGTGAGTGAAATGAATCAAATATATTTTACCGCATAGAAATATGCTCAAATTCGATACTTCATTGATATTATCAATTTCGAACATTTTTTTTTTGTTCATCCATCGTTCAAAGATTGTTCGTGTCATACAGTCAAAATAATCAATCAAAAGTGTTTTGTGATTGAAGGTTCCCCTGTTGTGAAAATGAGCCAAATCTGATGTAGGAGGTAAATGTTACATGAGGTCAAAGAGACGATCGCTCGGCAAGCACAGTTATTTTTCCACTTAAAGCCATTCAAAAGAGCATAAATCCTGACAACGCGTTATTTAAATTATCAAAAGCGATTTATGCAAAATTGTTGGTATGTTTGCTGCTCAAAATCAAACACATGAAATTTGGCAAAGTGTAGAGATTACATTCAGTGTCATCATCGTCATTTTTTTTTTTTTTGTTTTTCTTTTCATTCTCGCTCTCTCTCTCTCCCTCTCTGTCTTTCTCTCTATCTCTCTCCCTGTATCTCTCTCTCTATCTCTCTCTCTCTCTCTCTCTCTCTCTCTCTCTCTCTCTCTCTCTCTCTCTCTCTATCTCTCTCTTTATCTGTATTTTTCTCTCGCTTGCTCTACCATACTTACTCATTCAATAAAAATAACGTTATATTTGACTGTATGGCGGCAGTATTCCACTTGCCATATCGATTTGTCACTTGATAAATCGATGTGCACCACATTTTCATCAAAAGTCTGTATGCGAGACATTTTGATTACCCATTAAAGTGTAATGATGCATGCATGGATTTCGGAAACACTTTTCAACGTAATTTCATACGCAAAATGAGCATCATCAGACAACGACAATGACAACAACAACCAACGATGAATGAGCAACATCAACCACGGAATTTTTCCTCATATCACACAAATAAAATTGCTAGGTTGTTTCATATTTTGTGCTTTGCATAATTTTACTTCCATTCAGCAGTTGTACACGCACCACCGAATTCGATATGACATCAAATTCATAAATTGGATATTTACACATTCATGCAATGAACATACTTATACAACTCATTCTGCAGCACGTATTTGGGGAAAGAGAAGGAGGCACGAGGGGGAAGGGTGTAACAAAGAGAGAGAGAGAGAGAGATACACATATCGACAATGAACAAAAGTGAGAAAGAAAAGAATAAAAGGAAAAGAGTGAAAGAGTTAAAACCAAATTTCACACTGACAATGCCATTTTATATACATTGAATATGGTAATTTGGCTGACGAATTGAAAAATGTCAACAAATAGAGAAAAGGATATATGCTCATCATGGATTATTGTTGCATTCGAATATTGAATGGCATAAAATGTGAAACATTTAGTCATACATAAAATTGATTGAAACATGCATTATCGCCACGTTATCGCTTGAATTGACATTTGCAGTTTGAGGCGGAAAAACTAAATTCGGTGACACGAGAAATAAAAATTATATTGTCGATTTTAGAGCGAATGAGCCATTTAAATGGATTCACAACATTTAACCATTTAATAGTTTGTTCACATTTTGGACTCACATTGTAATCTTTTGGTTTTGTGCAAATATTTTATGTTTTAGTTTGCACATTGGATATTTGATTAGAAATGTCAAAAAGCATTAAAAAGTTTCTTATAGAAACACATTCATCTAATCATAAATGAACATTCAATTTTATAGATATGAGAATATGTTTGATTTTCCTTTCAATTACTCTAAACTACTATCCTTGTAATTTTTCTCCGTTCTGTATTCAATACAGTGTATTTCAAGTCTCCTTCCTGCTTTAGCACAAAATTTACTATAAATTATTTGTAAATATATGAGTAAGCACATCAAACGTACATTTTTCCATTGAAAGCTTATATTCTTAGAAATGTTCAATGCACTGCACTGTACTTCGATACTGACATGCTATTAAAATAAAATGTTAAAATTTCAATCATAAATAAAATTGATTGAAACATGCAATCTCATGCTTTGTAGCAATCTTATGCTTTGTAGCAAGCAATTCACAATGCTAGTGTATTTTGCGCTGAAAATCTGCTGATACAAAAATAAAAATTATGTCGTCGACTTTAAAGCGCGTGTTTGTGTCGTTTCGCTTGAAATGATCGTTGTAAACTATTCTGGCCATCTAGCAAGCCTGTCTTTAAGCTTTAGTATACGAATTTCACACATTTTATACAGATTGTTTGACTCATAAACATTGAAACTTGAAAAATGGACAGAAAAAAAAAACAAACTAAAACGTCAATTGTTCAGAATTTCTGAATCAGAAACATAAAAAATGTGCAGAAACACGACTCACATGAAATTGAATGCATAAAAAAAAACATTGCAATCGCCGATTGCTGATTGTACAATTTCATTCAAGTAATTTTCGTAAAATGTTTGCATCTTTTAGACAAATCTTTTTCGTAATTTCAAATCGAAATTCTTGTCCATAAAATCAAAAGCCATAAAAATCACAATTTATTGAAATTATTCGCACAATTCCAATACGATTAACAGCATCAGCACGAGCACCAGCATTACTAGCCCCAACAACGGATTCATACAAATGGCACGACTCCCACACTCACACACATCAAAAATCTGGTTATAAAAATCAAAAGTTCAGCGGTTTATCGCAATAACATGGATTTGGCGACAAAAATCCCATTCGATGCATCTCTCTCTCTCTCTCTCTCTCTCTCTCTCTGTGTGTGTGTGTGTGTGCAATAGTTTTTCAAAATGATTGCTAAGCTTGTCTTGAATTTACACATATGGACAATATTGAAATGGGTTGGATCTGGTGAATTTTATGGCGACATTGATTTTTGCTCATAAATAATTTTCACTCAAAAAGCAAAGAAAAAGAAACCAAAATCGATAAAATCGTCTTTACTTTGTCAAATGGCAAACTTTCTGTCATCGATTGCATAATGCAACTGATGAAAAAAAAAAAGAAAAAATAAATTCGCTCGAATGCGATCGACAGAGTAATAAATTTGTCAAAATCTTATCATTTATATTCGACGGTTATTATACTTTTCGTTGTCTGTTTCTCTTCGGGTTGGTTTTTTTTTTTCTTTTGTTGTTGTTTGGGGTCCCTTTGATTTCTTACCGCTGGCGAGCGCGCAAAATGAGATGTAAATTGCGGTTCATTCAAAAGTCATCGTTGTTGTCGTTTCATTTTCGTTTTGGGTGTCGATAAGGCAATAATCATTTTGCATTTTCAGTAGTAATCGCTTTTATTAAATGTTTTAAGATAAGCAAATGACAATTTATTGTTTGTTTATTCGATGTTGTTGTTGTTGTTGTTGTTTTATCGACTGTTCGACTTCTTTCAGCTGACCATATTCTCTCGTTCGCCAACTAAGTGTTCAGTTTTTTTTTTTATTTTTTTTTTTTTGTTTTTGCTTATCCCGCATCATGCATATTTCTTGCATACTTGTTCGCACTCAAAATCTCTCTGTATGGATGTTTTTATTGCTTCCATTTGCATTAAAGTGGGCAAATTTGATTCGATTTTGCTCCTCTTTTCACTTGTTTTTACATAAAATTGTACATTTTCTTATCGCCGAGAGACGAATAAAAAACACACACCGGACTCCATATTTGACTTTTCGTTGCGTTTTATTATTTGCTTTTTATTATTTATTTTCGATGCGGTTTTTTTTTTACGTTCGTTGTGCATGGATGCAACCAATCGTTTCGAATATTTCCTCCGGTTCGAATATATATTTTTTGTACATATTTCAACAACGAACTGTGACTTTAATGGTGAATAAATTAATTTTTATCAACAACGCAAATCAGTTCAGTTGCAATCTTTTGCATTTTTCATTTTGCTTGAAAATTTGTGCTTTTTTATTCCTTTGCGCGCACAAGAAATGTGGAGTAATTTTTTTTTTTTTTTTTTTTCGTTTCCGAAATGAGCTGGTGGAATTCGACAAAATCACGCGACAATATGTCCGAATATATTTTAATTGCATCGACTACATTTGTGCACGACTACTTGATAAAGACGCAGCATTTTTTTTTTGTTTGTTTGTTGTTTTTTTTTTTTGTAGTTTCGTTTCAATTTTTTTGACATTTGCTTACTGGTTTGCGGGCAATACAGTGGCCGGTTTTTTGTTATTGATTTCGTGCTGATGATAAGAAAACATTTCTTTCTGAATAATTCTTCGTCTTTCTCTCACTCTCACTCTCACGCTCACGCGCCCTCTCTTTTTCTTTCGCTTTGGCTCCCTCTTAGTCTCTTTCTCTCGATTTAGCCTCTTTTCAGTTTCTTTCACTCCGTTTGGGTCTCTTTGAGTCTCTTTCACTCCGTTTGGGTCTTTTTGAGTCTCTTTCACTCACTTTAATACTCTTTTCTAGACTCTTCCTTATTTTCATTACAATAATTACATGCACCGTAAAAAAAGCGAGAACAGTCAGAAGAAAAATTTTTTTTTTTTTATAATGTTTTATTTACGTCAAATGCAATATGCAGATAAATTCGTGGAATTGGTGATATTGAATTTTAATTTTGCTTTTTACTCAAATATTTTCATTCCTCTATCAAAGAGATTGTTTAATCAGTTATACTTCCGTCATGTTGCAGTGATATAAATATTCCACTTACAAAAAGTTTTTCTCTATTTTCTTTCTGCCGATTGCATTGCCGGAAAAATATGATTAAAACTTTTATACTTTAAAAGAATCAAAGATGCACAAAAACGACATATTTTTATCAAACTGACATGCACGGATCACTGATGCATTCACAAAAAAAAAAATGAATAAAAGTCCCATTGAATAATTGATTTGAAGAGAAAAAGAAAGAGAAAAATTTTTTTGACAAACTATAAGTTGATGCTCTTGAGACTACGTCAGAATGATATTTGGCAAAAATGTTTGAAGCACTTTTTATTCCAAAGTAAGCAGCTTTTGGAATTTGTTCAAAAATATTTTTTTCGTCAAATGAATAGTTTTTTTTTTTTTAACTCTGAGCTCTTTCATTGAACTACTTTATTATGTCAAACAGCCAAATTCTATGCATTTCAATCATATTTTCTTTCGGTTTGGTTGCTTTACTTGTAATCCATGTGCTCAAATTCTAGTTGTAATAATTAAAACTGAAACGGAAGTTGTTGTTTCGACAGTCAAAAATCAGGGGCACAATTTGCATAGTCAGATTAAAGTCATTCTAATTTATTCGGATGTTTATTGGACGCTCTATTTTATGCACAACAAAACGTTTTCATCTAATGAAAACATACTTCATCTTTGCATAAGTCTCCTTTTTTTCCCTTCGGGAAACCCTCAAAAAACTCTTTCTCTCTCTCTCTCTCTCTCTCTCTCTCTCTCTCTCTCTCTGTCTGTCTTTCTATTTCATCCTTTCTCCCATCCATAATGGGAAAGAACCTTCCACCACACCATCTCTCTATTTGTACAGTTTTCTCTGAATCTCATTCAGCATTAATCAAGTTTGCAATTTGGTAATGCAAACGATGCATCGTACAGCAAAAACAGCATCCATTAAATTTATGAATTTTATTAAAATGCAGCGTTCAGTTGTGTCTGTGTAAAAAGCATCAAATTTCTTTCCCTTTTACTCTCTTTCTATCACTCTCTCTCATTCTCTCTCTCTTTCTCTCTTGCTTTCTCTCCATCTCCATAGCTCTAACTCTGTGTTATCGGCTTTTCTCTCTCTCTCTCTCTCTCTCTCTCTCTCTCTCTCTCTCTTTCTCTCTCTCTCTTTCTCTCTCTCTATCATTCACTCTGCTCTTTTACTCTATTTTTCAGTACAAACTGCAACAATATTTGCCTAATTTAAAGATGCAATGACAATGTTCTCTGGTTGGTAAACTGGGTGAAGTGAACGTATTTGTGTGGTTCAACAGCAAACGTTGGTTAAGGTTGATGCCGCTTCTGTGCTTTATTTCATGATATTGTTTTTTTTTTTTCTTGTTCGTTCACATCTCTTGTTCGTCGGAATAGTTGATGAAAAATTTGTTGACGTCGTCTCGAAGTTACTGTGTGCATTATGCACATTGCACACTATTTCGGTGTGTTTGCTTATTTACCAAATTGAACTTGACTTGAAAGTTTAACAAGTGCATCAAGCACATCGCGTACGACAAAATGCCTTTTCAGTGGTGGATAAGTGAGAGCAAGTGATAAACAACAGTGATTTGTGATGCTGAAAACTCAACAGCATCGAACATAATTCGTCAAACTCATGCGACCAAAAAACGAAATGTGTTTCGTTCATTTGAGTTGCATAGTTTGGAGATCTTGATTAAAATTCAACTTCAAAAATTACATTTTACCAAATGCCATTGACGAAAATCCAATTGAACAAAAACAACGAATAATAAACGGCAAATTTTCATGTATTTTGGATAATCATCGTTTTTCGTTTTAAGTGCATTTTGGGGATAATTTTGTGTCATTAAGAACCATTTTCATTTGTGTCATTTTCTATTTCATCATTTTAAATGTTCAGTATTTATTCAGCGTGCTTGAGTTGTTTGTTAAGTGTATTCGATATCAGTAAGCTAAATACATTTTACACAAACATACTATGACTATAATGAGACGAGAACCAAAATGCCGATGCACGATGCACGATGCAAATTTTGAAGAAATTTAACAAGTTTAAGCGGGATGAGGCAGAAGGAATGACAACAGGCGAGAGAGAGAGAGAGAGGCGAGAGAGCAAGAGATAGATCGAGAGGAGCGAAAGAAAGATATATATAGAGAGAGAGAGAGAGAGAGAGCGAGTCAGAGGAAGAGAGAGAAAAAAAGAGTGAGAGAGCCAGAAGGAGCGACAGGGAATGAAAAGGAACGAATATGAGTGAAAAAGAGTAAAGCAGAGACAAAGAGAGAATGCAAGAGACGGAAAAGAGAAAAAAAAATATCAAGAGCCAGCTAGAAAGAGAGCGAACGATATATGTAAAATATGTGAACATGTAACACGCAAATATGAAAAAAAGCAAAAAAAAAAACTCCCAACCGCTCTACATGCAATTCCCTGCATTTACAAACCAAAATCTAATTAAATGCACAAACATAATTAAAGAGCAACAGAATCTGTCGCCCATGCAATTCCGCACGGTTTTATGCATTTCCATAATGATTGCTTTTGAAATCAGAGTGCGTTTTTTTTTTTCATTGCATCTCGTTTGTGTTGATTTGTCTTTTAAACTTGGCTCGTGTTTGCAGAAAACCAATAAAGAGTTATTTTTTTTACATTTATCTTTGTATGTGCTGAAAGAATTAAATTTGCCGAGTTAGTAAAAAAAAGAAAAAAAAAAAATAAAAAAGGTAACGAATTCAAAATGATGAAGGTTGAACTGTTTTCGGTTTCGTGGATGGTTCATAAATTTTCAGTTTTACAGCGTTGGATTGCAAAGCACATGTATTGTCAACCACACGTCAACAACCGAACAAAGCCAAAAAAACGAACAACAATCGAAATAAAATGAATATTTTGTTTCATTAAAAAGATACATGGCGTTAAATCGAATCCGAAGTCAGTTTGCGGTTGTTAAATTCATTAAATGAGCTAATAGCGTCACCGCATTCTCAATTCCCGCAAACGGTTTTATGGCGATAATATTTAAATTGTAAGACCGCAAAAATTCACTCAATGCACGAGGTACGACGACGGCGACGACTGCGGCAAGCGGCGATGAAATTGATTTGGAATGAAGATGAAATCTCATTTAATACGTTCGTTGATCGCACTCATAAAACCGCACATTGATTAAGCATCACACAAAAATCCTAACATTGCATTCTTTCATCAAATCTGTTTGATGTTCTCATTGAGTACAAAATTTAGACAATTTTGAAGCCACATTGATTTTGCTCATCTTTTTTTTTTTGGCTTTTTCAACTTGCTTAAGCAAAATTTCTTTCGCAAAAAAGACGCTTCTCCTTCAAAAGAATTTTTTTCCCCTTAAAAAAAAAACTACTTTCAATTCAAATCAACACTTTATTATCAAAAATCGCGAATCGCTTCTAAATGTCATTAAATGTTCAGTTTGTGCTCTATTCGTCGATGGTGGCGAACTTTTTACATACGTAAATGTGCAAAGAGATGGTGAATAATGAATTTTGATTGCAGTCAAAAATTGATTTAATTAGAAAATTACGCAAATTTTCATTGAATTTGCATAAATTGTCTCCCATATAGTAAAAGGTCTGTGTTTTATCGATGCATAGATACCTTTTTTTTATGAGCGAATTGAGATAGATTGACGATTTGTTGACAGTTGTTTTCTGGTCATTAGTCTAATAAACTGAAGAGAGATTTTCGATGGCATTTTTTGTAATGTGGGAAGCATTGGATCGATGATATTTAATGATTTTTCCAAAACCGGAGAAATAAATTTCATCATTTTATTGCTTAGTTTTTTTTTCTTTTTTTTTTTTTTTTGTCATCGACGAAAGAGAGAGACAGAAAGAAAGAAAAAAAAAGCATCTTTGATTCTATATTTAGTTTGCCGATGTCGTTTCGCATCCACAATTCACATATTATTGCTTGAAGTTTGCCAATTAAATGTTGATTGTTTTAACAATTGTGCGTATAAATATTAAGAATAATTTTGATGATTCGCAATGAGATGCAACATATAAATGTATATGCGAAAATGTCTCATAAAGTTATGATTAAATGCTATTAAACATAATTGTTATAACCTTTTCTTTTAGCTTCATTCGGTATAACGCAATGAATGAGAGATGAAAAAAAAAAAACAAACTTGTCGTTTCCCTTTTGAGAGTCCCATTTGAGCTAAGACTTGCAAACGCAACATTTTGGAAAAGACTTTTTATTGGAATCGATTGATCGACGAGGTCGAATCGCATCACATTTAGCTCATTAAGGAATTAAACGGGACCGAACAGAAAGAAAAAAAAATATGCTTCGCTGAACGCCACACGAATAATCGTTAACAATTCAATTTTCATTGTGTACTTGTGAAGCAAAAACAAGAAATGATGCCGATGATGATGATGATTTTTGATGATGACGATTATGATGAGAGATCGCTCTGTATCTTCTTCTCTTAACATTTCGATTGCAAAAATAATATTCGATTTCGAAGAGTATTCGAACCATGCAACAATACCAAGCTTAAATGTAATGCTGCAAAAAGAATGAAAAAATCATAATAATTTTTAATATGGACTAATGTTTGTTTGAATTTTATTTCATCTTCTTGTCTGCATCATAATTTTTTTTGTTTTTTTTTTTTTTTTTTTTTTTTTTTTATTCAGAATTTTGCTCGGGCCGAGCTAGTTTTGGGAATGACAATGCACGGAGAGGGAGATGGCAAAACGCAGGGAAGAAAATACACAGATCTTTAAGATTCGCATTGTTCAAGTGCCATTGTACTAGAGAGCATTAAATTGAAGATGATTTCGAAATCAGAATCAGCAAACGTAAACGAAGGGAATCAGCAGAAGAAAGAATAAAAGATCATCAGAAGAATAATTTTTATGTGAAAACAAGAGCAAGAACTCCCATAAATGTTAATTTAGCTCTTTCTTCTGCTCGTTGCTGTTTTTTTTTTTCTTCGACGCTCATTCTCATTGTGTACATGTGCGGTTCAGTTCTTACTTCGCATCTTACTCTTTTTTTTTTTTCTTTTTTTTCGTCTCTTTCGCTCTCATTCTTTCACTCCTATCCCTCTCTCTCTCTTCTTCTCTCGTTGCCTCTCTCGTCTTCTCTTTCTCTCTTCCTCTCTTTCTCCCTCTCTCCCTCTCTCCCTCTCTCCCTCTCTCCCTCTCTCCCTCTCTCCCTCTCTCTCTCTCTCTCTCTCATTCGTTCTCCCTCTCTCTCCATCCATCTTTATGATTACACAAAATCTTATCAGCACAACATGCACTCGGTATTGCCAATTTAGAGATGCTCTTCGATAAAATAATAGCATTTCGAATGCGATTCAATCGCCAAGTCAAATAAAATAATATTAGCTGTGCTTCTTATCTCTTTTTCTCTATCTCTCTCTTTCGAACCATAGCTCTTCCAATTATGAGACAATATTGCTGGTTGGCAATTTTTGCCCATTCTGTCTTCTGAATCGATTTCGTGCGTTTTTTTTTTTCTTTTTCTTTTTCGTTTCATTTTCTTGCTCTCTTTTGTCTCTCGTTAGCCCTCATTCTCTCATTCATTGTACCATTTTAGTCTGGCTTTGTTGCACTCGCACTTCCATTTGCTCTTCGAGTTCAATCGAATCAATAAACATTTTTATGATATGAAATGTTTACAAAAAAAAAAAAAAAAAAAAAACGAAACACAAAAACTAAAACTAAGCACACAGTACGGCCAAGCTGAAAAAAAAGAAGAGCAAAAAAAAATCACTACGAAAATTCTACGAGCAAAAATAATCTGAAGCGATTTTTCTTTGGCTGAAACAAACTGAAGAAAAAAAAACAATATGCTGTTTGTATAAATGCTTGAACAGAACATATTGAAACTGGTTTTCTTTCGAATTCGCCAAGCATCTTCTTCTCCATCGTCGTCGTCGTCGTCGTCGTCGTCATCATCATCGTCATCATCATCGACCTGGACTCGCTCTTTCTTATTACGTTACTTCACTCTCTTGTGTGTATTACGTTTTATTGTTGTTTTTTTTTCTTCATCATCATCATGGTGCTCTCTCGCTGCGGTTGTTAAATTGCTGTTCCTGTTCGTTGGTTTGTTTTAAGTTTTATAGTTTATTTTATTGTGTATGATTATTCAATTAATCAAGTTTTGTGTAGCAATTCTACTCTGTGTGGCTGTCGAATCATACACTCGTTTCGCTCTCATATAATTCTTTGGTGCCTTTTTTTTCATACAGTTCTCGTTTTAGTTTGTTTTTTTTTTTTTTTTTTTTTTTTTTTTTTGTTGTTTCGCTTGCTGCCTTCAATTCTTTCTTCGAAAACAGCCAAATGGACAATGTATTCTCACAGTGGAATATTTGAAAATTATAAAATGGAATTTTAATTTGTAAACGAATCGTTCGGTTGGATGAGATGCTGGTGGCTTGAGATCTGTGTGCTCTCTGCAGCACATGGAATTATTATTATTTTTTTTCTCTTTCTCTCGCTTCAAGCTGATTGAAATAAAACCAATTAAATCATATGAAGAAGCAAAAACTTGAAGAAAAAAAAAAACAATAAAAACAATATATACAATTCCACTGAACTCTCTCACACGCACCACGCAACCCGAATGCTTTTGGCATTTGATGGCATTGAAATGACACGCTTAAAAACATTGAAGCAACATGCATGAAACATTGAAAGCACCTTTTGTTATAATGACTTTGGACCCGTGTGTGTAATATACATATTTTCTAATCTGTCAAATTGCATACATTCTCTAAATTCTTGTCATTGATTCGCACATTCCATGCAACAATTCACAGCATACAGTCGTGAAACAGGTGTTTTATTCAAAATAAAACATATAAATCATTTCATTTTTGCCAATTTTTTTCTCAGACTTTTCAGTTTTTATTCTTCACATTATTTCACAGTTTTTAAGTTTCATTTTTCGGGCAGTTTTTTCATTCTTTCGACATTTTTTTTATGTAATCATTCATGTAAAATAGAGAAAAAACTTAAAATGTTTTTTTTTTTCGCAAAAAAAAAATTAGAATTTCATAATTCCAAACACAGATTAAACCATGCTTAAGATAGTTTGAAAAACAAATCAAGGATAATTCCAAGAGATGCAAACAGAGACTGCAAAGTAAAAACCTTGAGAATGAAATCAAAGAGAGAAAAAAACACAAATTTCTGGATCATTTCAGCTTCCTGTGCAATTACAAATCAGATAGTGATCTGAAATTGGAATCTCAATGCGAAAAAGAAGTTTTCGATAAGAATCGTTTGTAAAAATGGAATGTGTGTCGAGCATCGAATGTAGATGCGTCTCTCCTACGAAAGGTCGTTTAAAATTAAAGATACAAGAAAAATTATAAAACCATAAACGCCTTCAGGCTGTGTCTGAACAAGTAATTGGCATTACAGCCAAAATGGTGAAAAAGATAAATTCGTATCTGGTGCGTGTTTTTTTGCCTCTCTTTTTCTTCTCTCTCTCTCTCTCTCTCTCTCTCTCTCTCTCTCTCTCTCTCTCTCTCTCTCTCTTTCCCTCTTTCCCTCTTTCTCTCTTTCTCTCTTTTTCTTTCTCTTTTTTTCTCTCTCTGATTCTCTCTCTTTTTTTTCTCTATTCCATTTTGCATGGAAGCATAGAGGCTTCTTTCGTGATCACTTCGTTATGTTGATTTGATTTCATGTGCTCGGCCAGACAAAATCGAATTGCGAACCACATTTAGGTGCTTCTCAGAGCATCTTCATTAATTTCGTTTGATTTTTTTTCTTCTCATTCTCCTTAACATTGCCTTGGTTGTCTGGTCAGGTTTATTATTCTTTTTTTTTTCAGGCAGATTTTCTAGTTTGATTATTTATCGATATAAATATATTTCGATCGGTGTATAAATGATAAATTTTCCAATCGAATAAAAATGGCATCATCAAGAACGAAAGAAAAATGAAAAAACAAGATCGTGCTTAGTGAGCTGCTCACACTGCATGTGGTTTTGTTTTCATTGGTTAAATTCGACATGGTCGGTTAAAACGATATTCAATTCAAATGTAAAGTTATTAGAAGAAAAGAGAACAAATTGGAAACTTATTAGAAGAATTGGAATTTGTTGTACGATGAACTGATTTGTTGTTTTTTTGGTCAATGAATATAATTCAGTAGCGTGAATCCGACCGCAAATGGTTTTAAAGAGCCGGTTAAATAAGATGTGTGTTTGTTCAATTGTTGATTTAATTGTTTCGAATGGAAAATCATGACTGCACAATCTAAATAAACTTTGGAATAATTAAACGTTGAATTTTCAAATTGTTTGTGCGAAACGGTAAGTGTTTGAAAATACATGGTTTGTTTTTTGTTGCCGCCAAATGACAGCATGTACAAATGTTGGACCTGCTGATTTCACCACTGTGTACACCTTGATCTCTCCAGAGACAAACACACAACGCTAGAATTACAAACTAGAACGGGAACATTTGTTCAATGGAATGAACGTGCCAATTTGGCAGTGAGCACATGAGCGATGAGAAGCAAAATCACAGTCACATTCAACCGGCTTCTTCCATTGCAGAACAAAAAAAAAAAGCATTAAAATGACGAAGAAAAAAAAGAGACCGAAATAGAGAGAGAGAGGGAGAGAGAGAAAATCAACAACAACGATAAAACTCGATTTCAAGTTGATATTTTATGCTTTGTAATCACGAACTAATTTAATATCGATATAACCTGCTCACGTTTTTATTTCACTTGAACTGCATGCAGCCAAATTATAGCGCCGAATCGTATGCACGGACCAAGAAGCCCACACGAATCACATTGAACATCGCGTATAACACACAATATTCATATACAGAACAACAAAAGAACATACACGCGATGCAATCATAAACTAATAACTTTGTTTTATTTGCAATAAGAAAATTGAGAGAAAATAAAATAGAGAGAGGGGGGGAGGGGAAGAGAAAAAGGGAGAGAGAGAGGTGAGAGAGCAAAAAATGATCAAGAGAATATCCACTCAACATTGGACCTCGACCAATTCAAGGTAAACCGAGCTACTAATCTTCAACTGCTCTCTCTCTCCCTCTATCTCTTTCTCTCTCTCTCTCTGTCCATGGATCCACAATGAATAAGGCTAGTTTCACATTTAAATTCAGTTTCAATGTGCAATCATGCTTACTTAGACTTTCTTTCACATTCAAAAAATCGCAATTCACGTTTGTTTTCTTTTCATTCTTTCTTTCTTAAACTCTCTTTATTTTTTCCTCTTTTTTCGATTTTTCTTCATCTTTCTCATGAAATCTGCGGATACTGCAAAATTGCATTGAAATGGATGAAAGATCCAAACATCTCTCTACAGCAAAATTAACAATGAGAAATTTCATAATCAAATTTTTTTTTTCGTTGCAAAGATGATGTAAAATTGAAGTCGTCAATTTAAAATCTCCAGTGAAGACGAAAGGAGGTAATAATTTCGTTGTTTATTTCGTTTATGACCATTTGGAAACCGACAAAAACAAAGATTGAGACCATTTGTCCATTTATGTTAGTTGAGCTTGAGCTTCAATTGCTTAATCATTTTAACTCATCTTTTCGTCACTTTAACTGATTGCTTTGACTGATCAATGATCACATCCACTCGCATCTTCCATTTATGATCATTAGCTTACTAATTTGCTTATGTTTTTGCCAATTAAATCGATGTTTTTTCTAATGTTTTTTGTTTTTTTTTTTTTTTTGTTCAAAATTTCGCATCGATTTCGTCATAGAATTTATCATGGAATGTGTCATCAAATTAACAGGTTTAATGATCAATTCAATGATATTCTTTATATGTAAATTTCTCATTTCTAAGAATACCGGTATTACCGAGAATCGAATGGAACGTTCACACATTCAATCATTTACAATGGTTTCTGCGATAAATATTCAAATTCGATTCGTTTTATTATTATTTAATTCAACGCATTGTTCATCAAAGATATATTTGCAAATTTAATAAATTTTTTTTGTTGCCAAAATTTTAACGAATTTTTTCATCAAATTGAACAAATTACAAAAATCGAAAACACATCTGGAATTGAACGATTTATGAAAAATATTCCGGCATTTCTTCAATTCCATTTATTTTCAACATCAAATTACATTATTTTTTTTTTTTTTTCATTTAAAAATAGTAATTTCAAGAAAAGACGCGTTTCGATTTCGTTTTGTTGTTTTTTTTTTTTTCAAGTTCAATCAAAAAAAGCGAATGAAGAAGCCAAAATTGATCAAATGAGTATGATTTGATGAGCGAATACAATCATCACGGTGGTCAGTCGCATCTCGCATTACATCATTATTACATGGCTTGATGAAGTTTCAGTAAATTGAGTTAACTCATTCGCTTATGAACTAAGAATCGTAAATGTTGTAAGATGCGCTCATTGTAAATTCAGTGAAATGAATGTTGACCAAAACATAATGAACGAAAAATAAAATAATAATAGAGAAAGACAAAGTGTTTCGAGGAGAGAAACAACGAAAATAACAATCAACGTAATTTGAAGCTAAATCGAGCGCAAAAGCGCGACCACATTTATTCGAATATTCCAATGTTCATTCAAACATACATATTTTTTACACAAATTTTTTTTTTCTTTTTCGTTTCGCACAATCGTTGCAACTCATTTGGTGTAACATTTTCTCAAAATGTTAGAAAGATGAGAAAAAAAGAACATTTTTTTACGATCCATTTGGAAGACAAAGAGGTCAGCAAGCAAAATTCACCAAAAAAATAAAATTCACTAATTTTAGTATTTGTGTGTCGAAAGAATAGGGTCTTTATTAGATGCGATTTGATGCGGTCGAAATGAATGTGGCTGCTGGCACATTTTGAATTCGTTATGTTTTGTTTTTAGTTTTTTTGTGATTTCGATCAATCCCTTCTCTTCTCTCTTTCTCTCTTACATTTTTCCATATATTTGGCTGCATTGGTCTCTATCTCTCTTAACCTATTCCTAACATGCGATATGCATCTTCTCATTCCGACTCTTTATTTCTTTCGTGGTGAAAAAAACAAAAAGTTTTCTTCACTTGTTTCGCCAAGAGCAGGTGGCTATAGATCGCGTTGCTTGCTCAAATTATAAAAACAAAACTGAAATAAATGTAAATGTAAATGGAAAACAAAGCAATTCCAAGCACACACAAAAATCAATTAATTGCCACTGATCTGTTGTTATTTGGAATTTTCTACGGCAAGCTGCAACTAAAAACGTGTTGATTACAACCGAAGCCAAAACATGTAATTTTCGTATGCTTCATAGCTTTCATCAGTGAAAAGCAATACGATGAAAAACAAAACGTCAACAAAATGAGACACACATGAGAGTGAAAAAGAATGTAATTTAAAAATGGTTTCGGTAAAAATTAGTCATTGAGAAATGATTGCGTGAGCGCGATCCACTGTGAAATTTATTCAAATGACAAAGCTAAGTTTTGCTAATTAAATGTTAGGTTTTTACTTTTTGCCGTTTTAAATTGATTGGATTGTAATGTTGGGCAGAATAACATAAATGAGCAACAAAATCAATCGTGATGTGTGACCACAAACAAAAAGCCCATACGACAAATTTCGAACATTATTATTGAAACAGCACAATGACTGAATCAACTAAATTTAGTTTATGATTTCACCATTTTTTTTTCTTTCGCTTTTTTATTTTTATTTTGCTTACAAAAATTTATTAATTTTAATTATTAAATCTTTTTGTTAATTATTATGAAGCATTTTAAATCGTAAAATAGACATAAATTATAAAAGAAAAAGGGAAACAAATGAATTCAAAGTAAGTTTGAGTCTTTCTTTTTCGTGCTTTGCATAATCTGATTAAAAATACGACAAAAATAACCGAAAACGAATAAATTTTTAGTGAAAAATTTATGAATAGAGAAATGTTCATCTCCTTTTGTTTATGTTTACATTTTAATCGTCTATCTTTTCATTTCGCATAAGACAATAATTAATTAAGTCTCTCCATAAAACCATCATCTGACGATGATCTTGATGAATACGTGCTAACGGAGTTCAGAGATGGGTATCTTGGGCTCACAAAAAAAAAAAAAAAAAAAAAAAAATACACGTTATTTCTTTCAGTTTCAAGCAGAGAAAAAAATATTGTCGTTTCTCATTCTCGATATTTGGTGAGGTCATGAACCATTCCGGACCGGCACCAACGATTTATTTGCTGATGAAATAAAATGCAAACGAAATCCATTCGACCAAATATCCCATGTGAATTAAACACGGAAAATATTGAATAAATGAACAAAAAAAAAAAACCGTGGAAAATTGTAACTCATTAAATTCATTCGAATAAATCATTGAAATGTGAAAATGTTTATGATTGATTGAATACATAGTGCAGTGGAGTGGGATGAACCGAGTAAAGAGAAAAAAAAATTTGTTTGCGTTAAAATATTTTTCGCCAATAGAGAAGATCGATTGACTAATTGAAAAGAAAATTAAAAATTTGATTTTTTAATTCGAGGTGGGAAATCGGTTTGGTCCGGCCAATCACCATGACATACAGGGAACGGAAGGATGTGAAAAGCAGAGAGAACGCGAGTGAAAAGTACATTGAAATAATAATATATTTCCGCACACAAAGTTGTATACGCGCACATCAACAATTTTGCAAAAGTTGTTGGTGTGAAATGCTAAGCACCAATTCAACAGCAACAGCCATAAAAATAAACAAAAAAAAAAAAAAATCCACAAAATAAAACTATATGTAATCACAAAAATAAATTTTGAACAGTGCGATTTTCAATTGATGCATTTTCCGAATCCAGAAATGAAAAGCAAACGATGAGAACGGGTAGTGAACTGTTCACTATGATGGTAATATCAATACAAAGTACGTGCGAGAGAGTGCAATTGGTGAGTGTGAAATAAGTGGTTGGCGGCAACGATAAGTAAATACGATCGCAATTTATTTTCAATCCAAACAAACACAACATTTGTGTGGTGTTTGCATTACAAATATGAAATGAAACTTTGCCCACAGCCAAAATGCATACTCGCACTCGCTGCCAGAGAAAGAGAGCGGAAGAGCGAGAGAGAGAGAGAGAGAGACTACATTCCAGTAGCCTCCAAAAATGTTAAATCGATGGTTATTTCAATTATGGTTTTCCATTTCATTTATTTCAGTTAAAAAAATTCTGTTATATTGTTTTTAAACAGAAAAACCGAGGCGATTTCTTTGTTCGTTCGCTATATATTTGAAACTTCTTTAATCAAAATTTAATTCGAAAGCCACAAAATTCTACTTCAATTTTGAAAATAAAAATTACATTTGAAAATTCAACTCAGGCTCATTAAAATACAATGTTCAAAAAACGCATTCAGTATGCAAAGGAGCACGCGCAAAGAGAAAGCTCGCATTACGGCAAATAAATATTTCGAAAGAAAAACAAAAACGGAGAAAAAAATAAATTGAAAAAAATGTTTCATTCTCAATGCATGTAACTCATTTTGGCATTCTATCCAATATATGTATCGACGATTGGCCATTTTCGATTTCCTGATACATCACACAATGGCAATTTCTTTATGGTTTTCCATTCATGTCAGTCGCACTAGTATAATTTCATTATTTGCCAAGAGAAATATAAATAAACTTGTAAATAGAAAGAGAGAGAGAGAGAGAGAGAGAGAGAGAGAGAGAGAGAGAGAGAGAGAGAGAGAGAGAGAGAGAGAGAGTGAGAAGAAGCACTTGTACTACACTTCAAATGGGTAAAAACAAATGAAATACGATGCCAATGGATTTTGTTTTACTTTTCACTTGTTTTTGAACTTTGTTCTATTATGCGATTTTGGTTTTGGTGCCGAAGCAGATTTGAAAATTGAGAAACAAAATTCGGTAACATTCGAATGAGCAAAGTGCTCATTGCGATGGAACAAAAGAAGCCTCAAAGTGCATTAAAGTAGCTAAACTTATATCGATATTATATTTGTGCTGCCATTGCTATTTCATCGACTACACACTCGGTGAGCGACAGATATAGCGCGAATGCGATGGAGAAACAGTGCGAGTTTTAATGAAATAGTAAGAGAGATAGAGGGAGAGAGAGAGAGAGAAAGAGAGGGAGATTGAGAGAGGGAGAGAGGGAAAGAGATGGGAAGGGAGAGAGAGAGAGAGTTTGGAAGAGACCATAGAGTGCGGGAGAGCAAGAGCACCAAAGTAACAAACAAAAAAAAAATTGGATTTGTGCCAATTAACACGAAACATGTTTGAGTCGGATAGCATTAACAGCGGAGCCATTGCATTTCGTCGAAATCATTGTTCCGTACGGAAAACTTGTGATTGAACCAGATAATGGCGGACTCTGTATTGTTGTTCTTTTGAGTAAAATTGTGTTGCTTATATTTTGGCTAAACAATGTTTTTCTTTTGGCTGTGCCGAAGATAGAATGATAGACTCGATGTTTTTCATATTGTTGCCAGACTGTTTTGAAAATTTAATACAATTCCATTTGCGTGTGAGCATGTGTGTGTGTGTTGAATACAAATTATCATTTATAATTTGAGCTTGAGGAGAAATGCAAACAAGAAAACTGAAATGGAAAAGTATGAAAATGAAATTGGAATGGTAGACGGTGCCATATGCAACATTGATATAAAATGGTCACATCTAATATGTGCGACATTGCAATATAAAAGCATTCGATCCAGACAACAAGAAGAAGCATCCGATGGAAATGTGATGGCATGTGCATTTTATGGTTAAAATTGCCCGAAGATGTAATGAAAACTTCGTGTGGCAAAATTGATTTGATTAAATGTGATGTGGTCCATGTTGAAAGATATGGTGACGAAACAAAACTACATTCATTTGCTCATTGTCTTCGTCCAACAAACACGCAAATATTTTGGTTTGCAATTGATTTTCTAAGTTGATTGAGTTCGACAAGAGCAGATTGTTTGTGTTTGGTTATTAAATGCATTCTATGGCGAAAACCAAACACATCGATCAATGTTTTTCTTTGGGGGAGGAGGAGGGATGTCAATCGTGTTTCTATGTTGCATTAGTCTGTTTGTTCGCGCAATTGACTCAGCATTCGGCTCATCAATCTCTGGACCCACAACAACGATATCGACGACGAATGACTGAGTTCATGTTGCTAGCAATTTGTAGTTAAGAAATGATGTAATTTTATGTTGTTTGCACAATAATATTCTTCTCGGCCCCCTTTGTCATCGTCTTCATTATAACCAAGGCGTCGCTAATTCAATAAAAATCAAATCGCGCCTAACACCGCAATCAATGCATTGCATGCACACACATACACACACACAACTTTATTGCACATCATGCGTCACGCATCATCAATCGATCGATATTTATCTGTCGCCATTTTATATCAAAACGTATCCAGCTTGGATGTCCAATGAACAAATGCAATGAAATTACACTAAAGACGCAAAGCAATAAATAAAAATTGCCACTAATATCATTATATTCAATAAAGGACAACGTTTCGGCTGACACAAATCTCTTCTTGGTATTGCGTGCACGCAAACTGTGATATCGAAATATATTGTCATATTAATAAATAAATAAATAGATGTGAGGCATTTGTAATGCTTTACGGTTTGACGATTTTTCATGCGTTTTCTGTTTTCGCATTTTGAGGGCTCCCTTTTAGTTCTCTCACTTTTTCGCTTGCACTGTTTCCCGTTCTTCTACTCTCTCTTTCTCTCCCTCGTCCTCTCACATCACTGCTCTGGATTCAGTGTTTGAGCAATGGGAAAACTCTAATCAAGATGCGTCTTGGGCTTTTGGTTGTAGGGCATAATTTTCTACATACATTTTTTTTCCATTTTGTATATGATGAAATACACGAGCCCGCCATATGAAAATGTATCGTTACTCTCTCTCTCTCTCTCTCTCTCTCTCTCTCTTCTCTGTCTCACTTTCTCTCTCTCTCTCTCGGCAAGTGAATTTTTACGATTCCGTGTGCGTATCTCGTTTGATTATTCGGTTTATTTAATAATCTCAATAAATATGAATGGTGACTGGTGAATGGCAATGTACATGTGGCAATGTTCGTTCGTTCGTTCGTTTGATTCGCTTTTGTGTTAACGCTTTATGAATTTCGATGGATTTTTCATCAGTAGCGACAATAGAGTTTGTTTTTCGGTATCGCCTCAAACAAATGCATATATTTTGATACTTTTGATATTTGGTAATGTTCGATGATTTCGTGTTCATGGAACGCACCATATGGATCAACATGCCAAAGGAGCATAAAAATATGTTTGCCTCGTTATAGATTCGGATTTGGATATGATTTTCGTCGCTTTCAAGTGATTTTCGATTTGTACAAGCGTCGGCTGCGTTATATGTGTGTTGTCTCGTTTAAATCTCTTTCTCTTAGTTTTTTTTTTTTTTTTATTCTTTTCTTTTTTGTCCTTTTTTTAATAATATCCAAAAGCATTTCAGATTTGGATTTGTCCAAATGCACAACCAATGAGGGTGGCTTTTTCCCACTCTTATAGCCACACACTTTAGATCACTCAATCGGAAAGTGCAACTAACCGAAACATATACTTTCTTATTCTTATTCTCTTCGATTCGCTTTTTTCCATTTTGTCTCTTCTCTTTCTTCCTTGGGCTTTCCCTCCCTTCATTTCTTTCTTTCTCTTTCTCTTTCTCTCTCTCGCTCTCGCTCTCTCGCTCTTTGTCTCTCTCTCTTTTTCTTTCTGTTTTTTCGCATTCCCTTCTTTCTTTAGCCCAGTTGGTATCCCCTTCTCTCCACTTATTTCTTCTGCGTCTCTCTCTCTTCCCCAATGTCTCTATCACACAAATCGTCTCGTCTATTTCCTAGTTAGTCTTATTATAATGCTTGTTGTTTTTACGTTCGTCTTGGTTTTTATGTCATATTATTCAATTCAGATGAATGTAATGTTTCTTGCGTCTACATCGCCATCATTGTAACAACAAACTGCTCTGACCAAAATGTGCCGTTTTTGTTCCCTTTGTTTGTCATAAAATGAGTTCGTATTTGTTTTGATAGAAGCAAAAAATACAAAAAAAAAAAAAAATAAAAAGATGAAAATCTTCAATCCGTAGCGTGTAAAACTATACAATTTCAATTTTTGACAAAGAAAATGTCAGAAGGGTTCGTTACATGCATTGAATTTTTTTTTTCTCATGTTTTTCGATTTCGAAAGAAAAATAAAAGCGAAAGTAAGACATGAAATGTATTTTCACTCGAGAATAAACATGAAGCACGAAATCAGAGCAAAAAAGTTTCAGTGTTGGTTAGAGATGGGGGGGGGGGGGTGGGGACCAACTCACACATGCACACACACACATCATACATATGGCTTAAGCTGACAAGATATTTTCTCTCTCGTTTTGTTTTTCTTTTTTGCTTTTTGTTTCTGTTCGTTTCCGTTTGTAAGATCTGGCAGTGAATTGAAAGTCAACAGACGGATAGACGGTGAAAATAAGGAAAAACAAAAGTAGTACAATTCGCATTTCGTGCACACGCTTCAAATAAACTGAGTTCTACGCTAAAGGGATTAAGAAGTTTGTCTTATGCTGAAAATCCGCTGCTAAGAAAATAAAAGCGGGCCAACAATTTTCCATCAAAATCCCAAATGCCGAACACACTCACACACACACTTATATGTTGTCTTATGTACTGCGCACATCTCACAACGGCTGTCATCTTTACACTGAAATCATTTTCATTCTCACTTTTACTTGCTGCAATAATAGCACAACCAAGCAATGGTTTCGATTCTACTTGAGATTTCCTTTTGCTTTATTTATTTATTTTAATCCGGTATTTTCGCATGTACGCTCGAATTTGTGCACATAAACAACAAGGCAAACGAATCAAGGCTGTGCAAATAAAATAAGCAACACAAACACATGCATATGAAAGACAGAGAGAGAAGGGAGGAAAAGTGAGAGAAAGAGAGAGAGAGAAAGGAAGAAGAAAAGGACTTGTAATTTTTGATTGAATTGGATCAACATTGGGTCACATTCGCATATTTTGACTGTTACCATGGACCGAATGTTTTTTTTCTTCTTACTCTCCTTCTCTCTCCTTCTCCTTCTCTCTCTCTCCCTCTCTCTTTCTCTCTCTCTCTCTCTCCTTCTCTCTTTTACTCCTTATCACTCTCTCTTCCTCTCATTCTCAAATTTTTCATCTCGAACCCGCTTTTGCTTTCAATTCACTATCCTATAGATAGCTACAGTGCAGATTTTCACGATATCTTCTTAATGTCGCCTCTTGACGCAACATCAAGTAGTATAATCTTTCACAGCAATCACAACAGATGCGTGTACATTGACGAATTTTTCAAATTCAATGAAATCACTGATAGAGAAGAAAAAAAAGAAACAAACAAGCAAACACATGGAAAATCCGTCAGTCAGTCAATGCACATATCCGATTGATTTCATCTTCCCTTGTCACAGTTTTTTGCTAAATTGAACAAATTGATGGAGCACTTCAAATGAGATTTTTCAACCAAATCATTAGTGAAACATGCCCAGTGTCCATTTTATGTTGGAAAACAAAGTGTGTATCCAAAATCCCAACGAAATGGCCCAATCAATTGAAATTGTTTTTTAAGCCAAAGCTCTTTTTTTGCATGAAAGAATTCCAAAATATTCATTCGACATATCAAACGAATATTATATGAGAATGTGAAGCATTACTTTCGGTACAAATTCACATGTGCTTTGCCGAAAAAAAAGGCACTCTTCAAAAACATTCGAAAGGTACTAGATGGAAAAAAACCAAGAGATTTTGATTCAACTTATACATCTTACTTATTTCAATTTACCGAAATAATTTCAATCAAAATTTATCACTCAAAACGTATCAAATCAATTGAATGAAAACAATGTGTTATTCATTCAAAGTAATCCCAAAAACAGAGAAATTTCTTCCATTCAAGATGATTTTATATGAATGAAATTGAAATTGAAGTTGCAACTTTATGTTTGTTAAACTTTCTAAAATACTAATGCATCTTTCAACATTTCTATTCAGTTCAATTCGTTATTCTTCATGAATTTATACTTGAACAAACAAATTTAAGGAAAATGTTCTATGGTGCAACGATAAAAAATATTGCAAGTAATCCAATTACAATTTTTTCAAAACAAAAATTTCTTTCAGCATCAATAGGATCTCCTATTAGCCATTGCTCATCTTGTCTTGAAGATATTGGTTTATTCATCAGCCATCGATTGAGCAAAATAGACCAGACTTCCGAATGAATAAATTTTTATCAAGATTCTCTGAATAATCGTCATATAAATAGTAAAAAAAAAGCTTGTTTTATATTAACTGATACAATAATAATACCAAATATCTCATAAAATCATAAAAAAAAACTTGTTTTTCATTAACACTACATTAAAATGTGTAAAAATAAATTGAATTAACTCCATTGAAGTTCAATAACTGGATCTTGATTCAGAATTTAATCTTTTGCTTTTGGCCTAGAATTCAATGTTTGGGCTTTTCTTACTACCATTTCCAATTTTTTTTTTTTTTTTTTTTTTTTTTTGTTGGATGCTAACAAAATGATAAAATTATACGAAAAAAAATGATATTTTTAGCTAAATGAATTTAACAAAATCAACTCAAGATATTCAACATGATTTCGAAATTTAATTTAATTATCAAATCATTCGTTGTTAAATCCTCTGTTTTATCATTTAAAACTCGTTTAACTTGGCAATCGATTTAGCATTGATTTCCAGTTTCAGCTAAAGCGCATCTCGATTGTAAATATTGGATGCATCGTCTATATACAACTTAGTATGGTGTTGTCAGTCATTTGGTGCATTTCAAGTGGAAAAAAAAAATGAAGTCATTCAGAGTTTTGTTATTCTTAGCATTATGTTGTGCATTTTTGTATGCGGACGATAAAAAGGGACTTGTTGTTAATTTTATGAAAAATATTGGTGACCATCAAAAAGAATTTGAGTGAGTTACTTGATATCAGTTGTGCTTGTGATACAACAAAATGTATAAAATCCCTTTTATTCTAGATATGAATTAGAAAATGGTGAAAAGTTCAAAGGCAACACCATCAACATTGGTTTTGATCTTACATTATTAAAAGATGTAAATGATGATATATATTGGGTTGATTTCACAAAAAGTGAAATAGATTCGAATGAAAATTTCCAGAAAATTGTATGCCCAGGTTTGTTATTTTTAACACATTTCACTGACCACACTACGCTTGAAGAGCAAGTGTAACTTTGAATGCACGAATTTGTTATTGTCCAATCATTTTGTTAGAAATGAATATGGCAATCAAATTATTACAATTGCAACACAACGTTGAAGATATTCATTTTAATGATTCCAACACAACATGAATTTCATCTTAAATTCAATTATTTTATTTATTTGCAGATAAACTCATGTTTTGTATTTCATTTTTCAGTTAACAAAGACGGAGATATCATAACATTTAAGACTGAACATTTATACGTTTCAATCAATTTAAAAGATGGTTATTTAAATGCTGACCCTTATGCTATTGAGTAAAAATAAATTTCGAAACATATTTTGAATAAAAAGTTTCTTATCTTTTTATTCAATTTCAGATGGGATTTTGAGAATATTTGTTTCACAAAGATCAATGACAATTCTACTTTATTCAAATATGAGTAAGATTCCGTTTGATTTTTTCATTTAGTCTGTAAACGAATCAAGCGAATCATTTTATATTCTGATAATTTATTCTTTTCAAAAATAGAATTAAATCTTTAAATAATGGCCAAAAACAAACTGGTGAAACCTATCGTGAAGACGAAGATGATCCACTAACGCAAAGAATCACATTTAATTATCAAGGTTGAGTTGGTTTTATATGAGTAGTTCAGTGGAAAAATTTCATATGGAAAAGTTCCGTGGAAAAATGACAAATGAGTACGAATATACGAAAAATAAAAAATGTACAATTTTATGAATTCTATCTTAAATTGTACGATTATTCGTACTCATTTGTCATTTTTCCACGGAACTTTTCTGTATGACATTTTTCCTCCAAACTACTAATACAAAGTACATTAAAGTTGAAGAATTTGTAAAATACACTATTTTAGGCGAGAAACAGCTAAAAGTCGATTTTAAACCGGAAGAAATCAATTCAAAAGAAACGTTTTGTGACGCTAATGTTACACTTATTTCACGTAATTAATATTTTGAATAAATTTCACCAACAAAATTATAAACAATTATTTAAATTTTTTACGATACTATCAACAGAATATGTTGTACTTGGATCTGGACAAGCCTTTGTCGATCCAAATGCTTTGAAATCACTGGTTGGCTGATCAACGTACATCGATGCAATACGAAAGAAAAGATAGTTTTCGAATCAACTTTTAAACAAGAATTATTAAATAATCTCCATAGAAATAGGTTAATAAAATTCATTTCACAAAAAACTTTTTCATTTTTTCAAAAATTATCAATCATTTTTTGTTTGCGAAATTTGGATCTTGTTTCGGATAAGCCTTTGCAAAGCTGCTTTTTGATTGTTGACACTGCCTAATAACCATGATACTGCGTTCGCCATGATTTACGCCAGTAGATTACTGTTGGAATAATATTTCAATTAAGCTTCTTCAACAAGACTTGATCCTTTTGTCTGAATAAAACACTAAATTGATTTCCCATGGACCATGGCTTTGGTTTCCCATGGGCCCAACTTCGTAAAAAATCATATCCCAAATCAACTAACCAAAATTTAAAAAAAAAAACGATTTACCCTAATGATCTGCTATGTTTATTGAGTGATCAAAGTTAAAATCATCGATTGAACAAAAAAGGAGCAAACCACTTTTAAATCAATTTTAAGCCGAAGCTTCAGAAATTTTTTTCGTAGAAATACATAGCTTGTTTTATATGGAACAAATTAGTAATAATAAAATTTATTCAATGAAATCACAAAAAAACGCTATTTTTATTCTCTGTGAAATATTGATTAAGACTTTGATATTTTGTTATTAATTTTATTCGTTTGGAAAACAAAACGTTAAGTTTATTCCCAACACTAGTATGTACAATTTATCCTTTGGCTGCTCTACTACAAACTAGAATATAATTATCGATACATTCGTTCCTTTTTGCAAATGTTCATGATTTATTTATCAATTTGTGTATCTTAATTAAGATTGGGATTATTTTTGGACAATTTGCATTTTAAACTAGTTTATAAATCAAGCATTAATTTCCAGTTTTATCAATAGTCGATTTTGACTATAAATATTAAACGCATCAGCTCCATATAATTTAGTATATTTTTTTCGATCATTTGATGTGTTTCAACTGAAGAAAAAATGAAGAAATTCGGTGTTTTGTTATTTGTAATTTTATATTTCGCATTTTTGCATGCAGAAAATAAAAAAGGATTTGTTGTAGATTTTATCAAAAATATTGGTGAAAAACAAAAGGAATATGAGTAAATAACTTGAATAACAGTTGGAATATTGGTGAAAACTTCTATATAATTCGTTTCATTCTACATTAGATATGAATTAGAAAACGGAGAAAAGTTCAAAGGCAATACTCTCAATATCAAATTGGGTTCCACTACATTATTAACAGATGCAAAAGGTGACATATATTGGGTTCAAATCACTGACAGAGAATGGAATTCAAGCGAAAAATTCCAAAAAATGGTGTATCCGGGTTCGTTACTTTTCACACAATAACATGATCGATCATTTGATGTATTTATTTCACATTTGGTTCTTGTTCATAAACGAATATTCTGTTCTTGACATTTCAGCTGAAAAAAAAGAATATGGAATAGAGTTCATGAATGATTATGCAACAGTTTCAATCAGTATTAAAGATGGTTATACAACATTTATACCTTATCTCACACAGTAAGGCCAATCTATATTGTGAGAAAAACGTAAATATCTTACTATTTGTCTTTTTACTTCAGATGGGACTTCAAAAATATTTGTTTCACAAAGATCAACGATGATTCCAATTTATTCAAATACGAGTAAGATTTCATTTGAAAGACTTTTTTTTTTTGCAAAAAAACGTAAATTTTGAAACATTCACAATTGTTTTCGAAAATAGAATTAAAGCATCAAATAATAATCGAAAATATGTTGGTGAAACCTTTCGTAAAGAGGAAGATGACCCACTTTCGCAACGAATTAAATTTCGGGATCAAGGTAATTTCAAACAAAAAAGAAAATCACCCAATATGTCAAGTATTATAGCCAAATTTCACATTGAACTATTGCTGCTTATGTTAAAGTCATTCCATTTTTTCATTCATTCGTTGACGCATGAAAACGAATGCTTATCTGAGATACATAATTTAGCTGATTTGAATAAATTGATAAATATGTAAAACTACGTTTTTCAGGTGAACAAGAACTACGAGTCGATTTTACACCCGAAGAATTCAAATCGAATGAAACTTTTTGCGGAGCTAAGACGGAAATACTAGATTGTAAATAAAATTTCCATTATACTTTTTCAAAATAATTTAAAACAATAATAATAATAAACACTTTACACGAAATTAATTTACAGATAGAAAAGTGCTTGGTGTAGGAAACTCATATATCGATACAACTGCTTTGAAAACACTAGTTGGCTGATTAATGTTGAGAATCTATTGATGGAAAAAATGAAGCAAATCACTTCCGAATGAAATCTTCATTCCTCTTTATCACACTTAGATTAGATTTTGGAGTTAATTCTCATAGAAATATCAGAATCTAAGGTTGATTTTATATGATCTATAATAATAAAATTTATTTTATGAGATTAAAAAAAATTGTGAATTTTATTAATTTTTAAATTGAGACAATTGAGTTTAAAATAAGTTCAATGACTGGATCTTCATTTAAATGTTGACATTTTTTTTAAATCTAGATTTTATTTCTTCAACGATCTACTTTATCTGATCAAATCGTTAGCATTAATTTATGTACCTTATCCAATTGTCCTTTGGCTGCTTTATCACGAAGTTGAATATGATTTTATCAACATATTTGTTGTTTTTTGCAAATTATCATGATTTATTCATCGATTTTTGGTATCTTAAGATTATTCGAATTACAATTTGCATTTTGAACTAATCTACAAATCGAGCATTGATTTCCAGTTTTTATTGATTTCCAAGTATATTGTGACTATAAATATTGAATTCATCAGTTCTATATAACTTAGTATATTTTGATCACTCATTTGGTGCGTTTCAAGTGAAGAAAAAATGAAAAAATTCGGAGTTTTGTTATTCGTAATTTTATATTGTGAATTTTTGCATGCAGAAGATAAAAAAGGATTTGTTGTAGATTTTTTGAAAAATATTGGTGAAAATCAAAAGGAATTTGAGTGAGTAACTTGCATATTAGTAGAGAATTGTGATTTATATAAATTTTGGTTCATTTCACTTTAGATATGAATTAGAAAACGGAGAAAAATTCAAAGGCAATACAATCTATATTGGTTTTGGTGTAACATTACTGACAGATGCAAAAAGTGACGTATATTATGTTGATTTCACAAACGAAGAATGGCTTTCAAACGGAACTTTCCAGAAAATGGTGTATCCGGGTTCGTTACTTTTCACACAAAAAAAAAAACAAAAAAAAAAAAAAAAAATGATCGATCATTTGACGTATTTATTTCACATTTTGTTCTTGTTCATAAATGAATATTTTGTTCTTGACATTTCAGCTGAAAAAAATGAATATGGAGTAGGTTTTACGAATGATCATGCAACAGTTTACATCAGTTTTGAAAATGGTTTTACAACATTTTTACCTTATCTCACAAAGTAAGACCAATTTTCGATCTATATTCTGAAAAAAACAGATATCTTACCATTTGTCTTTTTACTTCAGATGGGACTTCAAAAATATTTGTTTCACAAAGGTCAACAATGATTCTAATTTGTTCAAATACGAGTAAGATTTCATTTGATACACTTATTCTGCAAAAAAAAAAAACGTAAATTTTGAAACATTCACAATTGTTTTTGAAAATAGAATTAAAGCATCAAATAATAATCGAAAATATGTTGGTGAAACCTTTCGTAAAGAGGAAGATGACCCACTTTCGCAACGAATTAAATTTCGGGATCAAGGTAATTTCAATTGCATGAAAACGAACGCTTATCTGAGATACATAATTTAGCTGATTTAAATAAATTGATAAATATGTAAAACTATGTTTTTCAGGTGAACAAGAAGTGCGAGTCGATTTTACACCCGAAGAATTCAATTCAGAAAAAACATTTTGTGGAGCTAAGACGAAATTACTTTTCAGTAATTAAAATTTCCATTATATTTCTTCAAAAAAATTTAAAACAATAATAATAATTCACAATTTACACAAAATAATTTATAGGTGTCAATTTCCTTGCGGCAGGAAACTCATTTGTCGATCCAAATGCTTTGAAGTCACTGGTTGGTTGATTAATGTCGAGAACCTATCGATGGAACTAAAAATAGGCAAATTAATTCCGAATCAATGCTTAGATTAGATTTTGGAGTTAATTTTCATAGAAATATCATAATTTAAGACTTATTTTATATGGTTCGAATCAATAATAATAAAATTCATTTCATGAGATAACAAAAATTGTGAATTTTATTAATTTTCAAATTGGCACAATTGAGTTTAAAATAAGTTCAATGACTGGATGATCTTCATTTAAATTTTGATATTTTTTTCAAATCTATTTCTTCAGATTGCGATCTATTTAATCTGATCAGATCGTAAGTCATAACTGTATTTGCAACAGTATCATTTCCAATTGTCCTGTTAATTCTCTAATTTACCAAGAAGTTGAATATAATTAAAAAAATAATCGATTTTTTTGGGCAAATATTCATGATTTTTTCATTAATTTTGGTTTCTTAAGATTGTTAGATTCAGCGAATTTTGTTGCGAAAATTTGCATTTTTATCTAGTCTACAAATCTAGCATTGATTTCCAGTTTTGGTTAAAGTCCATTACGACTATAAATATTGTACGCATCAGATCCATATAGATTAGTATATTTTGGCCATTCATTTGATGCATTTCAAGTAAAGAAAAAATGAAGAAATTCGGAGTTTTGTTATTATGTTGTGCAGTTTTGTATGCGTGACGATGAACTGAGATTTGTTGTTAATTTCACGAAAAATATCGATAACAAGACAAAAGAATTTGAGTGAGTAACTTGAAGTGAATGAAGCCATAAGTAGTGGCTAAAAATGTGAAATATGTTTCATTTCATTCTAGATATGAATTAGAAAACGGTGAAAAGTACAATGGCCACAGTTTCTCAGTTTTTTCACTTATCCATCTAAATTTCAATTGAACAATTAGGGACAATGATTTGCTCTTGATTTTTTAGCTACCAGAGATGAAAATGAAATAACATTCAATGGAAGTGGTTTGAAATTTTCAATCTCTCTTAAGAGCGGTTATGTGTACACTGAATCTAAGGCTGATCAGTAATACCAATTTTTAACTAGAAACCAAAAACAGAACAAATTTCAATTTATTTGAATTAATTTCAGTTGGGACATTGAAAACATTTGTTTAACAAAGATCAACGATTTATTTGAATATGAGTATGATGTGATTCACTTTTATTGCAAGTAAAGACATTTTCGGACGATTTTCGGTACATTTTCGGACGATTTTCGGATATATTTCGGACGTTTTTAGATAAATTTCGGACGATTTTAGTGTTTTTAGATATACTTTACGAGTTTAAACCAGAACAAATGAATTCGACGATAACATTCTGCGATGCAATAATTTTAAGCAATATAAGTAAATTCAAAATTTTTAATTAAACATCTTCAGGAAGATAAAAAACTATAATTCACGCAAAATAATTATATTACAGGAGAAGATTTGCTTTCAGGAGGAGTAGAATCTGAATCAGGTATTGATTTTCTGGCCTTGAAAATATTGGTTGGCTAATCAGTCACGTTCATCGATTGAATAAAAAAAAAAGACTTTTTTATCAATTTTTAGTCAAGATTTGTGGATCAAGCGTTTGTTTTATATAAACTAAACAGTAATAAAGTTCTCTTCACTTCAAACTTGGTTTTTATTAACTTCAAATGAAGTAAAAAAAAAATGTGTTAGAACTAAGTTCAATGACTGAATCTTAATATAGATTTTCACAATTTTTTTCACTTAGATTCCTATCGGTGCGTTCGAGAGTAGAGATATACTGAACTCTCAAACGCACAGATAGATATGTTCTGGTTGGCTCGAACACAATTTAGTCTGATTTATAGAAAAAAATTGTGTTTTTTCTTTAATATTCTATTAATTTATTCAAACTAATCCCAAATTATGAGAAGATTATGATCATTTCATATTTAAAAAATATTAAATTTAAAGATCCACGAATTTCGTTTAATTCAAATCAATATGACCTTCAAATTGATACTACGTATAATTATCGAAACTTGCTTTACAAGGTTGTTTGCTTTAGTTTTTTGCACAAATTTCTAAGCGTTTTTTTTCGATAAATCTTTAAATGATTTGCAAATTTGTGTACAAATCTATTAATGATTTTTTGTTTTAGCTAAACTATATTATGACTATAAATATTGGATGTATCGTATACATATAACTTAGTATAAATCATTCATTTGAAGTGTTCCAATCGAAGAAGAAAAAAAAATGAAGAAATTCGGAGTTTTAATATTGTTAATTTCATGTTGCTCATTTTTGTATGCGGACAATAAACAGGGCATTTTAGTTACTTTTACGAAAACGATCGGAGAAAACAAAGCATATGAGTGAGTCTTTAAAAACTTTGTGTTTTGCTGTTAATTACAACAAAATTACTAACATTCATTTCAGATATAAACTAGAGAATGGACAAAAGTTTAATGGAAATACTATCTTCATTTATGAGGAAAGTGCGGGAATAGAATTGTTTTATCATTTACTGTCAGATGCAAAGGGTGATATATATTGGGTTGCATTCACACAAAATGAAAATGAATCGAATGAAAACGTTGAGAAAATCGTGCTTCCAGGTTATTTTAAACATAATAGTTTGATCAATGAAATTGATGTGATCTCTTCAATTTTAATAGAGTTTCATGGATTTCTTTCACATTACAATTATTTTCACATAAACGGATTGTTCTTGTTAATATTTCAGTTACCAGAAAAGGAAATTACATAGAATTCAAAGATGATTATTCGATCATTTCAGTCTCTCTTAACAAAGGTTCTGTCGATGTAGAACCCTATAATACAGAGTAACAACAAATTTTCAAACTTTTTTGAAAAAAAACAGACAGATTTTTCAATTAATTTCAACAAATTTCACAGATGGGACTTTGAAAATATTTGTTTCACAAAGACAAACGATAATTCTAATTTATTCAGCTATGAGTAAGATTTCATTTTAATTTGATGTTGTTTAATGAATCTTGAAAATAATTATGTTGTAAGAAAAAAATGAAATAAATTAAGACTTTAACGAATTTTTTTGAAAATAGAATAAAATCATCGAATAATGGCCGAAGATATGTTGGTAAAACACATCGTGAAAAGGAAGATGACCCACTTTCACAACGAATTCATTTTTCGGAATTGTCTGGAGAGTTTAAAATACGTGTCGACTTTAAACCAGAACAAATCAAGTCAAAGCAAATGTTTTGTGGTGCAAAAACAGAAATACTTTTCCGTAATTAAAATTTTAATTTCACTTTTTCAAGAAGATTAAGGACAAGAATTTACAATTCACATAAAATAATTTTCAGAACAAAGTGTACTTGGATTGGGAACTGGTTCAGCTGTCGATCCAAATGCTTTGAAATCACTGGTTGGATGATCATTGAATGAAGCAAAAAAAAAAAAAAGAACAGGATTTCCTAATCAACATTTATAGATTAAGAAAACAAAAAAGCTTAATATCAATCAAATTAATAAAATTTAATTCATGACATCACAAAAAAAAAAACATGTTTTTATCTCATTTTTAAAATGAGCAAAAAATAAGTTTGATGTAAGCCATAGTTTTTGTTATACATTGTTTTTTGGATAGGATATATCCAATCGATCATAGAAAGAACTGGATCCAGTTGTGCGTACATAGCCCAGTGGACGAAGATGAAGAGTAGCAACACGAAATAGCGAATGATTGTGCGAATGTAGTAGTAACAGCACTACAGCATATACTACTACATTCATACACTTATTCGATATTTCATGTTGCTTTTCTTCATATTTGGAACATCAAATAAATTTTAAAAAAAGATGAATTCAATTCAGATCATTTTGTGTTCATTGATGAAAGATATTTAGTATATCAGATTTCCATTCATTAGAACGGAACTCATAAACTTCATTAACTTGAACGATTTTCGATTTGTACTTTTATTGCTTCACATTTTTTCTTTGAATTTGTTACAATTTGCATAACACAGACACAGACGATTCGTTATTTGTTCATTTGTTTGGATCTAAATGTACAAAAATGAAACGTTGAATGTACAAAAAAAATGATAAAAAAATAATTCGTTAATATCGTTGAAAAGAAGAAAAACATAACTGTTGTTGCAGTAAAAAGATAAACCGCAATTCGGTGCATTGTTCGTTATGATGTACAAAAGGCTCAAGCAATCCCGGAAAAATCATAATGAATTGGAGGTGTGGTTATACAATGTATGTTATTGTGTACGTTCTATTTATTCTTTGAAATTTGTGGCCCAGATTTTGTGCCATAAAAACTGGCCGCAAGTAGAGAAAAAGAGAGTAAAAGAGCAAGAGATAGGAGAAAATAAAAAAATTAGTTTTCGTTGTTCGTGCATTTGTATATTGACGCATTAAGCTGGGACGATAATCAAAAATGTATGACGCACACAAACGCAGCAATCAGCTCGACTCGTGTGTATGCGCCAATACAAGTGTAAAACCATTAAAAAAAAAAAAAAAAAAAAATTGTACCAAAAGCTCAGGCGATTTATGCGCAATTTATTCATTGTAAATTTTCTCTCTGTGAATTCTATTTTGTTTATTTCAGCAATAACAATTGTGTGTCGACTATTTTGTTTTGGGGCTTGCTTTCCGCTCGGATACCATTTTTTATACAATATATGAATAAAAAAAAAAAAAAAAAAAAAAAAAACCAGCAAACAAATAAAGGAATGAACACAGACAAACAATATTCCGAAAAAATTTATGTGAAAAGAACAAACAAAAAACACGTACTTTGAAAAGGGTCGAAAAATTAAATGAAACATTATTTCGAAACAATTGCTTGGAATTGAAATATGGCATTCATTTGCATTCAAATTGCTAACCAACATTGAAATCCTCTTGAAGTGCTTGGGAAATTTATGGACAAATGCAAAATTGGATATTTACACCTAACCACCATTTTAAAGTGAATGGTTGAAAGTAGCCATTGTGAAGGTGATATGAAAACACTTGAATATTCCAAATAGTTACGTGAAAATTATCAAGAAAAATTTATGAACAATTTATTGATTTTTTTACAGTAAATTATCGATTTTTTAATTTGATCCTTTTCTGTGATTCGGTCATTGTCCATAAATGAGAGCAAAACAATAATTGTCTATTGTCCAAACGACGCCCGGCAATGATTGATAATATTTAAAGAAGTGAACATGGATTGATTTATTAATGAATGCTTTAATTACAATTTGCAATCACATTTACTCAATGCTTCCATGTGGGGTGCATTAAATCTATTTCCTTTTTTCGCTATTTAAAGAAAATACTATTTCCCATTCATCTGCTTGTAGTTTTGCATTGTTGTATTTTGTCGCTGTTAACAAGACTTGTAATTTATAGTTCATTTACTCATTAAAACTGCACATTCAACATACATTCACTGCAAATGGCATTCATTAAAATGGCAGGAGAATGAGAGAAAAAGGGAGGGAGAGAGATAGAGAGTGAGAAGTGAGAGAGCAACACCAGAGAAACGAACGGAAATAGAGGCAGAAAAATGGAAACGAGATAGAAAGAGCGAAGAAGTCAGAGAGACAGACAGACAGAGAGAGAGTGAAAAAAAAGAGAGAGAGAGAGAGAGAGAGAGAGAGAGAGAGAGAGAGAGAGAGAGAGCGAGCGAGAGAGCGGGAGAGAGAGCGAAAGAGAGAGCGAGGGAGAGAGCGGGAGAGAGCGGAAGCAAGAGAGCCAAAGGGTAAAAGACGGCAAGAGAGAGAGAGAGAGAGAGAGAAAGAGAGAGAGAGCGAGCGAGAGAGCGAAAGAGAGAGCGAGGGAGAGAGCGAGAGAGAGCGGAAGCAAGAGAGCCAAAGGGTAAAAGACGGCAAGAGAGAGAGAGAGAGAGAGAGAGAGAGAGAGAGAGAGAGAGAGAGAGAGAGAGAGAGAGAGAGAGAGAGAGAGAGAGAGAGAGATAGAGAAAGAGTCACTGTGAGATCAAAAAATGATAATGGAAAATAGAGACACAAAGAGAGATAGAGAGTAAAAGCTGATTAACATGAAAACTCATAAAATGAACCAATGAGGCGTTTCGCAATTTAATATCTTCCCATTGATTGCACAAGGATACGATTAAATCGCATCGATGATTATTTTTGTATGAATCCGGTGCAATCGCGTAATTTTGTAACATAAAATACACAATATTTGTGCATCGTGCCGCGTTTGAAATAAACAAACAAGTAAGCAAGCAGAGCGAAAGAGCAAAAAGAAAAAAAATAAATAACAAATAAATTTTATTATTAATAAATTGTGTGTGCGTGTCGAATAATGGCGATCACACGCTGATTAACCTAGTTTTTATGAAACGAAGGGAATGAAAAACGCCTGCACTGGTCATTGAAGTGAGAGCATGATGATAATAATGTGAAACCCGTCCAACTGGCACATCGATAGATATCCAATTTTGTTGGCTTGCATGCGAACAAAAATGACCGAAAAATCTTCATTTCGCGTGCATTTACACACACACACACACACATAGGATGCTCATTGCTCACACTCCAACTTAGTTGGCTTTTTAATTGGAACGCATAAATATCTGATGTGGCGCGCGATGCGAGTGTTTGCTGTATTCCGTATCTCGTTGAATTTTATTGATGTTGTTTCTGGATTACTGTGACTAATCTGAATGCTACTGTCTGTTACGTTTATGTAAAGCTATCTTTCGTTCGGCATTCATTCATTCAGTTTATGAAATTTATTCGATTCGAAGTTAATTCAACCGTTCGCCACTTCGACTGAATAGAATTCCGTTTACTCACATTTTACATTATTTGCACATGGACACAATGCTTTGTGCGCACGGTCACTGTTTTCACTCAGTAGTGTAAACAGCGCTCATTTACCAAGCGCATTCTATCTCATCATTTTCATCGGCCGACTGAATGCAATGTCATTAAAAATTTAATTATCAATTTAAATATTGCAAAGGCGATTTACAACATAAATTACAATCTCATAAAATTTGCCAAATGGAAAAACCACGGGAATTGCACATGGATCTCTCATTTCAACCAAAATGACAATTGTACTTTTATGAAGTGACATTTATTTTTCAACAGAAAAAAAAAAATTCTGTACTGAACTGTAGTGTGATATTTATTTAAATGAATTTCCCGCTAATTTAAAACTTTTTTTCATTTTATCGCTCCGGCCTTCTCGAATCTAATCGTTTTTCGATGCAAACATTGAAAATAATTGACAGAAATACACAACATTTCATTTGATGGTACATAGAATGACTTGAAATCAAATAAAATGAATGCGTCAGTTGTGGTTGTTTTTTTTTTGCAATCAAAAGAATGGAGAAAATCGCATCGTTTGAATGTTTTGTATTGTCAATCAAAGTCAAGCTTGAATCGAGTGTTAATTTTCATCTCGTTTTGCATTCACACAAAAAGAATTCGATAAAATTTTGTTGATTCTAAGCATTTGTTCTGACAATTTATTTGTCGTTTTCGTTCTTGTTCTCTCTGCTTTTCGCTTTCGAATATTTTTTTTTTTTTTTTTTTTTTTAAATACTTTTTTCTTCTTTCTAAACACGTTCTGTGATTCAAATATTGTTTCCGCTGGTGTTGCTTTTGCGAAAATTTCGAAATTATCCAAACATTTTGAAAAGGCACAAGAAGTTGGAAAAAAACTCCGCACAAAATGGAGCAAATTGTTGGAATTTTATTTATCCATTTGGCAATAGAATGTCAAGTTTCGTCGCTCTCTTTCTCTCTCTCTCTCTCTCTCTCTCTCTCTCTCTCTTCTCTCGCTCTATGTGTGTGTGTCTCTCTCGCATTTCCTAGTTCGGCAACTCAATTTTTCACATTTTCAGTCAGCATGGTGCAATCAGACGCCATATTCGTTTTTTATTATTGTTTGTTGTTGTCATTCTTTACTCGTTTGCCATGGCCACACAGCCCGATCTCTCTAGCACCGTTCATTCCCAATGAGAGCAACATTTTTATTCAAATTCTTTGCTCGCTCAGCTCGACATTCTGATGGTGTTAAACGAACAGGAACTTTTTTCCGTAATTCACAAGAGAAATCAACGCACATGCAAATATTTAGCATTGCTCCAGAGTATCTAATGGAAAACCCGAAAATACATTTTCGAATACGCATCGCAATTTCAATTCAAATAACGAAATAAAATTTCAACTTGCATGAATGAATGAAAGAAAGAGAAAGAGCGGGGAAAAGAGAAAAAGAAAGAGAGAGAGAAAGAGAGAGAGAGAGAGAGAGAGAGAGAGAAAAAAGTGACAAACAGAGAGGTTGAAAGAAGAGGAGATATAGAAGAAAGACAAAGAGAGAACAAGAAAAGGGTAAATAGAGAAAGAAAAAGAGAGTGAGTCAGTGAGTGAGTAAGAGAAAGTTAGAGAGAGAAAGAGAGAGAAAAAAGAGAGAGAGAAACAGCGAGAAGGACATGCAATAGAAGCATACTCACGGATGAAAGTTTTGTGATATCGTCTGTGACTTTTCCACCGGCTGACGTAGAAATGTTTTTAGCAGCATTCAGTATCGGTGATTCGTTTGCTGTCTGTTTGTTTGTTGGGTTTTATTTGCCTTTGTCGGTATTACGCTTGAAAAGTTTTGCATTTGACTAAATGGAACATGTGTGTCACTCAGTCGACACACTCACACTTACACTCATACTCACACACGCATATTTGATTGTGGCAGTTGCAGATCTAGAAAATTTGCACAATTTCCCATTAAAAGGGCTCCTTTCCATCGAAACGCCACACATTTTAAACGATTCAGGGTGAAACATACACAGTTTGTTCATGACAACAACAACAACAAAAAAGTCGACCGACAAAAGAAAAAAAGTTCGAACGAAACACTTTTCTGTCTATTCCGTGCACATATTGCAGTGGAATTTTGTCCATTTCTATATTTATTTTGCGATTCAAAATGTGCTTGAGCGCGTCAGGGCATCATCTGCACCAGAAGTTGCCAAGCGCTCTATATGGCTAAATTATGGATTTATTTAAAGCGAAATCTCTCTTTTGTGACACTGTCCAAATTTACCAAATCTGAAGCCATTTGGCCAATTTTGTAGCTAACGAAAAAGTAGCACAAAAGTCATTTGATGCGCAATAAAAGATCTAATTCCACATCCGATATAGCGCATTCACATCGATAAAGAACATAAAACAGCATTTCGAAATCGAAAAATCCATTTAAAATCGAGAAAAAATGAGAGAAACATGGAAAAAATGGAGAAAAAGATGAAAAAAAAGTGATACAGACACTCAACAAAAAGACAAAAATCGCAACAAAAAATAAGAATAGAGAAAAATGCAAAAAAATGATAAATAGATCAAAAAAAAAAGAGAAAAAATCTGTTGCCAAGTTAACTTCATCATGTTGAAGCATTTCAAATGATTTTCAGCGCTTGGCAATAGGCAGAAAAGAAATGACAGATGAGAAAACTTGAAATGGTTTTTGTTTTAGAACTCCAATTCGATGGAAGATTAACAATATTTTCTTAATTTTTGCGCCATTGAGGGAGCAGCATTGATAAATATGATTAACTGAAGCATATTGAGATGTAAATCGTAGAGACAGAAGAAAATTTCATTTGAACATATGTCACAAAAGATCATCTGATTTGCTGATAGACAAACAATAGCGACTGATAGGCAGACTCAATATTCAATTCAATGCAATGTCAAAATTCAAAAGCCTTTGAATTGAAACATTCTATTTTATCAGAAATTCGAAATCAATGTATGAATGTATGTGCAAATAGTTGATAGTTTTATGTACAAATGTTCATTTACATCGATTGCTTCATTTACAGATAAATCTGTCGTTTTGCGGCTGTTAATTTCATGCATTGATGTTTTTGCAATTTGATTAAATGAATTCCAATTCAAAATCATCTAAACCACTTACAATATTTATGCCGCAATAAAATCCATCTCAATCGTTTAATTTCTTTGCGAGCTCGTTTGAGGCTAGTTTTTATTCGTTCTTTGAGATAATGGCAATTTTTAGAATTGAGCACTCTCTCGCTTACTCTCTCTCTCTCTCTATCTCTCTCTCTCTCTCTCTCTCTCTCTCTTTCTTTTTCTCTCTCCCTCTCTCTCGATCTCTCTCTCTTTTTCGTTCTCTCTCTGCCTTTCTTTCTATTCCTCTCCAGCTCTCCTGCTCTCTTTCTTTCTTTCTTTCTTTCTTTGTCTTTTTCTGCTTTTTTCCCTTTTCCCATCTGCTTGCCATTCATTCTCTCCCACTCACTCCATTCTGTTTTTCATTTGTTTTTTTTTTTCTCTTTGCATCATTGATTTTCTTATATTTTCTATTTTGAGTTCAAAGTAATTGACTGAAATCCATTGTGAATGTATTTTCTGCCTATTTAATTCTATAGCAGCCAGTCTTGTCATTTATACGATTCAATATCGTAGACCTCACACCAGATAATCATTGCATGTCTTCTCAATGTCGAGTTGGTGATTTTGAGTTGTATTTTTCTACAATAGTTTATTGTTTCGTGCAGATTGTGTGGATTGTGTGGAGGAGGCAATCAACGGCATTGAAGAATAAAAAAAAAAAAGACAATATTGATCTAATAAACGTCATTTGAACTTCTTTTCAACTTTTTTCTCCTTACACTTCTAACTCTCCTTATGCGCTCGCCCTCTGCACATCTATCATACTGTGCAATATATTCACATGCGGTCGTGTAAGCGCCAGCCTTTTAAAAATACAGTCAATATTCAAACTGAATAGACAATGCAATCGACTCTGTGAATGATGCAGAACAATAGAGCTAGACACAAATAGAAATAAATAAAATATCAAATATATAGTCAACATAAAATTGGGTGTACGATGTGTGTATGTTCAATAGTGAGTTTATTGCGGTGCAGTACATATACAACAAAACAGTTTGATATGCAATTTATTGGCTACATGACATTGAGCGACGTCTGACATTAAAATTCAAATAAAATGCGGCTTATTCAATTTACATTGTTGTTGTTATTTTTGCCGTTGATTGGACGCAACAAACATATCGTTAGGTGTGGCTATAATGCAAAAATTCAGCGAAATTCGCAAATACACAAATGACTTGAAGACACAAAGTAAAATTGTCTATTTCCCCGAAGACGCAACATTTCTATTAACCTCTTGTAGCTTTTAATTCAGACAATATAAAATATAAACATTTCAAACGGAGATTGTTTCGGCGAAGAAAACTTTCTTGGAATTTAACATCTCGTTTCGAAATGTAATTTTGCAATATTTTGGATTTGTACGGTTGGGGTCCAGCATTTTAAGCAGAAAATTACTTGGTTTCCGTTTCTTTTGTTTGAAGTTGAGTCAATCGGAAAAATTGTTTATTGTTTTTGAAAAGGATGAAGCGATGTAGCTCTCTTTCATCTCATTATCTCGGTCTAGCTATCATTCTCCATGGATATCTCGCTTTCATTCTTTTTAATTATCCTTCGCTCACTCTCACTCGCCCTTCCGTTCCTTTCTTTCTAACTCTCTCTCTCTCTCTCTCTCTAGCTTTTCCTCTTACTCTTTCTCTCTCTGTTTCTCTCTCTCTCTCTCTCTCTTTCTTTCTCTCTCTCTTTCGCTCTATCTCGCCTTCCCTCTCGTTGTCCCCCTCGTTCACGCTCTTGCTCTTTCGCTCTTCCTCTCTCGCTCTTCCTCTCTCGCTCTTCCCTCTCGATCTCCCTTTCTCTTGTTCTCTCACACTCTCCCAAACTCCCGCTCTTAAAATCGGTGCCTGTTTTATTGCAGACACAAAACTCGATTAACTAATTCACAAAACATGTATTCAATTTGCGAAAAGTTTTCGGTAGAATTTATGGTGCATAAACAATAGCGATGAATATTACAATGCGAAACTAAATTCGATAAGGAAATAGACCGTTTTCTCAATGCACTTTTCAAATATTGTGTGGTTTCAATTCCAAGATGAAATGTTCAACCAGAGATTTTCAACGTTACGGTGGCCTCAACTACAGTGAATTTTCAAAATGCTCTTTGCATTTCACTCAAATTTCATGAATTTAATATTTCGTTCGAATATCATCTGTTTAAGTCGTTTAACCAAAAATTGATTCATTGACTTGCAAATCGATTTAGCAGCATATCAGCTGCGGCCAAAATGTGTTAAATGATCAGAACAATGTCGATATTGCATTCATCTGTTTTATTATGAATGATTTTTTTTTTTTTTCGATTCGATTGAAATGATATTTTTCCGTTTATCTTCATTTATTCTTCATCGAAAGAATCACCCACCTCTATCGCATTTTTCATAGCTCAATGATCAGTGTGACAATAGCGGATGATTAATTTGTGAATGTATTTCATCGTTTCTGTTGATTGAATAGAAAGAAAGAGAGTGTAATGTTGTAATATGGAGCGCGTGTGTCACATTTTATCTTCAGTTTCGGAACAAAAGTTAATTAAATTTGTCATTTTTTCACACGTGCCACATTGCACTGACAGAGATACTTTATAACCAGGGCTGTCAATGGATTTTGTGTGAAATTACGAATGGATTTTGTGTGACGAAAATTGGTTGTGAACGTTTCATGTGTAAATTTGAAATAGAAACAATGTTCGAATATGAATGGAAACCGATCGAATAATTTAATCCGGATCGACAAAGATTCTACAATTCAGAGGGGAAAATAAAATGCGACAACGCATCGATTGCCTACATTGTATCAAAATCAACCAGATGTCCATCGAATTAACCATTTGACCAGAATATAGCATACAATTTAATGGCATCACATGTACTCTATTCTAAATACTCTCCCAGCAATTGTTTATTACTATTCTGTTATTGTGTGTATGTGCTGTGCACGCCTGTATGCGACACCATAAATCGATTGGCCATTTATATATAGATTTCATTTTTGCATTGGTTTGCTGCTTTTATTATTGCTCGTCATTACATTCGATGCCTTGGTCCAAGTACCGTTATTTTCCTTTGTTCTCAATAAAATTATCGCTTTGATAAACGAACGGTCCATTTCAATGGCATTTCTCACAATTGGGTCGAGAGAATAGAATCGATTTCAGTTCGTTGTTTTTGTTTTTTTTTTTTGTTTGTTCTCTTCTTTATTCATTTTTATTTCTCATTTCATTACATAGGACAGTCATAGAGGGTAGGAGAGAGCTCTGTTCCATGTGCCTCATTTTATCTCATTCTCTTACTTTACTTCATTCTATTTTTTTGCCCCTCTCTCATTCTCGATCTTTTTCATTGACAGAGCATTGATTTTCTGACCAAATGAATGGTACAACACAAAATATGTTGTTATAAATTGGTTGATCCCTTCGGAAGAGCGAAAAATATTTTCGGATATTTGTTGAAATGTACAATTAAAGTGAACAATGCATGTTCGTTTTTGTCCTATATGAATATATTCTACACAGAAAATGAGAGAAAAATTTTCAAAATGAACATTCAATGTTTGGATAAAAAAAAAAACAACTAAAATGATCATACATTTTCTCTCTTTCACTTTCACTTTTCCTCCTTTTTGTTCCTCTTTCTCTCTGGTATTTATTAACACAAATGAGGAAAATTACATTTATAAAAGACAATGCAGCAAGGATTCCATTTATAAAGTTTTGAACAATGGCCGAATTGAAAATATCAACCAACATTTTTGGTGGGCCATTCATTACACATTGGCATTGTGTTTTGGACCAAATGTGCGTGGATGTGTGCATATGTGTGTATGTTTCAACTGTTATTAATAAATTAATAATAATTGAGAGCCTGAAAATGAGGGGTTTATTCCATGTAAACTGTAAATACTTTTGGTCATAGTTTCAAATATTATATTTTTCTTTGTGTTTGCACTCAATTCTCTGTGCATGCTTTTATAGTTTCATTAAGAGTTACACGTTCTATATTTTGAATTGTGACATTCGACAGTTCGTTGCGCGTATAAATTATGAGTTTTTAATGTGCATACAAAAGTAAATTATTACTCACTCTCTCTCTTTCTCTCTCTTTCTCTCTCTTTCTCTCTTACTCTCTTTCTCTCTTTCTCTCTTCCTCTTTCTCTCTCTTACTCTCTCTCTCTCTCTGTCTCACTCTCTCTCTCTCTCTCTCTCTTTCTCTCTTTCTCTCCTTCTCTACCATCGCTGAAATCGCATAAATGTTCGGTCATGGAATAATATCCAGCTGATACTGCAGCATAAATCATTTTCAATTTTTATTATTAGGTTACGCGCAGAGACAAAAAAAAGAACATTCACACATATATTCTGTTTACCTATTTCAAGCGCTGTTCCACATAAAAGCAAAATGTGCATTAAAAGCAAAAATGCACTTTTTATGCTTACTCTTGAATGCACATTAAAATGTCGCAACCTATAAATGCGATATATCCAACATTGCGCTGAATCGAAACCATTTGGTGCGTGTGTATACAATAAAAAAAACAAAAAAAAAAATCTATGCGAGTACAGATAGAGAGATAGAATGTGTGGCGCGTTAAATGGTTCAGTCATAAAGTTAACTCAACTTGATGTTCAATTCAAATCATTTCATTCATTGACGTTTGCTGTGTGTGTGTGTGTCGAACGTGCCATTGTGCTGAACGATTTCGAATGCGGAAATCCTGCAGTCAAACTTGGCAGCGCGATTTAATCAGAATTTCAAATGAATGCTATTGTTTTTACTCATTTTTATTTGAAATTTGTTCACGTGGAGAATGAGAGATTTAGAGTAAAGAAGAGAAAAAGAGACAGAAAATACGAAATCGACAGGAACGGAGTGATTCGGAGATCGAGAAAGTGAGAAGGAGAGAGAGGGCGAGAGAGTGAAGGAGTGTGAAAGAGAGAGAAAGAGTGACAGCGAGAGAGAGAGAGAGAGAAAGAATAAAAGCGAGAGAGAGAAAGAGCGAGAGTGAGATACAAAAAGAGAGAAAAATTGGTATCGTTTGTACGAGACAGAATGTCGAAGGCAAAAGTTCATCCAAAAAAAAAAAAAAAAAAAAAACAAACAAACTCGTTGTATTCTGAGCGATTACTGGCAAGTGGTTTTAACTGCCAAAGATGTGTGCTCAACTGTGCACTAATTTCTCATTAAACTCAGCTTGAGTTTGTGCATAAATTCGCTGAAAAAACTAAATCGGATCGTAAAAAAAAAAATTCCCATAGAAATAAAGAAAAAGAATGGCAAAGCAGGTGTGTTGGCAGTGATTTGCTGGCGTCATTCGTTATTGATTTTTTTTTTTTTTTTGTCATTCGAATGGCATAATCCATCATCAACCATTCTCACTCATTCACTCCTTCCATGACCTATTTCAATTCGGAAGCTGATATTGTGCGGCTATAATCCAAATATTTGAAACGACTGACATACCTTTTGTAATGAGTCCATTTCATTGAACGACCTCCAGCTGAAAAAGGCTAACTACATTTCAAAAACTCTCTGCCGTTCATCACGGCATCTCCACGTAACATACAGAAATTTATATAAAACATATTATGTCAGCAAAGGACGATATTATATGAATTTAAGCTACATTATATCATTCAGCAGAGAGATGACATTATGCGAATCAAGATGATATAATATGAGTCGAATAGATAGAAGTAGAATAAAAGTCCAGGTTCGATGTAATGTGAATAAAAGCATAACGAATGAATGGGACACACAAATTGTGCATCCTATTGACCCGACTCGTATACACGTTCATTCAATAAATCGCAAATAAATCACATCAAGTGGAAATCATAGCAAATTTTTCACCTGAATAAAAGGTGAACACCATGACAACTAAGCCCATTCAATCTCATTTTAACGAAGCACTTTTGTCGTTGTCATACTTTACCTTTCTGTATTACATCGGAACTGCGATTGTCACAAAAACCTGCATAATTTAAAACTAGGACAAAATCAAACGAAATAATTGTTGTTTTTTTTTTAAATATCTTTGTCTTTCATTTTATTAATTCATTGTTTTTCCATTGATAGATATAATGTACTATATTTGTATCTTAATCATGAATTATTCATTAGATATATGTATTTTATGATTTTTTTTTTTAATGTTCTCTTCTTGTTTTTCCTTTCATTCTTAAATTGTTTAACTTGCATTTTGTTGCTTTTATGTGTATGTGTATGTATTGGTTTTATTTATCTCTCTCATTATATGCTTAATACAGAATAAAATTAAAACTTGTTTATTTTTTTTCAGTCTTTTTACCTAATATTTACAGTTTACACAAATGTTTTTTTTTTCTCATTTTTTTTTTTGTTTTTTTTTTATTCCATTTTGTTATCTATTCCAATATCTTTTGTTATTTTATTTGTGTTTTTAAATTTATTCTATCTCTTTCTTCATGCTTCGACTATCCTCCGGTAAAATCATATTTACGTGGTGCGTATGTTTGTTTGTTTTTCTATGTTCATTTTGAAGGGGATTTTCGTAAATAAATGTCATCCAAAAAGGGCAAATTGACTTTTCGAGAAAAACTTTTCGATTTATTTCATTTTCAGGATATTTTATTTAATTCAAATGATTTGATTTGATTTTATTCAGGGAATTATTGGACATTTAGATTTCTCGATAGTCTTTCGGTTCGTATACCGATATACCCGTTTGGTAAAATTTTTGGACGCGATATCGAGTGAAATGACCCGATTTATTTTCATTGAATATTTATGAACGCATTGAATTAATTCGGAATATTGAATTAGAAAGCACGGCATTCGTTTTCGTCTTTAGACTAGATATAAATATGAAGATGAAGAAGAAGAAGAAGAAGAAGTTTGATGATTGGAAAAATCCTTTTTCACATTTACTTTGATGACATGTGTTTTTTGTCATTTTATTCCCTTTTTTTTTCGCTTAATTTACACAATTTTATGGTTTTATTGTTCTTCACTTTTATTTCCATTTTGTTTGAGATAGAGACATTTCAGTGCAATATCAAAATGGAAAAATGCTAAAGTTGAAAAATGCTGAAATAAAGGTTTTTAAACAATCCATGTTTTTGCCACATTTAAATGGTTTCTCCACAAAATGAGCATTTTTGATAAAGACATGTTGAAAAAATTTGATTGAAAAAATGGATTTTCACAAAAATCGTTTGTCACAAACTGTAACAATGCGAAATTTGGATTCATTCCCCAAATGCTTTTGTGCATATTTGCTATGCTGTATTGAAATTGTTGTTTGATCAAACAAACATATGAATAGTTTTGTCGTGTTTTAATTTTTTTTTTTTTTTTTTTTTTTTTTTTTTTTTTTTTTTTTTTTTTTTTTTTTTTTTTTTTTTTTTTTTTTTTTTTTTTTTTTTTTTTTTTTTTTTTATTTTATTTTTATCTTTTTCTTTTACGATGTTCATGTGCGTTAAACAGCAAGTACATCCATAAATCAGAACCATAGATTCATATCACCATTTACAAAAAATGAAATTCTAAATATTTAGTTTACTTTTGTTTTGTTTAGTATGTTTTATGCTTTTGTTTAGAAGTGAAAAAGGAAAATACGTTTAGCTATTTGTTGTTGTTATGAGCGGAATAAAACTGTGATTATGCTTTGTTAACGTGTACCGATGGGGAAAATTTGGCATCGCTTCACTAGTAAACCAAAAAAAAAAAAAAAAAAAAAAAAAAAACGAAAAAGTCTTGTGTTGAAAAAGAGCCGAATTCATTATGTGCTTCGGTGAGCGCATTCATTATCCGAGCGAATATTTTTCGAGCAAAATGCTTGCACGCTTGTGGATCTCGTTACATTGTCAAATAACTCCGCTCTAGTTTCACTTGTTTGGTTGTTTAATTAGCATTTGTTTCCGAACGAATCAGGACATTTTACCGCTGTGAACGGAAAACGGTATTGCTTGTTTTCTCCACCAAGCATTGTTATCATTCTTGTCTAGTTTTCAACAATAAGATGATTTTCTCACAACGGAACACACCGAAAAATGGCTGTAATCTTCCATTACAATTGTGTCATTTTTGCTAGACCATTTTTGTCGGAACTAAAAAAAAACATCGTTTTTTTTTTGTTACGAACAAGCACTTTTGTTCTAGCATTTCGATGTGCTTGTTTTTAATGAATGAAAATGAAAAGAGAGGGAGAGAGAGAGAGAGAAAGAGAAAAAGATGATTTTTCTTTCTCTTGTCGGATTGATAACAATGGCAATTGGTTGTGTTTTTGTGTGCCATGTTAATTCCGTTTCTGTCCAATATTCAGATGATGATTCCATGAGCGCGCAATATTTCATGCTCTACATAATCCATTGAATTAAAAAGAAGCTTCAGTTTACAAGACTTTTCATTCAATTTGAATTCGTCGTTGCTTTTTATTCGACTTTAGTTTTTTTTTTTTTTTTTCGTTCAGTTGCAATTGTTCCATGCATCATTTTGAGAATGTAGCACAGAAACATGAAACGAATTGGTTGTTTGTTTTTTTCACAGAAATTCTTCGAATGTGTAGAGAAAAGAGAAAAAGCATCGAACAACGAATTTATAACACTTTCCATTGCTCATCGATTCATCGTCGCGTCAACAACATGAGATGGGGAAAAAAACATTAAAAAATGTTTTCACTATTTACATTTAGAATCTACTTTAATTTGAAGAATTTGATTACTTTCGATAAGTTGAACGAAAATAAAAATCGTGTTTGTTTTTCACGACATGATTTTCGCAATTTTTCACAAAATCAGCCAAACATGAAATTGGGGCTTCAAACGAATGAATTAAAAATGAATAGCGTAAATGATAAAACATATTGATGTAGATTGTGATGGATGGAATACAATTTGAATATGAGTTAGTGATACTGTAAGCGAGTGTTTTTTTTTTTTTGCGAAATCTCGAATAAAAAATAAACATTCTGCTCCAAAAGCCTATATTTTTTTTTGTTTTTTTTTTTGCTATTGTTAATGTTACATTTTTTTTCTCATTCTTTCGATAATCCTTTAGGTGTTTTTTTTTTCTTGTTTTTATTTTTATAGCTTTAGACATATATGTAATTACTATTGAACGTGTTTGTATATTGAGTTATAGGAAAAAGTTTCAGTTTGATCACAATGAAATCGAGCATTCTATTGTTAGATTTTTCAATGTACACAATAAATCTTCTTTATTTTTTGTTGTTTTATTTTATCGTTTTTTTTTTCTCTGTTTTTGCAAAATTTGCCTTCGATCGGTATTGATTGGCAAAAATGTGATTTGTTTTGTTTTGTTTTTTTTTTTTTTTTTTTGTATTTGTGTCTATGTTTTGCCGATATAAATATTAGTTCGTGTAATCTCACTCTAGCCGTGTGTTCATGGTTTTATGTTTTACTGTTCTTATATGTTCATCAAAATACGCGATATCAAGGCTTCTGTTCAATTTCAGTTGAAAACAGTCGACAATTCACTGGACACGATTTCGTTTTTAAAAATTCGTATTTTTTGAACGTGAATTTTAGTTTTTTCTCTTCATAATATAATGAAAATGAAACGAAATTAGATTTCCAATTTCTCGTGAATCTAATTTCAATGGAATCTAATTTTGGAATATTCATTCATTTCATGAATCACATTCATTTTATAGAATTTTGAATTTAATTCAATATATGTCATTCAAGCATAATTCATTCTTTGAGAGTTTTGAGATTTAAATCTTATATATTTATTCAAGGCCAAGACATGCTCTGGATAAAACCGATTTTTTTGGAGTTTGAATGACTCTGACAATGTGTTTCTCTTTCAGAAGATAGTCTTTGCTTGAGAGACAGTGTTTGCTTGAGAGACGTTCTTCGAATGAGAAACCTTCTTCGAATGAGAAACCTTCTCCAACTAAAAGTCGTTCTTTGAAAGTTTCTCTAACCAAAAAGCTTTTTGGACCAAGAAAACGTTCTTCTTTGACCCAGAGATGCTTCCTGACCCAAAGACTCCTTTTAATCAAGAGATCCAAAAATAATTCTTGAGCTAAATCTCTTTAAAAATCCTAATGAACCGCTTCAAAAATCATTCGTCCAGCGAAATACCGAATGTTTCCAATTGAAAATCAATGAAACATAGCCAAATCTACTTGTTTAGATAGATAATTTAAATCATTGGATTAATCCCATTTGAAAATCCATGTTTTAGAATATTCTGAATAATAATTAATAGTATTTAATGCAAATTTTATGATCTTATCAATAAATATTGAATTGGATTTTGTACACAAAAGCGAAAAATTTTACAATTAGTTATTAATTCTTTTTTGTTATTTTTCATTTCATTAATTTTTTTGTTTTGTGTTTTTAATTAAAATACTATTTTTAATTTATAATTTGTATCCGTACATGAAAAAAAAAAACGAAGTGGTGCATTCGCTTTTCTTTTGTTTTCACTCACTTATACTTCGTTAAAATGTCATGCATTTTGAGTAGATTTTCTTTTTTTTTTTCTTTTCATTTGTCCACATGTAGCAAATTTTCAAATGGATTTTTATTTCTAAAAATGTTAATGATGAGTTAAAATGTCACGTTTTATGTTTTATAATTCAATTTTACTTCGATTTTACTTGATTTAAATATTTATCATAATAATAAAAAGTACTATTTACAGTTTGATAGGAACGTTTTCGCAAAATTTTTCTCGATAAATTACAAGTTTCTCTTTCCTAAGTAAATTTTTTTTTTTTTATCGCTTGTCTCTTTTACACTTAGTTTTTATTTTCTCTTCATCTTATGAGTGTCTCTCAACATTTAATGTTAAAAATGTGTCTGCAAAAATCGCTTGTGAAAATTGGCAAACGAGCAAATGCATGGCATTGAATGAATATGCGTTGATGCTCGCGTGCTAATCGCGATTGTCATTATCGTCTCCGATGATGATGATGGAGATGTTGTTGTACACAGAGAGAAAGAGAGAGAGAGAGCAAGTGCAATTATGATGAGAGTGATATTCTACGAATTGGCCATTTTACATTGAGGATGGCTTCTCATTGATAAGCACTGCTCGAGTACATGTTGATGGTTTGTACTCGACAAAGAGAAGAATGAAAAAAAAAACCTTACTAATCTTAAAAACTGTTTTGATAAAAAAAAAAACAATTCACAAAAATCTAAATGAAAACAAATGATTTGGCTCCCATTACATTTTGCACTTGTTTTTATCATTTTTTTTTTTTTCCATGCTGAGAGACAATTTTAATGGTAGCTTTTTAGATGTCTAGCTTTGTGTGCTAAATGACTTAAACATGAATGGTTAGTCGATCAACATCGACATTGACATTGACTTCATTATCAACTAGTGGTGCTTTATCAATGTTTGTCCTTGATTTTCGTCGATTTATCAAAAATATAAAAATTACCGCTAAAAATACGGTCAATGCAGCGCATAAGCCCATTAAAAATTCACGATGATTTTCATAAGTAGCCCATACCAATAGCGATGATTGTGCCAATGTTGATTCAAATGATGTTTCATCAAAGTGAATTTGTTGATAAATTTTCTCACCAATATCATCATCATCATCAGCAGCAGCAGCAATACCATCATCATCATTATTTGTTTCATTATCATCGAATGTTGTACTGGTTTTGAATACATGATTGTTGCTTTCGCGCATTAAAATGGATCGATCTTGTTGTTGACTTGTTGTATCATCACTGTCAGATAATATAGATGTTGAAGCAGTCGGTACACGCACCATCACAACGGCTTTGTTTGTGTCAAGTGTTAATGGAAGTGAACGACTGATTTCCTCCGTTTGCTATTTTGTGCACAACACACACACACAACCAAAAAAAACACAAAAAAAGAAAGACAAAGAGAAAAAAAGAAAAAAAAAACATTAGAATAAATGATTTTGCTATGCGGAATAATGTGCTAAGAGAATAGAGCTAATGTTAGCTGTTGTTGTGATTAAGTCAACTGGAAAATAAGTTTTCTTTAGCGTATAACACCAGCCAACTATAACTGTTCTATGTTGAAATCATTTGGCAGTTGGTTAAGAAAATGAGCTCTTATACTTTACTATAGTTTTCTAGTATATCTCACTGTCTGTTGATTATATTGAATGACAATGTTCTTCTTAAACATTCTCAATTTTTGCGTCTTTTTTTTTCTTCTCGTTTTGTGTGTAAAACGCTAGTTTAGTCTTTTATTCGAATAGATTTAATCGAGCGCAACATTTTAGAATTAGCTTTTTAAATGGAAATTTCTAACCATTGAGATAGACAAAAAGAAAAAAAAAAAGAAAAGAAGAGAAATACACGATTTGTTTCGATCACTTACCTTATTCTTACAAGTAACTTGAATACGGTATTTAGTTTCTGGCCACAATGACAATTCCACATTTGATGATTGAGTTAAGAGATTTCCGATTAGACCACCGCCAGATACTTCCCATGTCACCAAACAATCGCTTGGCGATTTTGTTGCTGTCCATGCAATATTTGTCGATACCAATGAATTATCACGTACCATTGACTGTACTGATAATGACCATGTGTCTAAAATGGATTTATTTATACTTGTCGATGTTGTACATTCATCCCAACACTACAATGAAAATAAAAGAAAAAAATCGATTATTAGATTATTTTTTTTTCGAAGACATAAAACAAGGTTTTTAGATTTATTGTCAGTAAAACTGTCACAATATTGCTAGAAAAACAAAATACGAGAAGAAGCAGTTCTTTTTAAAGAAAAAACATTTTTCTTCAAAAAAAAAGAAAAATGAAGAAGATCTTTTCACAGAATAAAAACAACATTCCAATTTTAAAGTGTAAAAGAGAAGCAATCAAAAGGCCAATGGACTACTCCGAACGTTTGCATTGAAAAAATGTCATCATGCATAAAATGAATGCCAAAATTGTGTTCGTTATGTTAAATTGATGTTATCGTCTTGATTGCAAAATACTGAAAATTCCATTCCATTTGCATATTAAAAATCCTATCAAAATCGTACGGACTTTGTCTCTCTCTCTCTCTCTCTTTTCTGTCTCACAATCCGATTTCATTCCGAGCAAATACACATTTCGTACATTTTTCATTTGTTCGGAGAAATGCGATTGATGGAGCACATGCATGCTCACAGCATGCATTGATCTCTCGATGGAGTTTAAAAAAGGTGACAACGACGACGAAAATCTCACTTGCAAAGACTACGACGTGACCCCAGCGACAAAATTCAGTAAAGGCAAGAGAGCATGAGAGAAAGAGAAAGAGTGAGAGAGAGAGAGAGGGGGGCAATGTATTGAGCGAAAGAGGAATTGATCTGGAGAATAGGAGAGAGGGAGACATGCACGAGCTAAACATCGATAGACAAAATGCGAAAGTGGAAAATTCATCAGCATGGGATGATTTCGTATGTAAAAGGAGCATTATTCATTATTCCGTGTGAGATTTCTCAAGGGTTTCTCTCATATCTTTTTTGTGTATGCAAAAAAAAAGCAACGAAACGAGTCAAAAGCATTTGAAGTGATGTTTGGCAGAGCTTATAGTCATTTTCAATGCACAAAGTTGCTATTTGAGAATAGCGAGCTCATTTTTCATTCGAAGAAGAGAGAGAGCCAAAGAGAGAGAGAGAGAGAGAGAGAGAGAGCCAAAACGAGAGAGACGAAGTGTGTGGGTTTTTGATGAATACTGCAGCTTGCGATGCGATGCAAAAGACAAATGATTCAAACTGCGGGAAACAAAAGAGAAATATATTGATTTTCGTTTCCTTTCCATTCCATTTTCGTCGAATTTTTTGCCTATTCGCCATACATACACACCAACATACTCACACTCATGCACACTGTTAACAGTGAACTTAACAAATGCTCTCATTTCCATGTTATTTTGCATTTCAACTTTGTTTTTGACATTAAATACGCTTAATGACTTGAAAAAAGTTACGTTGCAAATCTCGCTCTTTCATTCAATGAGTCTCACCATTTCCGTTCTTTTCGATTAGCATTTCCGAAGATGTTGTCCATTGTCGAAAGTGTTATGGTAACTTTTCGTTATTGATTGCCGCGCACGGAATGAGAGAGAGAGAGAGAGAGAAATTTAAGCAATTTTTCGAAGTGTGTTTTGTTTTACATTGGCATTGGCATTGGCATTTTGTGATGTGGTTGCGCATGAATGCAAAATACGTCGCATTCAAATGGTAAACGGTTTAAGGGCAAAATTATGAGGGAAATTACATGTTGTTCCATTGCACACACACACACACACGCATCAAATCAAACCAAAACTTTTACCAATGAAAAACTTGCACATTTCATTTATTCGTTTTGAATGTCTACGACCTCGACTCACTTAAATGCATCGACGAATTTTGCAAAACTGCTTACACGCGGAGGAAAAGAGAGAGAGAGAGAGAGAGAGAGAGAGACGAAGAAATTCAGACGCATAAACGTGTTTTCTTATCGTTAGCAATTGCAGACAATACAAATTAAGTAAGAACTTTTGTTCGGGCGCGAATTCATTTTAATTTATCGCTTGAGTTTTCGAAAATTTTGCGGATGAAGTAGCAGTTTTACATTGGATGCTAAGGACTTTCGACTGAGAGAAGGGAAGAAGACGCAGAAATGAGGAAGAGGAAAGAAGAGAGAGGAAACGAAGAAGAGAAAAAGAGAAAGAGCGAGACCAAGGAAGAAAAAAGAGCGAAAAAACGTTGTAATTTCCGAGATGAATTTGTCAGATTATTGTTTTAAATTATGGCACACACTTGTGAATGAGTCGGAATTTGCCTATTGTGTGCGTGTGCATGGCATTGCATTTTAGGCGAAACAAAACAAAAAAAAAAACTTTTTCACAAAATTGGATTTGTCACTGTGCACCCGCCACTTGCAGTAAATGCCATTTGCGAACAGAGAGACAGATCTTTGCCCATTCTCGCCAAGTGAACATGACTTGAAACTTTTTCCATAAATGTTTTGTGATTACATTTCCATCTCGCTTGTGCAGTAAAATACTAATAAACTTTTCCGGCAACTTTGTCTATCCATCTCGTTTTCTTGTCCGTTGTTTTTTTTCCCCCATTGCAAGAGACCGAAGAAGCATTACGATCTTCCTCTTCGTTTTTCCGTTCTTCTATTCTTAACTTTCAATAATCCTCCGCAGAGACTCTGAAGTAGTTTTCACGAACAAAGAAGCGAACGTAGATGTTAAATATGAACGGGTTTTTAATTGAATTTCTTCGTTGAGTAGTTTTACTCAACGCAAAATCGTTTTGTTTTCTAATGTCGCATCGCATTACATTCGTAGCCACTTATTCTCTTGGCTCTTTGTTTCAAATCCATTTCATTCCCTTTGCCACTTTGAGGCATCGGATTTCGCATTTGATGTTGTTAAACTATAGTTTTCGCACTTCACGCGATCAATTTTCATTTTCCGTTATTTGGTTTATCGTTGCAATTTTCAGTATGGCTAATCCATTGGATTCTGTCTAGTTGTCTTGCATCTATTTGTTGGTAGCATAATTGTGATTTCTTTCTTTTAAATATGCTACAACCGATTTAAATTAAATGATTATGACCTCACGTTTACAAGCAAAAGTGCATGTACGTTTTACGCGCAAAATGCAAAATGGTGTGATGTGAAAGAGATGAGAAGAAAACAACTTCAACGGCGACCAACAAAACGATTTCTACGTGCACACTGAGAAATGGTCACTCTGTATATGCCGTGGCGAATAGTATTTTGCTTTGCATTATGGACAGAAGTCATTTTCGAATGAAATGCGCATCGAAATAATGTGGTGGAACAAACAAAAAAAAAAAAAAAAAAAAAAACTACGGATAATGACGTGAAACCAATAGCCCAGGTCGATAATTAGATTTCCAAACCAACTCAAATACGATCACACTCAAACTCAAAAATATAGAGAGTGGAATATCCACTTGGCGAAATATATCTCTAGACGAAATGGACTTTTCTGCAGCAATACATATCAACACGCATTTATGTTGAGCACATTGACGTGCCCGATCAGATACGGTTGTACCAGAAACCGAGAATGCCAACCAGAATTAAGTCAGATATCAAAAATTGAGAAAAGAAAAGTGAAAAATTCAATAACAACGCAGAACAAAAAAAAAACACAAAATCTTGCCAATAAACCAAACGAATGAAAGGAATGAAACAGAACCATCAGTATTGTGTTACAGGCCAACATACAAAACTAAGAGTATTCACTGCTGCTGATGCTGCTGCTGCTTTATGGCATTCGCATGCAAGAGTATCGATACGCCAAAGAATGTTTGTATCCAACAGCCATTATTACATTTCATAATTCTTTCGCATGAACACCTGTAATGATATAGTAGTCGATTTGTGTCTTGAGTGCGGGTTCGTGGTGAACAAACATTGCGCCAGTCAAGTTGAGATTGGATAAGTGAGGAGAGACAGGGATTTAGGGATTGAGAGAGAGAGAGAGAGAGAGAGAGAGAGAGAAAGTGAACGAGGAGGAAAGAGAGAGATTTGTTCAGCAAAGAAGGAAAAGAGAGACCTACGCATAGTGCCTATGCGGCATTGAGAGAGACAGAGGGAGAGAGAGAGAGAGAGAGAGGGAGAGAGGGGGGGGGGAGAATGATAAAGCGATGAAAAAAAAAGAGCGAAAATTGCAAAAGACAGAGCAAAAGAGTGAAAAAGAGCGAGAATTGTTATTTACTGCATATTGGCCACTGCCCAAGACCATCCAATAAAACGCAATCATCAGCGCACGTACATTTTCAACTACATCGATATCTATGAGTATGATTTTAGTTTGCGATTTTTGCCGCGTAAATAATATTTCATTATTATTTATTTTTGAGTGTTGCGTTGATCGTTTTGCTGACGGACGATGTTGTTGTTTCGTCTTTTTATTCTGTCGACAGGTAAATATATTGAGATCGATGCACAAAACCAACGTATGTTTTTGCATTGATTTAGCTGTTGTTATTTTTTTTTTAAACTCTTCAAATTGTGTATAGTACACACAATGAATAAACGTTGCACATTCCATAGCGTGTGCAAGTTGATTGCCGTACATATTTTCAATGTAAATCGAAAATGACTAAATGTGAACGGGTTTTATGTTAGCCACAAGAACAATGGCAAATTGAACGGAAAAAGTTCAAGCGCATTAAATGAAATTACAGAATTAGCTGCGGTAGCTTAAAGCTTACAATTATTAGTTTCCTGGGCTGGGTGAGACAGAGAGAGAGAGAGTGAGAGAGAGAGAGAGAGAGAGAGAGAGAGAAGAGAGTAAAAACGCACATAAAATACATAATTTCATGTTTGCTGGCATTAATTTTGATTCGCCCCAACCGAATGAAAAATTATGAAAACAATCGTGAAGAGCGTAACATTTTCAACGCATAAATGATAATAAATAATTAGCTGTAGCTAATTTGATGAGCATTCAAACAAACACATTCACATGGCACAGAAACCACAAGAATAAATTTACAAAATGCACACGCGCAATCCATGAAAATGTCATGACTAGCAAACAAATGCCTTATTCTCTCTGTTTGTCTATTTCTCAATAATCAAAATTCTGAATATTTTAATTATTCCCAAAAAAAAAAAGAATGAAAAATATGAAAATGAAATAATATATTTCAACAATTCATTCTTTTTTTGCCTGCCCCCACATAGATAATCATCTAAACCACCAAATGAATATCTAAACGTATTTGTTGATTACATATGCCAAGTTATTCTCATCAAGAATTATGTGTACGCACACTGTGTGAGCACAAACAACAAAAACACAACAAAATAAAATAAATTAGAAACACCGTCAACAGTGCGTCATAAAAAGCGTTCATATTTCCTGCGGCATACAATGAATAAATAAATTCATAAATGATTCAATAATATGAAAATGATAATTTATTGCACCTGAGATAGCCGACTTCAGCTGCGCACCATTTCATCATATACATTTCAACGCATCGATTCGTGCGAACCAAAACACAAAAAAAAAGACTCAAAAGAATGAAAAGCAAAACCACTTTGACCGGCAACGATTTTACATCGCATACTTTTGGTTGATTGATATTTGATTTTGGCACCATCGCCATTCATTTCCTTTGTTCCCTCAAAATTGCACGTCTGCAAAACGCTTCTGGTTTTATAAAAAAAAGAATAAAAACGTGGTTCGATTTGAATTGAAATGTTTTCAATATTTTGTGTTTGTGTTTGTGTTTGTGTATGTACGCGACACTATTTCACCGATGTTTGCTTTAAGCTCGCTTTGACGAATTCAATTGTTCATGTCGATATGTTTGACTTTTTTTTTTTATTGTCATGCATTTGTCGATATATTATGACAAGCAATTTTATCGTTTTTTACAAACTGTTTCTCTTCCGAAACGAAAATATATAAAAACCTGATCATTTTCCATGCATGCGATCATTTCAGTGTCGCATTTACGAAAGAAGCCCAAGTTATTTATTTTCCAGCGTATTGAATTGGAACAAACAAATATTGAGAGAAAGAGAGAAAGAGAGAGAGAGAGTGAAACAGTGCCAGGAGAATGAATTTGAGAGAGAAAGATAGAGGTAGAAAGAGAGAGAAAGAGAGAGAGAGAGAGAGGCTATCGCTAGAATGAAAAGAGTACAAGAGAGTGGGTTTAACGGCGTCGTTGTTTTTATAGATCATTTTAATGTTTTGTTTTATTCATCAAACGAACTAAATTTGCTGCATTGTTTTCTCTCCTACAATTCTTTAAATATTAAATGTTTAAAAAGTATTTTGTTGTTGTTTTTAGCGCACGAATGGTTGCCGTAGTATTGTCATAAATCACATTTATTTCAGGAAATTAAATGCACGATTTGAAATAAAAATCAAGTAAAAAAACAAAACTGAACGAATATGAAGACACACACAGGGAGAGAGAGAGAGAGAGAGAGAGAGAGAGAGAAAGGTGAAAATATGATTGCCTGACTTGTTTTCCAGTCATCACGTGTTTCTATCGACTGATTTTGACTTTTATGCATAATTAGAGACACCGGTTAAATGAACGAGTCGCGAGGTTGATTGTGATTAAAATCTCGTTGTACGCAACGTAAAAAGACGGTTATCTCTCTTGAACGAAGAAAAAAAAAACACACTCACAACATGCATCGAATATTAAATATATCGTGTCTTTTTCATACAGTAAATTATAGCGAGTGAATCACATTATTGTAATGCATACTGTGCTGTGCACCGTATATTGAAGAACATCAGTCAGAACAAGTGCACTGTGAGGAGGGAAATATAGGCAATAATAAAAAAAAAAAAAAAAAAAAACTAACTAAAACAACAACGAAATCCATACAAATTACAGTAAATCCATAAACAAATAAAAACCACGAATGCAGCTGGCGTGCTTCGTTGTTCGTTTTTGGGGTTTTGATTTCTCAACTCATGAACATAAAACCAAATGAACAAACAGCAAAACAACAACAACAACAACGAATTATGATAAACAACATCGATGGGAAAAGCCAATAAAATTTCATTATTTTATGAAACATTGAGCCAAGTCGCGCTTCACGTGACGCTTCTCAATAAAACACTCGTTTCGATTTCTTTGCTGCCGAAATTTGCGGCTTACACACATTTTATCGAAATGTAAATAACGAAAAATACAAAAAATAAACAGACGAAATTATAAAATAAAAAAAACGAAATGAACAAAAAAAAAAAAAAAATCGAAAATATTCGACGAGAAGCAAAGAAATTACCAAAATTTATGAGTTTTCGTCGAGAAAACCAACAAAATGTCGAAAGAAAAAGTGTAACATTGTTCGGAGGCATGTTCAATAAATAAATTATATTTGCGTCTGTACAATTTCAATCAATTGATATATCGAAATTCAACCGAGCAAAAATGTTTGAAGGACCATGACCACATTATTGAGAATTCGCGTGAAAAGGAAAATTCAATGCACTGTGCATATCAAAATGAGAAAGAGAGAGGGAGAAATGCGCGTGTAAAACCTCAATTCCGGCTAAATCACTTTTTTTTCATGTTTGGATTTCCTTTGCATTTTGTTATTTCAAACACGGCTCATGGAGTGCATTGTAATTTATAACATAATTTTGTGTGTTATTTTCGTTGGTTCTTCTTATTGCTTATTTCTTTTTTTTTTTTTTTTTTTGGCAAATGAACGATTATTCTTTAGGTCATTAAGCGAGGCTTCATTTGCGTATTGAATTTCGTTACAGTGCGTGCAGTGTAAAGTGCAACAAGAGATAGAGTGAAAGAGTGAAATGGAGTGAAACTGATGGTTTTTCTGTTTTTTTTTTTTTTTTAATGTAGCAAACAATGTTCGTGATTATTTCAACACCAGCATTTTCAACGGAGGACATGGCCGTCATCGTTCCTTTTGGCACCAGTGTTTCGTTTGCTTTCTCTCGTTGCACATCGTTTCTCACGCTCTTTCTCTTTCTCTCTCTCTCTCTTCTCTCTCTCTCTCTCTCTCTCTCTCTCTCTCTCTCTCTCTCTATCTTTTTTTCTCGTTCCTTTGCGCTCTTTCTACCTCACTTACTCTTCAATTATTTATTGTTGTAGTGAATGTAATTTATAGGCAGCCCAAAATTGCATTGAAAATCCGACACTGACACGGTAACTGTTTATAACCCCCCGAAATAAAATAAAAAACCAAATAACAACAACATTGTGCGCTAAATTTCAAACTGAAATTTATAGCTAAAAGAAACATTTTGTGCGATGGCCTAATATGCATCGAAATCAAAATCGATTTTAACGACAATATTCTTGGTGTTTTGTGTGCGCGCACAATTGAAGATTATTGTGTTTGATGCGTTTCTTCTTCTTTTTTTTTATTCGTTTGCCTTGTGTTTTGCTGTCAATGAATATCGTTGCGTTGACAACAACAAATATTTGTAACAATGGCATCTGGCCATTGAAATCACGCAACCGCAACATCGACAAGCAACAAAAAAAAAAAAAAAAAAAAAATAAATAAATAAAAATAAAAAGGAAGGAACACGAAAAAGTGCATCAATAAATTTCGCTTCTTTTGGCAAAGCCACTTGCTTGTACATATTTTTCGTGCATGCAAATCAAGTCGCTTTTTACTCGATAGCTTCGTTCTGGTGTCAATGCGCTGGCGAACAAAGAAATAAAAAATGTTTCGACATAAATTTAGCAAGCAAGACAGAGAGAGAGGGACAGAGACAGAGACAGAGAGAGAGGGAGAAGGATAAAGGAGCGAATAACGTTCATCGGTATTTTTTCTCTGTCGAAAATTTATATGCCTTCGGGCCAATTTTGTTTCTGATTTTTGCTGTGTGTTTTTTTTTTCGTTCTTCTTTTTTTCTCGTGTTTTGCGCATCACAATCGATGCATGCAAATCAGCGGCCGTTGTGATTTGTTTTGCTAAAAAAAAAATCCCTTTTTTGCATACACATTGCGTATTCGGTGTATTCAACGAAAACAAATGTAAACAATGTCGACCGACATTGTTTATTGAAAGAAATCGAAATAAACGCAAGTCCAGACAAAAGGTCTCTTTCAAACATTTTCCGCGCATTGTTTGGCCTATTGTTATTGACGCTCTATCTCTTTCTCTCTCTCTCTCTTTTTCATTTTCTTTTATGCAGCTGTATCAATGCTTCAGTAGCTGCGCTGTCGCAAATGTTTTTGTTGCCATTGTCATCGTTGTCGTTGATAATTCAAAGCAGATCTGATGCTTTTGCTGCTGATGCTGATGATTTTAAAAATACACGAAAATTTTGCAGCAGATAATGCAATAAATATGTAAAACATCGTAATGCTCAAGATAACGACGACAGCAGTAACAATATCCGTAGCATTGATGGCCAAAATGAAATTGACAAGAGTGCTCAAAAATTTTGTGTGAAATGATAAACAAGATGTACGAATTTATAATGATGCAAATGAATAGCGCGACATGTCAAACAAATCGCTCCCTCTTGTAGCTCGTTTTGCATTCTTATCCCGGGCTAAAGTGCACTTCAAAGTGCGGCGACATAACATAATGGAATGCGGTTCTGAAATACACAATCCATCCTTGCTGCACCACAACCAGCACATCAAACAAAAATGCAAGACGAAATCATTCCAAATAAAAAAGAAGAAGAAGAACAAGAAAATAAGAAGACGATGACGACGACGACGAAACGAATCCGTAATTAGAGAGTTGGAAAGATTTTCGATGTCGTAAATATAATTATTACATAGCCAGTGTTCTTTGTACCAGAGACAAGCATTGATGATGCTGCTCCGAAGACTTGATTTTCTTTCATTTGCTCGCCCTTTTTTTATTCGGCTACAAAGCAAATGATGACATAATTTATGTTAATTTTCCATTTGAAAATTATGAGATCGTTCCGCTCGATGTTCCATGCTAGTCTTCGTCATTTGGGAAAACATTCAAAACGATGAGTTTTTGGTTCGTTATGGATTCGGTCTTCTTTTCTTTTTTTTTTTTTTTGTTCGGAATTTATTCGATTCTATGTGCTCAGCACTTTTTCGCGCCCGTTGTTCTCTCTCTCTCTCTCTCTCTCTCTCTCTTTCTCTCTTTCTCTCTTTCTTTCACTCTTTTCCATTCCCAATATATTTCGCTTTTTCTCATTCCTATTTGCTCTCATTTATTCCACGACCCAAATGGAAATTCAGTGAAATGAGACCAACATCAAGTGTGTAAAAATATGCAAATCCACATTTCTGTTTTTCATATTTTTTTTTTTTCTTCTCTCTTTTTTGTGTGCATTTTCCCATTCCCGTCACTTTCTCTTTCTCACTCTGACTGTATTTTGCTTTCTCACACACTGTGTGAATTCATGTTGGTGCGATGTAAGAACGGAAAAGTCAAGTAATTTTCATTGCGAGTGGCAACAGTGCGACTTTGTCGGAACAAATAAAAGCGGAAAAGTTGTGGCGCTTGCAAAAATCATAAACCAAATGTTGAAAAAAAAAAAAACAGAGAATTTACTGACTTAAAAATATTAAGAAATGTAGATAAAATAAAAAGCATATCAAAAATGTTCTTATTGCGACGCAGTCAAAATCTTCAAAGAAAATCGGAATCGACTGTGAAGAAAGAAAAAAAATGAATTCACTCTCAATCAACTTGTAACTGGTCTGTTTAATTAATAACCGAATGAAGGATTTATTTGATGTGAATGTCGTTTTATGTCAGCATTTTGTTTGAAAAACATTTTAATTTGCCATGTTTCTTGCGCCTAATAGATTTTCCACCAACTTTCGACGTTTTGTTACACCAGCAACACACACACACGCACATTTTGTTTGCACAAACAGAAAATTAAATTTATCGATCCGATGTGACACGCGGTAGGTAATATATCTGCGTTTGTCATTACAAAGACATAAAAGAGAGTATCAAATGTGACTCATTTGGCTTGTGTGAATTAAACCGTTTGCTAATAAGGTTTTTCTATGTATATATATTTTTCTTTTTTTTTTCGGTTTTTCTCTTCATTTCAATCCATGAAGTCTCTCACATTCCGGCAAATGTGTTGTGTGCACTATTTTTAGTTCAAGCGGTTTTGTTCGATGTCAACGTAAATTAGGATTGTAGATGAAGGATTTACTTTGGTGTGACAAAGCGAACAAATGAACGAACGAACGAATGAACGAACGAGAGTGAAGGAGTGAGAGTGAGATGTTTTCAGTTCCATCCTTATCGTATGTTATGCTAATCTATTTGGAGAATGCCGTTTTTCGAGAGTACACACACACACAATATGGAATGGCATGATGACGATGATGATGATACAAGCCAACTGGAGAGTTATATAAAACCGAGCAAATGTATTAAATTAATATTCTCTTTGATGCAGAAAACAACCTTAACCATGGATTTTCGGAACGCTCACAAGCCACATAACACACACACACATACATACACATACGTACCGAACATGTCTGCGGAAGGAAGAGAGTGAGAGATATTCGGATGGAAAGTAAGAGAGAGCGAGAGAAAGAGGTACCGAGACAGAGATACCGAGAGAGAGAGAGAGAGAGAGAGGTACCAAGACAGAGGAAAATGGAGACGTAGAGTAAGGGAGTCAGATTAAGAGAGAAAGAGGAGAAAAAACAACAAAGAGAAAGAAAGAGAATGAGCGAACAAAGTTAATAGCTAAACAGGTTCCACAACAGACATTCAGGCGAATACACAGCAATTGGCTGTGTGTGAATTATATTCTTTTTTATTTTTTTTTTTCTCTCCATTTTTCGTCGGGCTGTTCACGAAAATAAAGCGTACATTCTTTGTGCACGTTATCGCAATCGCTTTGAAGTAATCCACCCCAATCAACGAAAAACGCAAAAATGTCGGATAGAATAGATTAACATTTCCGAGAGAATTTTCATACTCAAAGTATTCAACTTGAGCTGGGTGAGCACATACATGCGTCTTTCTCTCTTTCTCTTTCTCTCTCTCTCTCTCTCTCTCTTCTTTTTCTCTCACTTCCACGCTCTTTCTTAGTTGGTTTCTCTGTTTATCCAACTTTTGAATATGTGTAACGTTTCATCGTTGCAAAATATGAACACACAATTTGATCCCATGTACAAATATTGAGTATGCCAAACAACTAGCAAAGTGTTCAACCACCAAAACCGTATCTCGCTACTGAAATATAATGAAATAAAATCTTCTCGCATACAGAATGCGAGAAAAATCCCATCGTTTTTTTTTTCATCATTGAATGTATTTTGTATTAGTTGCAAAATGATTGCGCCACTAAACAAAAACCCGCCTCGGCACATAATATCAACTAATATTTCTATAAAATGTGAATGGCAGACGAATGAGCATAGGAAAAATGAAACGCACATTATCTGATGCAAACAAAAAGAAAAAAAAAAGAGTATAGAATATGCACGTATTCAAGTTTGGTGCTTCCATTCTAAACACTGACAAATGGATGCTTGTGCTCAACAAAACTGGATTATCCAAAGTTTTCCTTTTGTTTCGTTGTGTTGTGTTGGTGAGTCAATTTTTTTTTTTTTCTGTTTTGTTTGTGTAATTTTACTTAAGCGCCAACAGCCTTGGTGTGTAAGTACATGTTTTGATGGAGTTTCCCATTTAAATTCGAAGTGGATTCTTTTAATTGTAATAATCCTATTTTGAGAAAATGCGCGAAACAATTTTCTTTTTTCTTTTGTTTTGTCTTTGTTTTCTCGGAAAAATTCGCTCGATTATTTTCACCCAAAATGTTGTATAACATAAACATGGAATTTTTCTTAACGAAAGTACCTTGCACGACTTATCTTTCTTATATTTATTATCGTGTCTGTTTACAGTTTTTCATCATTTTTATAAAGAAATGCTCGCTTGTCACATATTCTGTTTTGTGAGTGTGAGCGTGCAAGCGAGTGTCGTTTTTCACATTTTTTTTCCGTGTAGATTTTTTTTTTTTTTTTCTCTTTTTGGCAACAAAAATTCTCATTCCGGTACTGAAATCGATAAAGAAGCCATTATTTTCCATTCGCCATCCGACTGAATTACAAGTAGCATGAATTCCGTAACATGTTTTGCCCGCCTGCCCGACCAACGACAAAGAAAAAGTAGAAGTGAAAAAAAAGTGACGGAAAATCAGCGACGAGCTCGCAATATTCACGTATATGTATGTGTTCACGTTAAAGGATGTACTTGAAGCCGAAATTGTTGGTTAAAAGAAAGAGACACAGAGAGAGAGAGATGAGAGAGAGAGAGAGAGAGAGTGAGAGTGAGAGCGAGAGCGAGAACGGAAAGCAAAATGACGATGAACTCGCTCGCCTATCTTTCATTTCTCTTGGCATTTTCATTCGATTCCATGTTTGCCATTGCACTGCCGCACCACCGACAGCAGCACCCAAAAAACTCACATATCTCCACAAAGGGCGCACATAAAAATAATACCAAAAAACTTCGTTTACAGCACAACATTAAATTTGAAATACAATTTTCGGGCGGTAAAGTGAAAGAAGAAGAATTTGAGGAAGAAACAAAAAAAAACAAAAAAAAAGAGTCCAACATGGCAACATCAAACAAAAATACGATTGAAACGAGCATAAATTCGGGTGAAAGTACGAAATAGTTGTACAAATCGCAAGGTATTTTCCAATCCTTGGCACAAAATACACACTGACACATCAAGAGAAGGAACTATGGAATAAGAGGCAAATAACCAGTTTCAATGGTGGCTGTTTGCTCGTATATATATATATATATATTCGTTTTGTTAAGCATCGAATTTTAAATGAGAAAAACACGCCATCAAAATAAAATGAGAATAAGAAAACGAAAAAGAGCCAAGTATAGTGGAAAATTGTGTAGAGCAATGGAAAACAACAGCATCTCATTCATGAAATGGTTGAATATTGCGCATACACATTCACACAATTCTCTTTTGTACTGTGGAATAGAATACTCACAAGGACATTATTATCTTGCGGCAATGTAAATGAAAATGAATAAAAAAAAAAAATCAACAACAACAACGGCAGTAACTGTATCATCGAGTAAATGGGGAAAAATAGAGATAAAAGAGTGGCATGCTCAAGTCACACACCAAAAACTCGAATCCATTTGTGATGAAGTTTGTTGAGGTTTTATTTTCTATAATATTAAATTGGCTTTGCATCTGTTTTACGTGTGTGCACACAATGCACACATCACACAACAAATTGTGAATTCATTGTAAATTTCAAGCTCATTACAAATGGTATGCTCATTGTTTAGTGTGAGTGAATCTATAAATTAAATGGACTGGTCTGGACTGGACTATGATATATTGGACCACAATGCAATCGTTTTTTAAACTTCGTGCAAACCACAATCAAAATAAAAACCCTTCGAGCATTCCATCAAATGTCCACGCAATACGCTTGAAAGACAATTTACGATTTGAAAAGAGAGATCATTTTGACGCATTAAAAACGGCAATTGGAAATTCCTGTTTTGACTTTCTGTAGCAATGAATGTGCGGGTTTAGTGTGTATTTTGCTTTGGAAATTTTATGTTTTTGTATTTTGTATTTTATAGATGTCACGATAGAGATAAAGAGAGAAAAAGAAAGAATATTGCTTTGTGTGAGTATGTTGAAACCGAAAAACTTTGCAAAACACATTTTTTCTGTTGTCGTGCAGCGAATAAGTGAGCTCATGTAGATAAGGTAATTGCTGTTGAATTCTCTACTGAAACAAATATTCGGTGTCATCATTAATTACATGAAACAGTAATGAAAACATAGACACTTTTCTCTTCTCTCATTGTGCAAAAGCGTTCGCACTCACATACACACAAACACACACACACACACACACACACACACACACCACAATACACGAAAATTTATTTTCTCTCTGGCGCACAAATATATAAATATACCCATACATTGGTCGTATGTACAGACATTAAACATGCAATCAACTCAAACTATGTACCAAATAGAATAAATTGCTATTCCATTTTGTGTCGGTGAACATGGGTTGTTTGTGTAGTTTGTTCTCATCTAAATGCGAATATGTCAGAATGAGAAAAGAAACGAGCAAAAGTCAGAGGGAAAATGAGAATGGGATTGAGAGTGAGAGACGCACAGAGATAGAGTGAGAGAGAGAGAGAGAGAGAGCGTTAGATCGACTCAGCAATATTTATTTTAGTCAGTGTGAATCCTCTCCAGTACTTTCGACAAAAATTGTTTTTATTTTTCGATGTTGGGTATGTGCACGGCAACAGCATCACAACCATGTGAAAGCAAACAGAAAGAGCGAGATCATTGCGTATACACAATTTGTAAACGGGTATTTAATTTTATTTCCGACATTATATTTTCGCGCTGTACGTTGATTTGTGGGTGTGAATGGATTCTAGCAGAGCGAAAATGGAAAGAATGTTGCCACAGAGAATTTGAGAGAAAGAGAGAGAGAGAGAGAGAGAGAGAGAGAGAGAGAGAGAGAGAGAGAGAGAGAGAGAGAAAGAAAGAGAGAGAGAAACAAGTGGAAAAAAACGACACGATGAAAAACAGCACAGTTTATGTTGAGCTGAGTGGAAAAGCATCAGCAAAACATTGGCTGGCGAATGTTATTTTCAACTGTTGTTGTTGAAATTCATTGTGTGATTGACACTATGAGCTTGTTTTCATTCTCGTTCTCAGTTTTATTCCGAGCGAGTTAATGAAAAACACACAAAAAAAAAAAAAAATAACAAATACTCGAAAGCGAATGCAAAACGGGCAGAGAGAGTGTGTATGTGTCTGGTATTTGGATTAAACAGGTGTATCTTCAGGCTCACTAAAAACAAATAACTTCAATCAAATAGAGGTTATTTCAATACGCAATTATTTCAACCACTGGAAAACTTTAAAAGTGAATTGTGCAAAAGGCACAAAACACGTAATATTTGTCGCATTTTGGCCAAAAACCCATTTTATTCGATATATTCCGAATAAAACAATGAAAAAGCGATTGCGTTTCACATTCAACTCGAATCAATTTAAATTTAGATCAACATATACAAAATTCGGTTGATTGTGTGCGGTGGTTCAGTAGGAAAGCATTGTGTATCCCCGGCGTCTCTTTCACTTTATCGGACAAATGAATTTGAACCGTTGTACTGGGAAACATTTCCATCGGCGTTTTATTTAAATAACAAAATACATTTTAGACAAACACGAAACCCTTCTATTGTGTGTAATCGGAGAGTGAAAAGAAAGAAAAAGAAGAGAAAAAAAAAATTGAATCGACTCTCTGCTACCGCAGGATATTGTCATCAAATGTGTATTTGTGTCTTTTTGCATTTTCGCTATTATTACATTGACTGACTGTGTGCGCGCATTGTTTAGGTCTGTGTGTGCCCATGGACAATAATGGTAAAAATTATATAGCGCTCGATATTGCTTTTTCAACAGTTTTGCGGCTGAATTTACATTCGCCTGCGCTTATTACATCGAATGGATGCTTCTGCTAAACCACATCCATTCTCTCTCTCTCTATCTCTGTCACTCTTTTTAACTCTGTATGATGAGAGGATGATACCATGCTTATTTTCCATGTGTTTGACGAGTGGGCTTCGTCTTTTAACGCAACAAATGTCGTGTGACAAACAAACGGAACAAAGAGCATGCCATTATGTGCGAAGAAAGACGCTTAAATGAAGCCTGAGTAATTAATGGCATTTTGAATGCGTCAAGACACATATTTTCATTTGATTAAATGTACATAGTTTATAAAGATGGCTGAAAAGGGCGTAATTGACTCTGAACAACCACTATACACACATCGACTTCAATTTTATTCTCGGCTTTATCTAATATCAGAATGAAAAGGGGTGCGAAATAAAAAAAAAAAAAAAAACACACAGAAGAGTTATTCGCTCATTTTGCAATATCAAAACCTATTTAAAATGCGTGCCATTGTCGTGCTAAAACGTGCACTAATTGCAAATGTTTGACACGAAAATTAACATCCTTTGAAACAATATGGAGAAAAGTTTGAATGCAAAGAGAGAGAGAGAGATTGAGAGAGATGGAGAGAGATTGAGAAAGAGAGAGAGAGAGAGAGAGAGAGAGAGAGAGAGAGAGAGATGGAGAGAGATTGAGAAAGAGAGAGAGAAAGAGAGAGAGAGAAAGAGATTGAAAATGAAAGGAAAAACAGAAAGAGATTGGAAACAAGAGCAAGAGCGAGAGCGAAAGAAAGAAAAAACCGAATGAGAGTAAAACACAGGAAATACGGAATGCGAAAAAGTGATGTGCGCGGTTGTGTCGTCATTGAAATTGCGCGGTAAGTGTCTAGTGGGAGAACTACTTCCGAGAATGTTAACGATAATTATTAAAATATATGTGGTTGATGGCATAAAGAGAGACATGCTCATTGTGACCTAGATAAATGTGTTCCAGGCCTCATATGATACAAGGTTTTTCCTCCCTTATTTCCGTGCCTTATGTAATGAAATGTGTGTTGTGATAATGAAAAAAATTAAAACGACGCATTGATTAATGAATAAACTTTATCGTTTGTTAAATAAGCTTTACTGGAATAAATGTTCATGTGACAATGACACACCCGCTTTTACCAATTTCATCAACATTTTTTCTTTCTCTCTCTCCTTCCCTCTCCTCTCTCTCTCTCTCTCTCTCTCTCTCTCTCTCTCTCTCTCTCTCTGTACTCCCTCCCTTCAACCCATCGCATCTTCACCATGCGTCATCAATGCGACTGAGGAAAAATGTTGTCAAGTTTGCAATACAAAAAAATTGGAACAATGGTCATGAAACAATGAGCGTCGTCACAATTTTTCCTATCAAAAGTACATTATTTTCCTTTCGTTCATTGCTGGCGATGAGACTATAATTGATGTACAATCAAACACAAATTGATGATGTAATTATATTCATTCGTCGACAGCCCGGGGCTGGTCAACGAAGTGAGAAAATGGTTCAGAATTTTGTCCTTCACAACTTTGCGAATTTTTTCCATTCAAAACGTGCCAATATCACGATAATTTTTATTCTGACAAACTTTTCCGATGACTTTTTTTTTTTTGCTGTTGCTTTATATCGACGGTCTCATTGTGCGAGCTGAGATTTATTTCGCCGACTTTTCAATATTTTTCATTTTTCTTCCCCAAACGAAACTAAAAAGTGAAAAAAAAAAGAAAAAAAAAAACGAAAAGAAATGATGATGCTTGTGGCACATTGTGTTTAGTAATCCATTTAAATTATTACCGCTATTTGGCGGACTAGGCCGAGGTGATGGCGCATACAATCGGTTTGGCTTTGCTCTCTCAGTATGTGTGTGCATCACAAATTGCTAAGGATTGCCCAACGTAAAATTCCCCAACAATAGAAAACTTTTCAATAATTCTATGGAATAATCATAAATTCCTTTAAAGTGCACACAACAATGAGGAAAACTATGTGTGTGTATGTGTGTGTGTTTGGAGTCAAAACTTCGACAAATGGAACTGCTTCTGAGTACAAGAAAAATATTACAATTTCCGTTTTTCACTCGGAATTTGTAGCAGTTGCGGCTTTTCATAACGTCTTTGGCCACTCGTCGATTCTTTGTTGCGCTGAACTTTAAATTGCAATCGCTGCAGTTTAATGCGCCCATTGTGCATTGGCCCCGGCCATTTTATTTTCACATAAAATCGTAAACCATCTTTCATATTTTCAGTTGTTCGTTTAATTTTGTTACCATTTATGTGACAATTGCACGGCAGCGAACAACTCGCACAAAACTTTGCTCTTCATTCATTCTTTTAGTTTACGACGACGATGGTAATGTTGTTGTTGTTGTTAATGTTGTAGGACTAACGTTGCCTTTAAAAATGTGTGCATATAAACTTATTTGCCAAGTATTACAGAGTGAAAGCATTTCAAGACGACATTTTATTGAGTTTAGTTTTCAAGCTCGTTATTGCAACAAAATTTTTAACGATATTTTCTTTTCTTCATTGCTTTCTTTTTCTGTAAATTATTTGTGTTAGTTTTGAGAGTTCATACAGTTTTCCTCATTATTATTTCAACAGCATACATTCTACCTCAACTTGTAACTCTTTTCACTTTTTCGTTTTTTTCTCTTTTTCTCACTCTCTTTCTCTTTTTTTTTTATTCTTTCTCGTTCTTACTTTCATTTTGCATTCGCCAATTTCCGGCATTGAGACGTATTCAGCTAACATGGATGCCAGTATGGCAAAACTTTAATATGCATTTTTATTAAAACGCGTCAAACCTTCAATTCACTGGGAGTCAATTGTGTGAACATAGCCTCAATGCCTTTATTCATTCAATCTTTCTTTTTCTTTCTCAAGACTCAATGAATAAAAATTCCAACAAAAAAAAATATGCAATTCTATTGTCGACGAAGAAAAAAAAAAACTTTTTGGGAAAATATTATTTCAACAACGGTTTTTTTTTTCTTCTTTTTCTTTGCCTCACATTTTTCTATTCGCCCATTCTCATTCATTCATCCATCCATTCATTGGCAGCTCCTTGTAAAAATATATTGCTAAGTTCATTTTCTCAGATTTTGTTCACTCTCTTGAACCATTCTTACCTATGCTATTGGTGTGTATAAACACTCACAAATTGTGACTGTATGTGTGCGTACCGTCATTTTCCAATTTAAAATCAGGTTTTCAAAAGCACTCTAATGTTCATAAGTACTTATAATACGTTTATTTTCTCACACCGTTCAGTTCTTGACGAGGTGCTTCCCTTCATCTCAATCGCTCGCCGCTTCTCTCTTTAACTCTCTTTCAAATTGTGTGTTTGCCCCTTATTTTCTATCGCTATTTCTCAATTTCTATCTCTGTTTTCCTCTCTCATGCATCCCTTTCCCTCTCTCTCTTTCTCTCTCTCATGCAATCCCTTTCCCTCTCTCTCTTTCTCTCTCTCTCTCTCTCTCTCTCCTCATTCCTATCTCCTATCTCCTATTCATTCTCACACACTCTCTCTCTCTCTCTCTCGCTATCTCTTTGTCCCCCCTATCTCTCTTTCTTTTCCATTGCTTAATTCATCCCAATCCAATTGAGCCAAGTGGTTTGGTATGTGTCATCTTCATCGGGTTGTTATTTATTCGGTATCTTAAGTCGTTGCGACGTCTTTCTCGCCGAATTGGAAAATTAATTTACACAAAGAAGCCGAAGATGACAATAACAACAACAACAGCAGCAGCAGCAGCAGTAACAACAACGTCACTCAATGTGCTTTTGCACAATAAACGATTTAAAAGAGAAGCATCGGATTTTGGAAAGACGTTGCAAAGCAAAAGGGTCCTGATGTAATTGTAAATATTCATCGATGCAGAAAATTGAAATCACTTATGATCTGACACAAAATCGAATAAAACGGAATGCAAGGTATTGAGCATTTCCACAAAGTTTTGGTATGAATTGCCAGTATATGTGTCTGTGTGTGAGTGGAAGTAATATCGAAGCTGTAAATCGTGCAGAAGATGCTTCTTATCTTTATATCAGGTTTTTGCCTCTTAGTCTACTTGGCTGCTCATTCATTGGGAAGTCTTGTGTGCGTTGTTTGGTGGTTGGATTTAGTTGTCGAGCAGCCCTCCTCCGCCCCAAAAGAAAAAAATTCGTTTACATTTTCTATCCAGAAAATTCACAATCAACGATAATCATATCAAAGTGTTTATTTCACAAAGATTTGTAAATATCGGACTTATCGAGCTGCTTTCTCGGTCTCATTCTGGCTTTTTACTTCACTTCGTTAGTGAGTTGAACAAACAGAGATGGAAATCGTATTCCATTCATTAAACCGATAAAATATACTTTGCTGTGCGAATCAATTCATCTTTTTTTTTTTTTTTAAAGAGTTTCTTTCTCCGCCCTCTCTCTATTCCTCTCCTTTTTCTCTCTAATCGCAATAAAAATGCATGTATTAAGAGAGATTCAACACCAGTAAACGATGAACAGTTTTGGCTTACGAACATCTTTCTATTTCAAATTTTATTTTAAGTCGATCATCATTGAAAGGACTGAACCAATCATATCTAGATACAATTCCGATGAAGAGCTAAAGAATACAATAGAAAAAGTCGATGAATCGACGTTGAAATGTAAAAGCATTAATTTTGATCGTTGTGCCATTCGAAAAATGGGATTTAACGAGAATGTAATTTTCATCCTTGCTGAAGCGTAATACACATAGTCGACATTTTCTCTATCAAATATATATTGGTTTGATGACCGTGCTTTCGCACGTTTTCTGTGGCCAAGTCAATAAGAAAAAAAAAAAAAGAAAATCGACGGAAAAGAATAATTTTGAAACACATTGAATGCAGACGCTTCAATATGAAACTGAAATGGAAAATGGTCCCAAAGCAATGAAAATATTTCGATAAATTACTTCTATTCGACTAATTTTCAATAGATGATGAAAAAACGCTTTTAATTCATTTCGCATTTCGTTCGTTCTTTTTTTTTTTTTTTCTCACTTTTCAACATTAGCGTCAACGTTTTTCTTTTGCTCAAGTTTTATTTTGCATTCATTCTACTTTAGAATTCGCGCTCGAAAACTTGTTAAGTTAGCATTCTTTTGCTGAATTTGTGAAAATTGTGTGCGAATGAAAATGACGAAAAAAATTTTTTTATACGCACAGCTTCCCTTCGAACCATTCTCTGCATACTTTGCCATTTTCTTCCCGTGTAGCGAGTCTTCTGCTCTCTCTCTTTTCCTTTTTGGAAATGATAAGCTCATTTTGTCGGCAACCGTATTGCCAAGCTTAGTTGTGTATCTCTTTCGGCTTGATGCCATGTCTGCCATGTGAATTTATTTTACTTTCATTTGCATTTGACAGAAATTGGAATATCAAATGAAATGCTTGCAACTAGACGAGAGAGCCCGCGTGTTCACGAGCGTACACCATTGTAGTGAACATTTCGAACGAAAATAAGAAGGTTATATTTTTATTTCATTTGGAATATATTTATATAGTTAAGGTGTATTCCGAGGTAGCAAGCAAGCGAAAGAAGATGACGAAAGAAGCAAAAAAAAAAAAAAAAACGACGGCAAATGGGATTGTGAATGGAAAGTCGGTAAGAACGAACGAATGAAAAAAAAAGTGCCTGTAATAATGCGATATCGTTGCTTCGTCACCATAAACATTTTCAACGTTCCAAAGGAGTCAATTTATTTTCATTTCATAAAGTGATAAAGAATGGAAGCATTTCACGTTTTATCCTCGAGAATTATATTTTTTTTTCTCTCTCTCTTCTGCGATAGCGGAGCGCAGTCAAAATGTCTTTATATTTCCTTTATTGTGCCGAAATCAAATTACATTTGCACAATTGATGAAGAGACACTGGAAGATAGTCGCAGAGATAGAGAAATGATGGTGAAGATGGAACGATGAAGAGAGAAATTCCTCTCTTTTTTAGATAGATTAAGAGAGAGAGAGAGAGAGAGAGAGAGAGTGAGTGAGAAAGAGAGAAATGAAAACGGCATCCACCATTAGCTCAACTTTTATTCTTTTGAGTGCGGGACACTTCAATGGAAAATTGTTATCTATTGGTTTTCAAAGACTTCAACCGAAAATTAAATGATATTTGAATTGTTTATCTGGAATTGATTCATTTTGTCTGTTGATGACGACGAGTTTTGGTATGTTTTTGACAATGAAAATGACTTAATATTTAAATGCTTTGCCTTTGCACAGCAAAACTTGCTTGATTCCGTAGGCTTGCGCACAAATAGCATGTACCAGTGTCAGTGTTAATATTTGTTTGGGTTTTTTTTTTCTCTCTGGCTCTCTGTGTCTGTTGTTTTTAGTCAAAATGAATGATTTATAATATATCCTGTTGAAATTATTCTTGACTTAACATACGGTTTTTGTCTCTATGCCTATTTAATGTGTGTGTGTTTTTTTTTTCGCATGCTTGTCACATACGCATGTTTCTTTTGCACAAAACTACCAGCCGAGACTCGAAATATAAGAATTGTCCATTTCGACTGTACAGTGAAATATTTATGAGTCGACATATGTGTGTTCAACGTCACAGGCTCATAAAAAAAAAGGTGGTCAACTGACCATTGTGCACCATATGTGAAACGTGACATTTTATTCGCGAACGCATTTTCCATTAAAAATGATGGCACTTAAAATACATAGGCCTTTTGTCGCTCACACCAATTTTCCATCGATGTTTTGCTCTCTCAGTGAGAACGAGAGAGACACTCACTTGTATTCCTTGTTTTTTTGTCGTTTACTCTATGCAGTATGTTTTCCGCCCTTTGTTCTCACTGCCTGAACATATCGCACACATAGTGAGTGACATCGGTCACACAAAGTGACATGTATGGAAAAACGGCAAATGCAAACATTTTATTAATTTTATTTGCAAATCATTCAGAATGAGAGACAGAGAAGCAGAGAACAAAAATAAAAAAAAAACAGAACTAGCCGCGTAATTACTGTAAGAGAACAAAGCATATTTTTCCCAGCGGCCATTCCAAACTCAATCTAATTTTGCTTGAATTTTCCGTTTTAATTTCCCGCTCGAGCATTTGGGAATTCAATCGAAACGAGGGGAGAAAGCAATTCACATAGAATACGCGCATCCTATCATCGGAATAAAGATAGAGAGAACATCAGATATGCCGCTTTCAAATCAACCAGATATGGACAACACAGAGGAAAGCGAGTGAACGACGGTAAAGAGCAAATTGAATTTGTGCAAAGAGGTCTTTCGTGTTGTCGTTTTTTTTTTTCTTCGCTTCTCTTCTATGTGATATTTGATTTCATCATGTGCATTTTCAATTCATGCAAAATGTAATTACACATCAAATGTATGAAAAAGGGGTTTTTTTTTGTCCTTTCATTGATCCAATGAGTAATGTAAATTGGAATATCAACCCTCTACATAAAAAGATTACACACCAAAAAAAAAAAAAAAAAAAAGAACAAGAAGAAGTGGATTGTTAAACAAAGGGCAATAAATTAATGATAGTTCAATAAAAAGAGACCGGTGGCTCTTTGATGAAAAAATTCAACGAACGGAAACTAATTTCTTGGAAGAAATTTCCGATTTTTTTTTTTTACTTTCTTTGTTTTCACTGTCTCGTCCTCACTCCCACTCATTCGCTTTCTTTGTCCACTTTTTTTCTCTCTTTTGTCTCACTTCTTCAAACTATCTTTTCCTCTTCCTCCGGATTATTCCGGAACCTGTCCCATTCATTCCATCTTTTTTCCCTCATTCAAAAGCTATGTAGCGTGTGTCATTTTGCGTCTAGAACTAAAGGAGTTTATCGCATTGATCAATTGAAAAGAAATAAAAATCTATTTGAAAAAAAAAAAAAAGTTAATTTAGTAACAATAAAAGAAGCATTTATGTATTGAATAACATTGGCTGATATCGATATAGCGTTATTTCAACATTGTTTTCTTTTTCTCGAAATATGTCTGTCATTTATTTATTGTGTGTGAATTGTGCGTGCGCGCGAATCATTGAAATCATTGAAAATCATTGAAAATCATCAAAAATAAGGCATTTCGATAAGCAAATCAAAAATTGTATCATAAACAAACACCCGAAAAAAAAGAGAAAAAAAAAATAATCAATAAACCAATGTATCGTTGTCGATATAAAAAAAAAAAAAAAAAGAATCATGTGGATTTTGTTTTGAAATGTATAGAATTACATAAGAGAAAGGCGAAGCGACGAGAGATAAAAACAAAATTATACTTGAGTCAGGGCAGATCGAATGATTTCGAAGTGTTTGCTGAGTCGATAAAGATAGGGAAGATTACGAACGAAACGGCGACGAGAGAATAAACGAAAAAAAATGAAGAAACGTGCGAATAAGCGAAAGAGAGAGAGAGAGAAAGAGAGAATGAAAAAAAGTGAGTATAAAATGCATCATGTACAATGTCGATGTGATGTTGATACATACAAGAATCATATAAAAAAAACCGGGGCACCCACTCAATATAAGAATTTATTACTTTTGTTTGGTTTTCTTTGTTTTACTGATTCTTCCCTATTGTGATTTATGTTTGGCCCGAGTCAGTTCTCTCTCTCTCTCCTTCTCTCTCTGTTTGCATTGTGTCTTGAATCTTGGCATTTAATCGAAACAGTGAATCGTTTATCGATCAAAATCGCTGGGGCGAGATATCAAATATTGGAAAACCGATAAGCATTCGACTGCCTCTCACAAATATGCCAGCCAATAAAACCAATTCGAACAATTTTAAAACAAATATTATTATTTTTTCATTGAGTCATGGCCTCAGCAACTCATGCACTCTCTCTCGTTCTCTGATCGAACCTTCAAACGTGAAGAGAACCAAATTCTATATACACTAACTTAGGATGAAGAAGAAGAAGAAGAAGAAGAAGAAGAAGAAAATTGAAATAAAACTCGTTGGTAGAAATTCGATTTGAAAACACTCTCTTCATTCCATGAAACGTGAATTGTTTCAGCGGAATGTGCGCTCAAAAACTTATTTAATTTTAATAATTCTTTTTATCCCATTTTAAAAACGAAAAAAACCAATAACGAAACATTTCTAGCGAAAAGCATCTCGAACGAGATGGAGAGCAAGAAATAGAGATGAAGAGCGAGAAAGAGAGACGGAGAGACGATGAGAGAGAGAGAGAGAGAGAGAGAAAGTTGAATGGATAGCTAAAGCGGGCGATGTTGCTTGTTCAACAAAATTAATAAAAAGTCGAAGAAGATGAAATGGGGAAAGATTATATTACTGCATGGCGAGCGCCTCAAAAACATGAAAAGTGGAAGAAAAAAAAAAAATTGAGAGAAAAATGAAAAAAAAAAACACACGATGAACTAATGTTTAAAACGGTGAAGTGATGGACGAGATAGACATAAATCTGATTTGTACTTGAAACGTTTAGTGTTTTCTAATCTGTTGGTCTACTGTGGCGTTTCCATCAAAACATTCTCGATCGAAACCGAACTGAATCGAAAAAAAAAAATGTAAATTGAAAAGAAAAGGTGATTCTTGTTGCGTGCACACTTCAATCGATTGAAAAACAAAGAGTGCGAGAAATCAAGCGAAAGAGAGAGAGAGAGGAAAAAGTGAGAAATCTGAACAATTGAAATGACACGTTGTGGCCTTTGTTCTTTCGATGGGATGCTCATCAGGTGTGTATGCGTGGATGAGGAAAATGTTTCGTTTGCTCATTATATTGTTTCTAATTATTGTATGGCAAACGAAAATCCTAACCGTCACATCTCAATTCTTCGACAAACGAAATTAAATTCAAATGTATTCAAATTGTATATGACTTTATTACTTAGAGGCAACGCCAACGACAATGTAACTTGCACACTCTTGTTCTTTCTTCGTTTGCGTGACGATAATTGATTTTTTTTTTTTTTTTTTTTCTTATTTCATTCGTATGTGTCTTCGTTGCGAGATCATTATTTATGAACTCGTCTGTTTTTTTTTTTCCACTTGCACTGCATGTTATTATGCATTTCTTTGGCTTCAACCAAAAACAAAAACTGCCAGAATGTAAATGATTCTGTTCTCTCTCTCTCTCTCTCTCTCTCTCTGTTTTTTTTTTTTTTTTGCTTGAAAATAATTTTCCATTCCTAATGGTTTTTTGTTCCACTCAAACATGTCAGACAAATAAAAATATGTTCGTATTAATGGAAATGTTGACTTATGCACAAATTATTTTGGACGTTTGGACTGCAGAAAAGTTATAATGAACTGGTTTGAAGCGACTGATGCACATTATTTTTTTATCCACCAAACATGAACCGTTTTTTTTTTTTCGTTCAACTCATTCGGTGCCATCGTATCATAAACGCACATATGGAATGTAAATTATTTTCAAATGTGAATATAATAACAATAATAATGAGTGCATCAGGAACATGTCCGATGGTGGTACGAATAAAAAGAGGAGAAAAAAAAAATCTTCGAACGGGGCAAATGTACTTGTTCTCTCGCGTGGAATGGAACAATTCGATCGTTTGAAATCAAGAAAACGACCTAAAGCTAGAAATTAATGAATTTGTAACGTTTTTCAAATTGTCTGCAATTCCTCATGGTTTAGTCAACTCCTTTTACTTTTGGAGAGTTACTCGAAATGGGGAAGAGTGAGAGAGTGAGAGAGAGAGTGAGAGAGAGAGAGAGAGTGAGAGAGAGAGAGAGAGAGGTGAGAGAGAGAGAGAGTGAGAGAGAGAGAGAGTGAGAGAGAGAGAGAGAGGGTGAGAGAGAGAGAGAGAGAAGAATGAGGCAGCTGATAAGCAAAAGAAGAGTGAGCAAATGAGAGAGTTGAAGAGCGAGCGAGCGAACTGAAAAAAGAACGGAAGATCGAGCAAGTGAGCCAAACAAAGTGAATGGAAAAATCAAGAATGAAACTGCATGTTAAATTGAATGAGCGTTTAATGTGCATCACATCAATAGTTATGTATGGTGAATCATTGGTAGTCCATACGTCAAGTATCACGACAACAATTGCAATAAGAAAGAAATATGAGGGGAAAAAAACACAGAATAATTTACAATTATTACCAATTCTTGCGGGCACTCAAACCATCATCAACTGTACACCGGGACAAGTACTAAAACATACATTGGATAGTGAACACCACCTCAATCGAACTCAATCACAATTTATAGTTTTTCCCTTTTTCTCTCGTAGATACGTAGAAACATCGCTATATTTATGACATTCAGTGAGCGGATGCGCTCGCGCACGCCATCATTTGCCAAAGTTTACACACACTCACACACACACACACACATATATGTATACAAACCGCGAGACAATAAAATGAGAAACAAATTGTAAATAAGAGCGACCATCAAACTTACTGTATTGGTGCCCCGTGCAGTCAAAAGGTTCAAAAGTATATATTTAAACATTTTTATTAACGTATAATTTCCTTTCATTATCATTTAATCGTATTCTGTATATTCACTCCATTTACATTGAGAGTGCATTTAGCTGAACGAAAATTACAGTAGAAAGAAAAAAAAAGAAATTGAACGATGTTAAAAGGCTCTCTTTCTTTCACCAGGCACTCTTTGTCTCTAGTCTCTTTTTCACTCTTTTTCTGTCTAACGCTCGATCCTGCACGGACCATCTCCCTCCTCTGTTACTCTTTTCATCTCTCTTCATTTCAATATTTCTGGGTTCTTTTCCATTCAGCGAATAACATAAAGTAACAGCAAGAGGAAGACCGAGATAGTTGAGCATTGCACAAACAAATACTCACAGTTGGAGCATTTGTTCCATCTCTCGCTCAGATGATTCCACATATGAGCATACACCGCAATTTCAGTAACAATAAATAATGCAATTTAATAATAACGTTGGATGAGTGAGTCGACTGTAAGTTTATGTATCGAGCCAAGCCAGTGGCAGCAATATGCTTGAATGTTGAATGTTAACCCCAAAAAAAAAAAAAATATTCACTGCCATGCAGAATGAGAAGTAATACAGAGTGAGAGAGAGAGAGAGCGAGAGAGAATTCTCTTTACAGAGAAAAGAACTGCGAAATGTCGATGAAAAATTGGCTGAGTGAATTGTAAATATTAAAAGTTTATGAAAGTACTATTTGTTAGTGTTTTTGTTTGATGCAATGAATGGATCGAAACAAGCAGCCGCCGAAATAGTCGGATGGAAATATATATGTTTGAGCGATGAGTTCAATGGAAAACAAAGAGAATTTCTTTCGAAACTTTAAATTCTCCAATCAAAGAAGGTGGCCAAGATTTAAACCAAAACACAAAATAAATGAAATGGATGCTCACTCATTTCTATTCCAAACTAAATGGCCCCCATTATATCTTTTTCGAATGAAAATATTGTGAACTTTTACAAACAATTCCTGTGCACACATAAAATAGTACATTTTTAGCATCTGTGAGAACTGCCAATTTATTTTTTATCGTTTATTCGCTCGCCGTTATTTTTTCTTCTGTTTGCTAGTTTTTGCTCATTTCGTCGTGCGCTGCATTTTTTGCTTCTTGCAATTTTTCTTGATCAACTATGCAATAAAGTCGGAAAATCACATTATTCAATTTATTACTCTGATTGTTTTGTCTTTGTTTTCATTTATTCGTTGTTCTAGTTCTTTTTCCTTCCTTCTCCTCTTCTTCTTCCTCTTTGAGTTTTTTTTTTTCCTCAAACGAATTTAACTCGCTTCAGTTAAACATATAATTTTCGTCAATGGCCGCATTTTCTATCTATGGAAATCGCAATTCTACATCATTTATTTCGTTAAGATAAATAACAATGCACTTGTGTATTCGTTATTCCATTTCAAAGCATTTTTATTTTTAAATTGTTCGCTTTTTTTTTCTTTTTCGTTTTCTTGTCTTGGCTTTCTTCTCTCTCTCTCTCAATTTGCGTTTTTGTTTTTCATCGTTAACATTTTTGCATCTTTTTCCATTCAAATTCAAATTCAAATAGCAGAATTGGAAAATATCCAGTGGGTTGGCAAAACACAGGAAGAATGTGTGCGATTTTGATCTGATTTTGTTGTGATAACAACAAAAACAGCGATTCAATCGCCTTTGGTTTAACACGAAATCCGTTTCTAGACCTGCAGTCGTTTTCCATTCCATTTCTTGGTGCTTATTTGGGTCAAAATGTAAATCGGTGCCTCATTGTAATATGGCTGTTATTACAGTTACAGAAAAATCATCTAGTTTTTGATGATGATGATGATGATGATAATAGAAACGACAACGAAACAATGTGCCCATGATGAAAGCAACAATTTGTCCATTGATTTAGCGTGACATAAAACGGAACACCAATTTATAAAACGATTCATTTTTCGTTCGCAATTAGAATTTTGTGTCGTTTCCGATTCATTTTTTCCATTCTTTTCGACCTTAATGAAAATATTCCATATGATTGAGCAGTAAGTGCTAGAGAATGAATGAGAAAGTGCGAGAAAGAGAGAGAGAGAGAAAGAAAGAGAGAGAGAGAGAGAGAGAGAAAGAAAGAGAGAGGGAAAGAGAAAGAGAGAGAGTGAGTGAGAATAAAAGAGGAGAAAAGACAAAGAGAACGAGAGCGATAGCCGTGCGACTTAATTAGGTGCATTAATTACGGTGCCATTATGACCGTCTTCCGAATGGTTAATTGGTTTCGGTCGATTAGCTTATACTAACAGTTATGCTGCCAAATACTTGTGAAATATGGCATGTTCCCATTTTTGTTATCCATTTTTGCGCATCCATTTACACACTCACACGCAGAACACTTTCTTTAGTGCAAAGTTTGCACTTAAATCCCAAATGAATACCGAGAATATATGAAATGATTGCTAAATGAGGCGCCAGTGACTCAGTTCAATTGAAAAGCAAACCCAAAGTACGAAAAAAAAGCAATTCATATTTCTTGTTGCCTTTGCACTCATTTCTCATGTAAAATGTTGGAAATAAATGTTAGAAATTCAAAATATTCTCGCGTAATCTTGTGGCAGAGTATGAAAAAAGGCCCGTATTCGATATCTTAACTTTTTCTCACTTGTGAAATGTTTTTGGATGGCGGCCAACAAGCGAACAAAGTTGTTGAAAGTGAGTGAAAAACAATCGACAAATTCTTTTTTTTTTTCACTCTGAGCTCTCTTTTAATTTGAGACAGAAGGGGTGACAGAGAGAGAGAGAGAGAGAAAGAGAGAAAAAAAAAATGTTGCGCAAACTTGCATCGTAAAAACCAGCGACACTCTGACTACATTCGATTCAGTTTTTGAGTAAAAATCGCAGAAATATGTGCAGTGTGCATTTATAATCGAAAAGATAAGACAAAATGCGCATCATTGACAACGAACCAAGGCAAGAAAAAAAAATAACCATACACACAATTGCCGCTCGAATATGCTACACCATTTTCATAATGCAAATATTTTATGTTGCTTGTAAAGCAGATAACAGCCAAAATGTGCAACCGCTCTCGTTTCTTTTTCTTTTTTTGCTGCAGCATTGATAGAGGCTACTGTCAATGTTGGCGGCGGACCGTAAAAAACTGTAAAAATTAAAATTCACACATTAAACTCAACTTTGGGGATAGCGTAGCAAAAGAAGCAAAATATTGCATCATTTTGAATGGATATTGCACGGACAGTAAGGAAAAATAACAGCCACCGCTCGCATAATATTTTACAGCTATCTAGAACCATTTCGTTTTAGTGCTTTTGTGTTCGTTCATAAATATTTGCATTAAATGCACTTTGTGCTATTATCTTGATGTGCTGTTTCATTTGGTGTTGTGCATTAGCATTTTTTGGATTTAGTCTGAGTTTTTCACTATTTTTTTGCTCTTTCTATCATTTCAATTTCACATTTTTCATCTCTTTCTCACTCACACAAAAAATCTCTTTTCCAAACTCATTCTCGATTTGTGAATGCATTCATTTTCATTTGATGTCCACAGACACACATCGAAACTGACTCGCTTTGTTCTGATCATATAAATGTTGTTTTCATGGACTTTAGGCAAGTAAAAAAAAACCCTGTCATTGTTATTTTTGTGGAAGTTGCTATTGCAAAAATCCATTATCATTCGGATGTTAGCCATATTTTGAATTATTTTTTTCATACAAAAATGTATCGACACAATGAAATGATGTTCATTTCGAGACATCATTCAATTCCCGAATGAATTGTAAAAATTATGTTGTTTCGTTTTATGGTTGATTTCGATAAATTTCCCAAAAAAAAAAATAAAAATGAATTTTTCATTCTCTGATTGATTCGAATAATTTCTTTTTGCATGATAACAAATTTTGATATGCGTTTGTCAAAACGGAAATATTCTTTTTTGAATGCGTCTAATTGGTTACTTCCTCTTCCATTGATAATTCAACACAGCAATACACCAGTCCATTTGATTATACAACAATCAATCGATTATACAATACTTGTTTGATGAGATTGACTTGTAATTGTTGTGCGAATGACATGGGCACATTGTGAAACGAAGTGTGATAAAAACCGAAGAAAACTCATATGACAAAACGTCTGTCATTAAACGTTGACAACTCAAAAGCGTATCATTTTTTTTTTTTTTAGAAGCGATTTTTTTCTTCTTTTTCATGCGAATACGACGGAGTCGTCTCATGGATACATGTGAGTGTGAGTATGAGTATGAGACGACGCGAGTAATCACAATAAAAAGCTCATCAATCATTCGCATGTTGACATGAAACGTGGTTAAATGTCTCTTGTTTATTCGATTCAGTTGGTGCCGAGGCCAATTACACAAATCAGTGATTTTGCTGCGCAAAACCCATTTTCATATTTCAATTTTCGAACATTTATCATCATTAATTCGGTGCTTGGTCGGTAATGATAAAATGGCATAACACAATGCAAACAGAGACAGAGACAGGCAGGCACAGAAAGAGAGAGAGAGAGAGGTGTGTGTGTGTGTGTGTGTTTGAGTGAGAGAGAGAGGTAGAAAGTGAATTGTTAACGAGTGAGGTATTGAGACGCGAGCGATTCAAATCGCTGCAAGTGGTGAAAATTACGTTTGTCACACCGCGTCGAGTGTTTAATATCACTTAACCTGTTAATTTTATTGTACGATTGTCACACAATTACAAAGCATTTCGATTTGTTTACACGATCTGACATAGTTGCAACAATGAGCATTTGTTGGTTTTTTTTTTCATGCTTTCAGGCAAACAATGCAAACGATACACACAGCAAATGAAAAAAAAAAAAAATCAAATTAAGATCGTTAAGGAAACGTTATTTTCAATTATTTTCTGTGTCAAATTGCTATGAAAAAAGCTTATGCATACGAGCAACAATAAAAACGAAACCACCAGAGAAGGAAAGAGGGAGAGAGAGGAAACCATGAAGAAGAAGATTGGAAGAATTGTTTCGAGCTAGATCGGCAGGCAATTAAGCACCGTTGTTGCGATTGCAAACTACACAAACTAATTGAATATTTTGCTTATGGATTTTTTTTTCGCTCTGTTCATCGTTTGCATTCTAAACAAGAATAAGTTTGAGCCTGTTCAAGAGCATATATAGCTTAGCATACACGATGAACTCGTTAATTCGATTGTAAAAGAGCACCATTTTAACATAAAATCGAAGAACAATTCGCGTTGTTGTTCTTTTCTTTATTTGTTTGGCTTATTCCACAACCAATCTGCTCACGAAATTAAAATTTGAATTTGCAATTGTGTGGCGTTTTAAAACCACAGCATAACGAGCATGGTAAAAATGTGAAAGATGCGATTATCTTGGAATAAAAACTAAAAATATAGGAGAAAAAAAACGACCAAAAAAAGACGAGAAAAAGAAGAAGAAGAAGAAAAAAAAACAGAACGCAAATCGAAATTGCATTGGAAATAAACAAACAATTATGTTGCTGTTTGTATTTGAACTGTCTTTCTATTCTGGCGCTGTTTATGTGATGCAAACTAATAAAGCAAGACGGAGCAAACAGAGAATATGCAAGTAAAATAAACAATAATTATCATATCAAGAATGAATGCAGCAGGAAAAACATAGTTAAATAGAGGAAAAAATGCATCGGGGAAAACGAAAATTGCGCACTGTTCCTTCTTCTTCTTCTTTTTCGTCTTCTTTTCCTACTCTTTTTGGTGTGTTTTCGCTAGTCTGTGCATCGATGCAAAGACATGGATTTTCAATGAAATCACAAAAGTTACATATCGTCGCTTGTCGTGTTTTCTTCTTCCCTCTTGCTCTTTCTCTCTCTCTCTCTCCCGCTCTCGCTTTCGCTCTTTCTTTTGGGTTTTCGCTTCTGTGCTTTATGCACTTGTGGGTAAGTTACAAGGTGAATAAAAACAAGACGCGCGTGTAACTGGTGCATTTGTTTGTGATTTCATTGTAGATTTGCTCATGCGAGGTATGTATCACATGATGATCTTTGCCGGTGCATTTAGTGAGGTGTATCAATATATATTTGGTGTGCAATGTGCATTGCATATCGCACATCGTGCGAATGTACATCGGCCATGCACTTGGCTTTGGATTTCGCTTGCGTATTGTATAGTGAAATAACTACAATCAAACCAGCCAGTCATCATCAACGCCGCCATCATCACCGTCATCATCATGATGATGATTTTCGATGAGGCTTATGCACACTTATATAATCCGGTTAAATGTTAAACGTGACTTTAACTAATAACAACAATGCACCTAAGCCCCTGCAACATTCAAACTTGTTGGTTACTCGCTTGTATCTCGTCTTATAATTATTTCTCTTTCTCTCTTTTTGTGTGTGTACGATGATTATATTTTCGTTGCGCTTTGGTGCCTTCATGTTCGCAAGGTTTCGTCTACGCGATAGAGTGCGATGTGCAATGCCATGTTGTTGGTTTGTTTTTTTGGTTTTTTTGCTCCGTATTATTGTCGTTTGGAATGGCAGTGTCGAGTAATGTCATTGATGTGCCTTTTCTAGCAAAAATTGCGCATTTCTATTTTTTGCAGATTTCTTTTCTTTTTTTCTCTTGTCTATTTCTCTTTTTGTTATGTTTTGTTTTCATTGGCTTCACATTCAATGCGTGCTCTCTTTTACATGAAAAAGTATAACACGAACCAAAACACGAGAAAAAGAAAAATTACAATGCGAAAGAGAGATAGTGAAACTTGAAACGAAATTTCATGATGCAATGCATATGTTCTACATAATATTTTGTAAGTGTGTGTGTGTGTTTTGCTTGATAAATATGGTGCGAGAGACAGAGATAAGAAAACAAAAACAAACACACTCTTCACGCGCTCACATATAAGCGTGAACAAACAATGGAATAAACGAACGTATATTACAAATAACAACAATTACGAATTCAACGAATAACAACTACGAGAAAGAGAGAAAAAAAAAACATTTACTTTGAAAAAAAGAAGAAAAAAAAAATGTACACTAAGTGAACTTACCATTGAACAATCCGGTTGCTGCAGACAAGACATATCATCCATGGCAAACTGAAAATAGACGGAGAAAATATGGAAATTAATATGTGCTTTTGCAAGAGAATTGAAGTCAAAATGAGAAAAAAAAAACACACAGGAAAAACTAACAAACACAATGTTCTATTTAAATAGTGAGACAGAAAGAAAATAAACCATAGCATTTAATGGTATATTATGCAGGTTTTGCTAGCAATTCCTTTTTTTTTGTTGCTTTTTTTGTTATACAATTTCTCATATGCAAGTGTCTGCATTGCACTCAGCGAGACAGAGAATTGTGTGTGGCAATCGGCAGTGAAGAGGAAAAAGACGATCCAAGGAACTGATCAGAGTGAGGGAGAACGAAGACAGAGATCCAGTGGGATCCAGAGAGAGAGAGAGAGAGAGAGAGAGATAGATTTAAAGAGTGAATGAGAAAGGGACCGAAAGTGTAAATGAGAATGGGACCGAAAGAGACCCCATGAAATAAAGAGAGATAGAACATGGATTATTACAAATCCATTGTACAAAATCGCCTGATATGCATGCACTGTCCATCTGGACTGGCCATTTTTTGCATAAACGCACATCGAAATAGATAGAAAGAACACCCATAAATGAATCACATTGAAATTGGCCGGAGGCCGATTAGGGTGGATACATGACGAAGACCAACCATTAATTTTATTGAGCTTACTCAATGCCATTTTCCAATGTACAAACAAATTCAATGCACAAATAATTTGCACTGAACGTGTCGCCGGTGAGATTTGGCATCGTTCTTTTCGTTCAGTATTTTCAACATTTTATTATCAGCTAACCTTATCGCACCCTCATCAATGTGGCCGATTTGATTCGAAATGATTTTGAGGTCATGTCGTTGCGGCGCGTGTTTTTTTACTTTTCCCTTTTTTTTTTTTTTGTTATTGTATAATGAGCAATCGATCGATACGAAGCAAAAATCTACTTTCGAATCGATGCGAATTTGTCATGCTATAGCATGGCTTTGTTGCAAAAACACCATATAGATTCTGAATGGTTTCGCGTTTGGTGTTCGAAACAGTGAGAAAAAAGCAGCATCAACCATATTTCATCGTCGAGATGGTTCATCCATATGGATGAATAGACGATGATCGAAGGAAAAAAAAAAACGTATTTTTGCTCTTTAATTGACTCATTTTTATTCCGCTTGACCATGGCTGTTGGGCCCGATGACCGAGCACTCCATTCAAAACAAACTCAACTTTTTATTCGTTCGTTTTGTAATGCGTTCACGATTCTCTCTATTTGCCTTATTGAGCAAACTGAAATGGGAATTCATGTCATTTACAGTCGGATATTTTCAAACCATAAATAGATCAACGAATTGCGTACTCGCAAAATGACATGAAGATGAAACAGAAATGAAAAAAAAAAAAAATGTAAAATGTGCGCTGCGCTTTGGATGGATTCATTAAAGCGACACATGATATCATAATCCACGCGCAATTTTTGTTCTTTTTTTTCCCATTTTTGCCAGCTCAATTCGATTCTGTCATTTCTGGCTTTAAAAACCGCCAAGTTGGCGGTCGCGCATCCATAAACTCACTCATCAAATCAGTACTCACGTTCCGCTCCAAAATTGTAATGCAAAAAAAAAAAGTATGCACGCTTTTGACGATACAATGTGCCTTGATGAACGACCAAAATCTTATGAAACCTCAAACATTATGGTGGAAAGCAATGAGAGAGAAAATGGCAAACAATGGCAATACACGATAAAAAATGAAGAAAAAAAAGAAGAAGAAGAAGAAACAGAAGAAAATATTATGAAAATAGCATTTTGTGGATCGAATCCAATAGCATTGCGGCAACAATGTTCGAAGCCGCCACTCAAACATGCAACCGTATTTTCATTTGTTTCGATATGAGCTGATGTTGCGGTAAGACTCGCTCCACTCACAAATACTATACACAACACATGCGTCACGTACACCGTATTTATTTGGAGTTTTTCCACATTTTCCGAAATTTGTGTCTGCATTGCATATTCAATGAGCCACCGCCAACTACACACTCACACACAAATACACACACAGCAAACGGAAAAGCAGCATCTTGTACCCATCGAAACTGATTCGCCGTTTTTCGTTACGAATATGTGTGGCCCATTTTATCTCTGAACGCCATTTTACTAGAAATGAAAATTTTACGAAAGAAGAAAAGAGTAAATTTCACCAAGAAGCAAGAGACGAAGATTTTACAAGCAAAAGCGGATTTTCGATCCTTCGACCACATCGTCGTCTTTTCTTCTTTTTCTCTCTCGTTCCCTCTTTCTCTTTTTCTCTCTCTCTCCCTCTTTCTTTCTCTTTCTTTGTTTCTTTCTCTCTTTCTCTCTTTCTCTCTTTCTCTCTTTCTCTCAGCTCTGTGACTTTGACGAATTTTTGATCAACTCGACAACAAACCGTCACGTACCCAGTTACTAGAAACTAAAAGCAAATATAATTCCAATGCGAAATGTGTACGTGATTGAGATCGAAATGAACGGAAAATCATAAGCAAAGAAAATGCAATTCACGCAAAGATATGCCGAAAGGCATAAAAAACCCTTTTTTTTCGTCATAAGCGACAGAGATACCAACACATTTTCAAAATGATTTAATTACATTTGGTGATTCGTATTCAATGCTTTGAATTCGTTTGCTACGAATACATTGCTTACTTAGAATTTGTTGCTTCTTATTCAATGTTTGATATTTGTTGCTCCAAATTCGTAGAATTATATTTGGTGCTCTTCATTCGGGGAAATGATTTTGGCCAACATTTTTTTTTTTTTTTTTTTTAATAATCAATTCAACAGCTGACAACCAATTTCGTGCTGTTTGTTAACGAATGAATCGAGAAAGAGAGAGAGAGAAAGAGAGAGAGAGAGAGAGAAAGAGAGAGAGAAAGAGAGAGAGAGAGAGAGAGAGAGAGAGAGCGAAAGCGAGAGCGAGAGCGAAAGCGAGAGAGAGAGAGCGAGAAAGAGAGAAAAAAGTTGCATCAAGTAATCAAATAGCTGTCTACACATTGACTTTTGTGGTGCACACCCTCTTTTTGGTGTTCAACAACTTTTCTTGATGTAATTTCGTCTTAATTTGGAGCATTTTCTTACGCCGATGAGAAGAATGACGGTCAAATTAAACATCGACCAAGAAACAAAAACGAAAGGAAAGAAAAAAAAAAACAACCAAAACCGAGAGCAAAAGCATGAAGTAGAAATAAGGAGCATCGATGAGGATGAGTATCATTGAGGAGGAAAAGTAGCATGGAAACATGTTTAACCGAAATTGGTCGCACTCACGACGACAATAACAACAACAATCAAGACGATAGAGCAACCAAGACGTCGATTCGTTGTATTCGAAAATCAACATTGTTGTTTTCTCTCGTCATCATTTTGAACAATATCCTTTTGCCATTGTGCATACTAATGGTCTTCCTCTTGTACCATTTCATACGCATTATGTTTTTTTTTTTCTTTCTCTCTCTCTTCGTTTTGGAAATAACTTGTTCTCGTTTTGGTTTGAAGCACACGGAACGAAAAAGCAAAATGGAAAAAAAAACACCGAACGAAAGAAAAAGAAAAAAAAAAAACATGAACGTAAATTAGGGATCAGATGGCCCGAAGGCGCGTTACAATACATTTTCTAGCTTACACGACTGTTTTTCGTAGACGCAAACGTAGCCAGAGAGACGGAGAACGATGGTAATAAAAACAAGAAAATTAGCGTATTTGTGAAGTCGTGCACACGCATACACTATACACAATACACACCGTTTGTAGCAAACGACACAACCGAATTCATCATATAAGTACATTTTTTTTTTACGGTTGTTTATATATATTTCAGTTGGTTTTCTGTAGATTTCGGTTCAATTTGAGTTTTGTATATAATTCGGTAGATTTTTATATTCGGTCGAATTTTGTTCTTTTTATTCATTCTACAATTTGATGTTTTCGGCCCAAGTATTTTTTTTTTCCACTTTGCATTTGAGTTTGGCTGAAAGTTTTTGCGCCATCATACGAACTAATTGAAGTAATTGGGTGTTTTACGCACGTAATATACGCTCATCCTACTCATTATTTCTTCATAAAGTTGATTTTATATGAGCAGAAGCCACGAATCCAAAGAGATTTACAATGAATGCACACTATCAAAACTTCTATCGTATTGATTTGGAACAACGAAAAAAAAGAACTGAGTCAGTAACGCAAATAAATGTCGAAATGTTCATATTTTAATTTGATTTTGTGCATTATTCGTTAATACTTTTTCTCGTGCATTGTGTGTACGTAAATAAATGAGCAAAATTTCGAAATTAAATTTCAAAAATTATTATTCGCACTGATCAAATTAAATGCGTTGGCAATTTTTAGTTAGCAGACAATGCACAGTGTCAAAATGATATGATGACGATGATGATAATGATGATGCCATTGACTGTACGCTCTCGTATGCCAAAAATGTGTATTTCACTTGCCTGTAATATGTGATAAAACGTTGGAAATGAATTGAATTCGTAATTTGGTTTAGTTTATCGTTGTTCGGTATTCCGGCGCGTTTATAATTAACATTGTTTACATTAAAATGAAAATAGGCAATTTGTCAGAATGTTGAATAATTAATGCGAACTGAACACCCCTGTTCGAATTCGGTTTGGTGCTGCTGCTGCTGTTGCTGCTGTTGTCGTTAATGTTTTTGTTATGGATGATGGTGTCTAGCGCACTGTGCAATGCATTCAGCATCGAATCATTTCCCCAAAAATCGCAGTCACAGTCGGGAACACATCAACAGAATGAGCATAAAATTTTACTGATTTTCGCAGTTTCGAAATTGGGTTTTCAGTTTTCGGGTGGAAAAGTTTTCGGGATGCTTAAAAAACCAATGGAAAATAAAGGCAATACCATGATGAGAAGAGAACTAGTGCCAGTGTAGAGAGATGAAACCTGTGCTAGCAAGGAGAGCAGCAGCAACCAAATGGCGTCCATGAATAATGACCAAGCATTGGAAAGCAGCAGCAAAATGTAAAGATAAATGTTTCGAATACACGGAAAGACAATAAATAATGGCAAAACGGAAAATGGTACTCGTTTGGCCCCCGTATTCGGATCACCATCATAATTCATACAGCCAAATGGTAATATTGGTTTTGAAAACACCTAGCCAACTTGTTACGTAACACAGTTTTCTCTCTCTCCCTCTCTCTCTCACTCACTCTCCCTCTCCCCTCTCTCTCTCTCCCTCTCTACCTCTTTCTCTCTCTCTCTCTCTACTCTCGACTTCTCGTTCGCCAATGAGATGAAAATCCATCGTTTCAAATGTGGAAAATTGTTCATCGATTTTACATTTTCAAATGTGTAAAAAATTGAAAATAATACCAACTTGGAAATATTCGAAATGTTTCAAAATATTTGAAACACTCGAAATGTCCGAAATGTTTGAAAATGTTTAAAATAACTAAATAAGTTCATAACGTTTGTTTCAACTCCGTTGAATATGTTCAAAAAAATTGAAAATGTCCAAAAATGTGAAAAGAACCATTTATTTCGATGCGAATGACCATATGGCATCGAAATCAAAGAAGAAAAAAAACTCATACCTTTTTGCTGCATTCATCACGGCAAAGATGCTGTTGCAGTAATGCAACTGATTTATCAGCTTCGGTTTGAATAGTTGATCGGGCCATTGCCGAAAAACTACCAACAATACCAAATATCAACACAATACACCCACATAAAATCGATTTAAGTGCTGTCGATGCCATTTTTAACGATAGTTCTATTTCACGTTGTTGAATTCAAAAAAAAAAATGTATTTTTCAAAATGCTCTCTAATCTCAATGTTATGTTCTAAAATCTTTTGCTTTCTTCAAATCCTTGTCTTCAATTCAATTGAATTCACATGCACGGAATTGGAAACCGATTTTCAAATACCACTCACTCAAATGCAACGATTATTTTGGTTTTCTTTATCTCTTCGTATTTTGCTGTTTGAAATGAATACAAAAAAAAATAAGAACTTTTTTTTCACTTCGCTCATATATATTCAGTTCTATGTCTGTTGCTCAATCGTTAAAGATTCCAAAAAAAAAAAAAAAAAAAAATGTTACACATTGACATCAATACAATAAATCTTTTTGACGTCGTTTTATATATTTACGCTTTTTTGCCTTTTCATAAAATCCAGAAGAAAAAAAACTACTTTTTCAAGTGGTATGAGAATATATGGTGAGTATGTGAAAAAGGGAAGACAGAAAGCACTGTTAAAAAGATCTAATCAGGTAGAGAGAAATATATATTTATATGGGTATGAGAAAACAACCCAACAAAAATCACTTGTTCACTCGTAACGTTTTCTTTTCTATATCATCAAATGAGAACCAAATGTGTTACACACAGAGATTCTTTTCTGCCTCTTTCTTCCTCTCTCTCTTTATATTTCAAAATCGATATCGTTTTAGTATGTCGCGTTTTTATCTCATTTCATCCAGAATACAGAGACAACAGTAATTTGGATTCACATAAAAATGACTTGAATTTGATTTGATTTTATTGTTTTTGGGAACAAAAATAAATTTTTAAAACTTTTTCGTTTCCAAATGGATCGATTCGTTTCGAGTTTTAACGGATATTTGATTAAAAAAAAAATAGATCTATCACTTGAATGCGATTTTAATTCAAATTTTTCAAAGTGAATTTCGAAATACGTTGAACGAAATTTTGATAATCTTTTAGTCAGAAACTACTGAAACACAAAACTAATCTCAGAATGCTTGCACACACAACCGATAAAAAATTTTTTATTTTCTATTTCTTTTCTGCTTTCTTCGTTTCTTATTCTTATTTTTGCTATTTTAAATTGATTTCAATTTGAAAATGTATTCGAAGCGATTGTGGAAAAAAAAAACGTTCCGTACGATACAATGACTGAAACTCAACTGAATTCGTTGTGGCGAACAGAGAGCCGGGGCCCATCGACAAAACGAAATTTATGTGTGCACACAATATACCCGAATCGAATATTTGTAAACGCAAAGAGAGAATGAGAGACTGGTTTTTCGACTACGACAACGAATACGACGACGACGACGACTACGATGACGACGACAACGGCTACGATTGCAACGTCACAACAACAACAACAATAGCGTTGAACATCAGCATCAGCATCACCATCATCATCAATTGTAGAACAGAGCATAACAGAGCATAACAGAGCATGTTGATGCTCCGAGTAATACGTAATATACGAATAAAACATACGAAAAGAGAGAGATTAGAGAGAGAATCGTATTTGAAAAAAATGTAAAATAGAATGAGAGGCAACGAGAGAGCGACAACAACGAAAACAATCGAGCAATAGAAAAAAGGTACACATTGAAATACGGAATCGAAATGAATAGAATACAAGAGTAAAGAAAACGAAATGAAATGAAGAAAAAAGAAAAAGAATAAAGGCGAGGAGGATGATGATGATGGAGAGTAGAGAGAGAGAGAGAGAGAAAGGAAAAAAAAAAAGATCCGATCCCAAAGTGTACGGACTAATAAGAAGAAGCAGCAGCACCAACAACAGCATTAATGAACAATGGTTTTCCATATAAACGGATACACATAGAGAGCGAGAGAAAATCTCTTGAGATTTTCAGTTTTAAATACATGTAAACATCGGATCGCAATGTACGCAAGCGACCGTTGACATGCAAACGCACACACACACACACACACATGCTATCAGTCGTTTACTCGCTCTCTCGCTTCGAAACTACCGAAAATTGTGTGCTCTGCATTGTATGCTCGAGTATGATGTGGTTTTACTGCTGCTTTTATTACAGTGCGCCCCAAAATGTTAAACGAAATTCGATAAACCAACACATTTGCAATGCAAGTAAACGGGCTGCGAAAGCAAGTAGCCTTCAACCTCTTTCCAAATAACAAGAGCAAAGGAACCAAACAACCATTTCGTACACTTGCACAATTCAAACCCAACCGTACTGAGTGTATATCGAAATTGTATGTTTGGTTCACCCAATATAAATTTCGCTATAAATGCGTCGCATACATTGAATACGGTGATGTGGTTGCTTTAAACGATACAACACCGACAATTTTTTGGTAGTTTGATTCGGGCACGACGTTGAATGTGCGCGAATTGAGCTTGTCGATTGTTGGTGCCGAAAATATACGCAGCACCAAAGAGTAAAACCATCGTGAATCGCAATAAGCATGTTTACTCGCAAGTGAAAACATTTTATCAGGCAACCAAATACTTGCTATGATATCAACCGTTTCTGGATGTGTATGAATGCTGCATGAAATGGATGCGAGTGTGTGTATGTGTGGATTTACTTTGCGAAATGCGAATGGGATGTTATCTATGTTTTTCGATTCTAGCTGTTCAATTACACATCTCTCAACATATATTTATCGCATGCGAATGCGTTTTCACCATTTCATGAGACACACGATGCTTTCGACACACACGATGTGTGTACTCTGGCTATGAATTGGCATTTAGTGTTGTTGAATATCTTTGTTCCCATTTTTAATTCATTTGATTTTGCATTCTAGGCTTACAAATATTCTCTATGTATTTAAATTGTAAATTTTCATGTGCACCCAAAAATGCGGCATTGTATTTTATCTATATGACTATGTGTGTGTGTGTGTGTGTGCCTACATGTATGTTTATGTGCTTGGGACTGTGTTTGTGCGTTTGTTGCAAGTGACAATCAATGTGTATGCGCACACATTATCCTCTTTGTAAATTGTTTCGACAATTTCGCCAATGCATGGTTCGATTTTAAACCAAATTCTTTTTTTTTTCTTGCTTGATTTTCTATGCAGGCAACACATAAACTGACATTTACTATTTAAATATTACCGAAGTCGCACTCTTTGTGTTTCTATCACTCTCCCTCTTCCTCTCACACTCTCTCTCTTTCTCTCTCTCTCTCTCTCTCTCTCTCTCTCTCTCTTACTCTCTCTCGCTCTCTCTCTCTCTCTCTTTTTTTTTTTCTTTCTCTCTCTGTCCCTTTCCTTCTCTCTCTCACCCTCTCCCTCTCTTTCGCTCCCTCTCTCTCTCTCTATTCCTTTCATCCATCCCCCTCCCTTCCTTTCGCTCGATGCAATCCATTTGTACGATATGTTGTGTTTTCCTTTTTCCCACTTGTAAAATCATTACATGCGATGAGTTAAAAGTTGTTTGTTACATTCCGCATGAAAATCGGCTTCAATTGTATCATGCATCGATACATCGTGTTTTATACATTACATCATGAATTGTAGTTGGATTGGTGCGTGTGTATTCGTTGTACATATGTAGTATTGGTGAAAATGTTAGTTAATGAAACAAACAGGCGTTTAGAATATGTAGAGCAATGAAATGGAATTGGCTCACGGTATTTTATGATCACGCAGGATACAAAGTAACTAATATATTACAATGCTATAGCATAAAATGAAACTTTTTCTTTTTCTAATATTTGCATAAAGGCAAAAAGAGAACGAAAACCGTTATACATAATACATTATTCTGATTGAAGTACAATGGAAAGTAGTGTGCATTGATGAGCTTTGTAATACATTCATTAATGTGCGTTTTATATCATTTCACCATATCAAATACAATGATAGAACATGTTGAAATTTGCTTAGCACATTTACAGAATTCAGATAAACAATTTCAGCTAAAACTTGGTTTAACAATACTTTGAAAATATCGCTTGCGAGTTTATTTCACAAATATTACATCGTCAAGTTTCCAACAAATGCTTTGAGTTTTGCTTCTGAACTCGGTTGCGTTAATTTGCTTTGAAACAATTTTCACTAGTCCCAGTGCAGCCATGAAGCGTTTTGTGTGCTTGTTAGTGTTTTCAAAAATCGTTTCCATACAATTTTCGTTTCATCATTTTTTATGTAATATCCTTGACATAAAGAAGACAATAACAATAACAACAAGAACAACCGACAGTTTGGTAGCCTCAAGAGTGATGTGTTTATGACTTGAGCCCATATGCTTCGATTGTATTAGGTTTTTTTTTTCTCGGATTTTTTTTTTTTTTTTCGTCATTCGAGTTGGTTTGGTAAATGGAGAGAGAAAAATCACCGAAACAACAACCAAAAATGGTCGAAGCATAGATAATTTTTTTTTTTTTTTGGTTATAGTTGAAAATTTTGTGATAATAATTAGACAATATATGAATATACCTTGAAACCATCATTCGAAGTAGTACGGGCAATTTACGAGCTAACCAATAAAAACAATGAAAAAAACAAAAAAATCCACTATGCATAGGCCTAATAAAGATAAATAAACATTAGATGAGTGGAACCGAACGAAACAATGAAGATAGATGATATACAATACAATGGTTGCGCATCAAAATAGACAAGAACAATGTTTCATTTCAAAATGAAAAGAAGAACAAGAAGAAGAAGAAGAAAATGAAGAAAAAACTCAAGGTTAAACCGATGATTTTTTCGAAGAAGCAATGATGTAAAAATTAAAACAAACATATGGACGAAAAACGATTGAAAAAGGATTCCATTAATTATAGCCATCGCATTTGTGATCGACGTTATGTTTAGTTTTTCGTTTCTTGTGTTCGTTTTTCGTTCTATTGGCCAGCTTATACACTTTATCAAATCTTCTTCGTTTTCACAATTCCAACCGATCGAGACCCAAAACGTAATTTATTGTATTGGTCACTGGTGCTCACAGTCCATTTTGTCATACAAGAATCCATTTATTTATTTTATTCATTAGTTTCCAACCAAAATTGTTTGTTTCTTTTTGTGTGTTTTTTTTTTTTTTTTTTTGTTTTTCGAATCACTTTGGGTAAATAAACATAATTTTTGTGTCTTCACTCCATCGTTTTGCTTTGTTAATTAGCTAAATACTAGATTTATCCAATATATTCCATGCTGAAACACATTGGTAGTTTTAATGATGATGTTCGTAGCGGGCGTGCGCGCTCACCAACTGACACAAGATTAAGAGTGAGAAGAGAGTGAGAAGAGAGTGAGAAGAGAGAGAGAGAGAGAGAGAGAGAGACAGAGAGAGAAAAAGCGAGAAGAAAAAAAAAACAATCACGTTGAAAGGAACATAATATGTGAGACAAAAAATATGCGATGTTGATGGTTAATTACTGTGAAATATGACTGAAATTCGCTGTGTATTCGACGTTTCCAATTTATTTGAATTCATTCGACGAAAATGTTTCATGCTCTTTCATTCACTCTATCTTTCTTTCGAAGAGCAAATGAAAAGAAAGACGGGAATGAGCGTCTACCTCAGTAAAAAGATTTTGGTAAAAATTCTGTGATAGTCGAGGGACCATTGACGATGTTTGAGTCAGAGAGCGACTGAAAATCAATATAAATTTATTGGCCATAAAACTCGAAACAGAGAGACGCAATGTTAAGTTTTTATTACATTCAGCTGTTGTTGTTGTTTTTTTTTTTAGAATCAAATGCTAAACGAAAACACTGAATAGATCACTTTTAATTGGATTGCCATCGAAGAAAATCAAATGAGGCAATTTAACCACTTTTACCTAGTCTAGTGTTCTATTTGTTTTATTTTTATTTTTATTTTTTTTAGTTTCAGTGCGCCTTTATCGGTTCCTACCGTCCAACTATCAAATGAATTTATTGATTCGAACCATTTTCACTCGCATGAAATATTCATTTGCCGATTCGATGCATTTGAATTTTTGGTTCATTTGTATTGCGTCGCTGCTTAATGGGCAAACCACAGATATCCTGTTGGAATCATTAAATAATATGTCTGTCCGAGCGAGAAAATGAAATGAGTGGCTGTGGGCTGATTTCAGTACCATTGTCTTGTTTGCGCCTATATTCTATCTGCTTAAATACATGCAAATCAATTCAAAATACTGAATACTGAATTCAATCCATGTTATTCAAAGAAGAAAATTTTGTTACTAATAAATGCATATAGTTTGCTTGCTGATGTTGTTGTCAATATATCTTGAAACATTCGTCCGCACCCATTCAAATTCTCAGACTCATACTCTTTCATTTTATAAGCATATGTTTCACATTTTGATTTCGTTAAATTTTCACATGCCAAATGCCAGGGCCAACGCAATTTTATGAAATTTGCTTGTCAGTTGAATGGAAAACTGTATCATTTTATCATTTTACCATGAAATCATTCTATTTTCAAGCGATGATAGATAGAGAGAATGACCAAAAACTGAATTTATTTATGCACTTAGATCTATACTGATTTGCCTTGACTCTTGCTGCTGACCAATATACGCTTCTTCTTCTCTCTTGACAACAGTTGCAACATGATGTTTGAGAGATATTTTAATCAGAAACGATTCGATTGCAATTTCTGGTCAGAAAATAAAACGCTTGAAAGCCCACAGTGATTTAAAATTCTCTCTGAATGGTACCTTTATGATATTTCTCTATTCTTCTCTTTCACTTGCTTTTGAATGTTACTCTCTCTTTCTCGCTTGCTCTTGTTTTTAATCTCTCCCTTCGTCATCACCTTCTTCTCTCTTTCAATTTAGATCACTCCCTCTATCATCTTCTCTCTCCCTCACTTTCTCCACATCCTTCTCTCTCTCCACCTCTGTTTCTCTCTACATCTCTCCATCTCTCTTTGTCTCTCTCTTCTCTTTTTCTCCACCTCCTTCACTCTCTCTCTCTCTTTCTCTCTCTCTTTCTCTTTCTCTTTCTCTTCTCTCTCTCTCTCTCTCTCTCTCTCTCTCTCTCTCTCTCTCCCCCCCCCTTCCTGTCTTACTCTCCCTCTTTTGGCTTCACTTGCCCTAAATGTGCACGGCTATCGTCCTTCGGATCCCTGAACCGCCTTTCGGAATGTGCATACATTTTTCAATCTTTGAACGGATTCGTTGGGTTATGTGTGTGTGTGCGTCGAAATGGAATTGTATCAGATTTTTGGTTTTACACGGTATTCAAGTATCATCTTACATTTCTAAAATCCGTATGCATTTTGGCAAATATGAGCAAGCATACACTTGATCTCATCATTTGTAACAGATGAAAATTTACCGAAACGATATGAAATATTCACCATACAAATACATGCACCATTGTCGAGTGTTCTATATTTGAAAAAGTCCATACAGTAATGTTTAAGTGGTTGCACATTCCAAAATCGATTCAAATTGCCATTTGCAGACTCTCTCACATGCATAGTGAGTGCATCATCATGCATAAACAATATTGCAGACAAAACAGATACTGATAGTCAGTACACAAACTGGATTCTTTTTGTTTATTTTTCTTTTCCATTTTTTTTTTTTTTTTTTTTTTCGTTGGGTTTGTTGTTCTAAAGCCCACTGAAGACCGGAATTCAAGTGAGAGATAGAGATAGAATTGCTTCGATATAAATTTAATTCTTCAAGCGTTTCAAATCCACCATCTTCTATCCACTTGTATTTCCGTCATTTCCGTATCTTTAGCCCCATTCAAATTTCCATTCAAAAATATGTTATGTAGTACAAAATTGTGTGCAGTCACTTTACAAGCCGAATTCAACATGAATTGAAATCGTGTTGTTTTTCCGTCGATGTTTTAGCACAACAAACCAATTCAAATATGCGGTTTTAGTTATCATAAGCAATACAGCTTGTTTTGATAAAATCAACGGTTCACTACCGCCAATGGGTACCAAATTTCACGGTCGAATTAAAACCAAATGACTAGAGATATGGACAACAATGCCATTTGAAACAAATGAGATTCACTTTAATGAAATAATTTCACTGAAATCGTTTTCATGTTATTAAAACAATAGACGAATTGGTTGATGTCGATTTATGCCAAAAATTCCATTTCGAATCTATTCATGTTTGAATTTCATCATTTTCGCTATTGTTTTATTCACTCTGCTCTCATATGCTTGCTTACAAGTTGTATTTCCTTTAGTTGCTTAGATTTTATGATTAGCGCGTCAGCGTATGAGAAAATTCGCTCGAATTTATCTTCTTCTCTTCTATACGAATGATTTATTTATCATTCGTTCACAATGTTGAAATTAATTGGCCATAAAACCATATTCGAAACAAAGTCATCTCAAGCATTCGAAATCATATGAAGATGAGAATCATATGAATCCATGAGGTAATACGGATCATGAAACAATCAAATCATGAGCGCATTCTCAACCTTCAATTTTATATATTATATACGAAGGGGTATTCGAAATATCTTGATATGGCATTGAATCAACAACGGCAAATATAGCAGAGATGCGAGATGATATATTGTAGGCCATCGACCCAATTACGTGCATATTGATTGATTGATTTGCCTTGATAATAAAATCAAAAAGTGAATGTTCATCAGCTCAATAAATTATTCAAAAGTCCAAGTCACATACGAAGATGACAATGTGTTGTACAAACGATTTTGCAAAATCTCGAGCAAAAATTTGCTTATTTTTTTTTTTTTTTTTTGCTCTCGTTGAAAGACATTTCCAATGAAGATTGAAAAAGATATTGACACAAAGTGAAGAGGAGCAAAGAGCCGACCATCGAAATCCGGAAAATTGATGGAAGACCGTTTTCTCGGGCATTCGTCTCTCTTGTATTATTACCCGAGAAAATTCCGACGATCGATTAATTTATGAAAATCCCATTGTTCAGCCTGAATATTAAATCAAATATCAACACAGACAATGTGTCAATGCATGTGTGGCTATGAGGATGTGATGACTAACATCAATATTGGCATAATCAAAATGATTTTGGGTTTCGATTTTTTTTCTTTCTCTCTCTCTCTCTCTCTCTCTATCTCCTTCATTCTCAATCTCTGATTCACATCATTCTTAATGCATCATGACAGAATGTACATTGTACAACCCGGATTAATGTTCAAGAAAAACTTATTTAATCTATTTATATTTGTCGATGTACTCGTTCAGTCTCTTCTCTCTCTCTCTCTCTCTCTGTCTCTCTCTATCTTTCTCTGTGTCTGTCTCTCTCACTCTTTTTGTCTATTCAAATGTATTAATTTAAGCACCCTTGAATCAACGCATACAACATTGGCGTATTTTGATTGAAAACAACAAACACACACACATCAGAATAACAAATCAGTTTTGTGCTAACAGCGAAAATGAAAACATACAAGAGAGTTGGGCAAACATACAGCCACGACAACACTGGAACTTCTGATTGAAAGCAGTATCGAGACAGCAAAATAATTTTTCGATTGCTTGTTGCACAAGAAAGAAAACATAATAATATTAGATTTAGTTTTTTCGGTGGGGGATTCAACAGCGATTCGAGTGATGAGTTGGGTTGTGAGTGTTTTGTGCAAAAACATTGAGATTGAAGCGCATTGTTGCGAACGGATTGTGAAAATCGATAAACGACTAAATGCACGAGAGAGAAATATACTCGTTATTCGTCCAAAGTCTATTTTAAAAAAATCTTGGTTAATAGCTTTATTGGCTATGTTCAATGTTGTAGATTAAGAGATCGATAGATAGCGCGCACTTAAGCATATTCCATCATATTGACAAATGGAATCAATTTTAACTTCCTATTCATTCCTCACCCTTGCCCTCATACAAACAGAGTGTATCTTTCTCACACTTTCTATTTTCTACACAATACGTTCATATAAAATAGCTCAAAACTAAAACATCCCTCATTCAAACTATAACCATAATGAAAATGATGGAGAAGAAAAAAAAAAAACCATCGTAACTGTGTGGTATGGTGTGTGGTGTGAGCCAGATTAATGTGGAACGTGTGCATTTCATGTTCGATAAATGAAGTAATTTTTAACACAATCTCAAATATAAATACCATTTCCATTATCGGGTCCACGCACAGAACACATCCATTTTCCAAATCAACGACAACATTGCATATCGTTAATACAATATGTATATGACGGAACGAATAAGATATGGACAAAGTGTATTGATCGTTTGCTCTTTCTCCCTTGAAACATCGACAACATCAATTCAATGCTTTAGCGAAAATGGACGGATTGTGTGATTTTGTCGCTTTTAAAAACACTGAGAGAGCAAAAGAGAAAGAAAAAGAGAGAGAGAGATTGAGTGAGTGAGAATGTGGGAGACAGTGATAGAACCAGTGAGTATAGAAGAATTGAAACCACTTTGTTGTCACACAAAACGAAGCAATTTTCGTGTATCAAAACAGTTTGAAGCACACACTCAGACTCATAAGTGTGTTTTTGTGAATTCGTTCAGTGGAGGGCGAATTGAGCCATGCTTATGAGCTGAACATTTTGCCGAAAATCATTATCGATTATTTTTTGTTGGCATTTTCGGTATGTGCGTTCAAATCGCGCACGCAATTGCACAAAAATCACATATCATTCAAAACACTGGCAAAACCAATTCAAATCATCGAATCAACAAACGTTCAATGGAGAATCATGAGACAATAAGCGAATAGGAGCAACAAAAAACGAAAGGGTGAGATAGATAGAAAGACTGAAAAAGAGTGAGAAAGAGAGCGGAAGAGCGAGAGAGACAGAGCGAGAGAGCGAGAGAGAGTGAGAGAGCGATGAAGCGAGAGAGCGAGGGAGTGAGAGTAAGGGAGAGAGATAGAGAGAGAGGAAGAGAGAGGGAGCGGATGTACGGAATGGAGAAAAAGAAAGAGTAAAACCAGAGTGTGAGCGGATGAAAGAAAAACCGAAAAAAGGGGATCGAAAAAAAAAAAAGCATTTCGCGTGCACACAAAATTCATCTACATAGATTTGGCCCCCGAAATGTTAATAGCAACGGCACATCGATCAGACAAAATACCGCTATTTACGATTTCGATTGTGTTGGATTTATGAGCGCTTTTGCAGCTCTTTTGTGGTAACCAAAATCCACAATGCAAAGTGATTTCATTTCATTTGCCTGAAAACATACCGCGTTTCGAGCTCCATTTATTCGAATTTCAAGTGTTGTCGATTTTCAATTTTCACTCCCACAAATCCGATTCAACCTCTGTCTCCATTTCATTCGTTTTTTGGTTTTTTTTTTCTCGGTTTTTTTAATGTGTTTTCATCAGATGCGTACATGAAATCCTATAAAAACTAGCATTGCATGACTTTCAATATTGACACTTTTCTCTCGCCATTTCTATCATTTCCACTGACAAGGAATTTCTTCGAAGATAAAATAATTTTCCGTTCTGATTTTTTCTTTTTTTTTTTCGGAAAAAATGATGAAAAAAGATCATTATATAACCACCATTTTGCTGTTTCAATCGAATTGAAACTTTCAATCAAAAGACATTTCTTTTGGGAGCGCACAACTCAATCAATGTTCTATTGTTCGAAGGTTTTCTTTTTTTTCTCACTCAATGTTACTTTTTTTTGTCGCTTCTCATTTTTCATGTTCATTTCCGTTACTATGCGATATGATGACCTCATTTCACATTAATAATTGAATTGTAGACTTGTGACGGGAGCAACCAAAGAACTGCAAAAATAAGATTTCATTTTCACATTCGTTCAGGTCAAGCAATATCGAAATGGAAAGAAAAAAAAAAATGGAAAACAACACTCCATCTACGCTTATTGAGCTCTTCCATGCTTCAATTTTTCACAAGCAATCATAAATCAACCGCACGCACGCCCAAAAAATATTAGCATTGGTCGTGGTTGCGTGGTTTAATAGTGAAAAAGTGCAAACTATTTGGCCAAAAACTAAACGAGAAAAATATTTGGCCAAAAATGCGGTTTGATATTTCTATTGTGTGTTTGGTTTTTGTTTGCGATGTAATCAACACTTGACGTGTTGCTAATAGGGAACGTTTCAGTGTTTTTTTTTTTCTTCTTCTTTTTGTGTTGATGTATCATTAAATATCGGCTAACTGCAGATTGTGTATCATCATACATTGTTCGAATCATATCAATAAAGCACATATGAACGCCGCGGCCTAATAAATCTGACACATAGTTTCTTTTTTTCTCTCTTTTTGTTTTCATACTTTGCCTGAAGCGTGTGTTCAACATAATATCGATAATAAATCCGGAGCCATTTCACTATTTCAAATAAAAAAAAAAAAAAAAAAAAAATAAAGAACCGAATTGAACTTGCACAGTGGCAAATGGTTGTAATGGCAATATTTCGACTACAAATGCGTCTATAAAAATAATATTAAATCAATATCAGTGAATGTGGCACGCGTTGTACCGATATGCCAACATTTAAATTGCGTCTCTCGCCCAACACACAATACACAAAAATGAGAATATTAATTTTAGGTTCCGCTTTTGAATGCGATAAATATAAATATTATCTGCCGAGAACTGGCTTTGCATGCACCCACTTGTCAACTTGTCGTTGCTATTTGTTTTGGTTCAATGTTTCTGTATGTTTATTTTAGCATGTATTTTTTTTTTTGTTCTCTTCGTTGTCGTTTTCCTTTTTTTTTTTCATTTCATATGTGCATGGCATATTTTTGACTTAATGACCATTGTGACGTCGCGACAGTTGTAGATGTGTGTCGCTGGTACGTATCATTAAGATTTTGCCGCCCTATTAAAACTGAAACTCAAACAGATATGATATGATATTGTTGTTTCTGACCGAACTATATTCATTGCACATTTTTATATGAGTTCTTTCTTATTGGTCATTTGGATTTTATTTTTGTCTTTCTACGAATGCTTCAATATCCACTTGAAAGGGCATTTAATTAAGCAAACGCGTCTTTTGCGGACAAATTAATAACCATCGTTAAGCAATGACTTTTAAGACAGTTTGTAAATACGTGAATAAACAATGAAAACAGACAATACAATGACAACCATAGCAAAAGCAATGACAACCGAAAAACCAATGACAATCATAATAAACAAAAGCATTTGCAATGAACACAGGCAATCGCAATGAACGAAGCCAATTGTCACCATGGTTTGCAAACAAAAGCGAACGTTATTGTCGGGAAAAATTTACCGAGTAAATTTCATTTTCTAGATTAAAGTGAGTAGAAGCTCATTTTGTAGAGTAAATAAGTACTTCTTGAAGTAGAGTCTCTACTGTAAAAGGGACAGAACGAGAGAGAGAGAGAGAGAGAGAGAGCGAGAGAGAGAGAGAGAGCGCGAGAAAGAGAAATACAGAGAGATCTTTTTGAACAGTCACTTAGCGACAAAAAATATTCAATTTGTGTGTGAGAATGTCAGAAATGTGATGAAATACATTGATAAAGAGGCGACAATTCGTATTTTATTAAAAAAAAAAAAAACCTTTTCGTTTCAGCTGGCAATGAGTTTTAATTTCGGCTGCCTATCAAAATTAAACTTTGACTTTCGATGGTCTTTTTTCGCTGCATTTGATCAAGTGTCAGTTGTGCACGATGATTGATTGAAATCAATTTAGATAATTTTCCAAAGAAAAAAAAAAAATAAATCCTCTCGTAAAAGTAGCGATAGGAGCTGAAGGAAAGTAACAATCTAATCATTGAGAGCAGCAGCTTGCAAGTGTTGCAGCCCATTATGAAAATCTCTAAGCATAACAAAAACCGGACAATGCGCTTCCAACGAAAGTTGATAAAGAAGAAGGCTCGAGCCCATCTAGTCTTGTCAAAAAAGATTATTATGAGTCAAAGGTTACTTACTACATAAACAAATGGAATTGTAGAAGAAGAAGAAAGAAAAAAAAAACACCGAAACGAATGCAGCGCGAGGGCAAGATTTATATGATTGTTTGTTTGTGTACGAATCAGTGTAAGAAACTTAAATGAAAATAAACGCAATACGATTTCATTCCATGTTTTTCTCTCTTGTTCTGTGTGTTTGTCGACACACGAATGTCATTTCGAAATGGGTAAACAACGAAAGAGGAGTCGTGGTCGTCGTCAAAGTCGCAACAACAATGCAAAATCCACCGAAAAGAAAAGGAAACAAACACAACTAAACACACACACACACAAAATGAATATAACAACTAACATGCAATGCCATTTCGATAAGAATCTAAAGTACATTTTTATCGGATTATTTAGATTTTTATATTTGGTTCTTTTCTTATTACAAAAGCATTGTGTGTTTATAATTGTGAATGCGTATAAAAATGTTAAGCACTTTATTATGTGCGTCTTATTTCTTACTCGATTCGCTATTATTTCGATGAGTTTGGGTGGTTTTGTTTTTTTATTTTTTTTTTTTTCGTGTATATTTTGTTTTCGTTCCGTCTTCATTTATGCAGAGCTCTCATTGGTCGATGACACAGTGAGAAAGAGCGAGAGTTTTAATGCTCGTGTCACTTTTCGCATTGTATGTTTTTTTTTTTCTTTCATTTTTTTTCTCCTCTTGCAAAGGCCTAATTTACTGCGACTCTCTGTCTGAAATTATTGCAAACCTCGTTTGAGAACCAAGCATTGAGTTCTACAGTTTGCATTAAATCGTTTCATTTCAATTGAATTGCAATTGGAATGGCATAAGCCAATGAAACCAACATTCTCGCATGGCATTGACTCGATTTATGTGATTTTCAAAGCAATGATTGCGTTTTCATAAGCGCGTTATTACTTAAACAACACACCACACACCGCACTCTCTGTCTGTCGCACAATGATTAGTGCTTAGCTGGAGATGCAGTCGTATTGCAACCCTTAATAACATTTGCCTTTTGTTTAACCACCATTGCACGCAATGATCGCCTTATTCTATAATTCGGTTTTTGTTGTTGTTGTTGTTGTTTTCATCCGATAGATAAATCGGCATTTGAACGCTTACTCACTCACTTGCTACTATACACAAATCGCCTTTTCCAAATGCCAATAAATGTATTCAAACGACTGAAAAAACAACTGTGATAAAAACAGAAGGAAAAAAAACTGTGGATTTATTTCGTTACTGAATTAATAAAAATGGGGAGCTTAAGCGTTTGTTTTTTCGGAGGGGGAGGGAGAGGGGGAGTGGGGCACTATCGACGACAGTGGCAGAATGAAAATTGTGGTCAACGATTCATTTGTGTTGCCAATAATGAGAACATATTTATGGATTTGAATTCGTTTTGCACGAAACATAAATATTTCGACAAGGTATTTTCCCCATTTTGTATGTTTTTTTTTTTTTTTTTTTTTTTTTTGGTGCGATTCATTGGTCAGTCGAGCAGTTTACCTTCGATGTCAACAGTTAATTTATGAATTTCGAAATTATTCTGCCATTCAAATGCGATGTACCGCAAACATATTTTCCATTTTCATTTTTCCATATTTTTTTTTGTTCGGTTTTGATTCATTGTTGTTGTTGCTGCTGCTGCGGTTGTATTGTGACTTACAACCGATTGATTGAGAAAATTCAATTGTATTTTTAATATTATTTATTTCAAAAGAAACCGGAAGATTGCTGACAGTGAATACTAAACCTTGTTTCCATTTATTTGCAGTGCATTTATTGATTTTCAGCATTACCGCAACACACACACTCACACAATTCATAATTTAGAATCAAACAATTTGAGAGCGCGTTCGATGTAAAATCGATTTGTTAGCCATACACTGTCAAACACCGCCATTCAAAGCCGCTTTGCAAAGCCGTTTCATAATAACTCACCTGAAAACAAAGAGAAATAAAGAAGAAAAAAAAAATCACATAAATATTTCATGTTATACATTTTGTTGTGTATGATTGTCGAATTTGCATTTGATTTGATTGCCAAAATTAATTGTCATCAATCAAATCGAATCGATTTGTCGATGAATTGGTTCGTGTTGTGTATTTTCAATTTGAAAAAAAAAAAACAAAAAAATTTGCTTAGCTAATGTTTGTCATTTCACACGGTTCAATCATCGTCAAATACTCTCATCATTGAAATATGCACACATTTCCATCAACCAATGTGTCAGTCAAACGGTTATATAAAATGGCCCAGTGTGAATCGATATATATATATTATGAAAAATGCACAAACTTGTAATTGATGAAAATGGATAGACGCGAATGAAATTGAAATACCATCGAAAACATGGTGAGAAGCAAACGCGCCGGTGCTTCATTACCTTAATTATAACTTCATTTACATAGATAGCATCGAATTTAATTATTAGAAAGACGTAGTAACGAAAGGAAAAAAAAAAACTTGTTTAATCGTTTCAAAGAAACTGGACAATCTACTATGTGAACATCAGCTGCTGGAGTTTTTTTTTTCTCTTCTTTTCTGCTTTTTTTTTCCAATCATTTTTAGGCAAAAGCCTAACGAACAAAACCATTTGATTAAATTGGCTTGAGAAACATTTTCATAAATTTCCGTACAAGCAAAACATGTTGACGGCCCCCAAAATGTCAATTCTATTATAATTTTGTCGGCTCATTTCTATTATAATTATTGAATAAACTCGGTATTTTGAGAGAAAAAAATAACATAACATCGAGATATGTGTTTGAAACTTGGCCTCAAAGTATAGATGAGAAAGTAAATAAAAAATTACGATGAGAAACAGAGGGAGAGAGAGAGAAAGAGAATAAAAAAGAATCTGTTTCTATCCAAATAGTTAAGCAAACCCAATGCGTGTGTCAAACACAAATTTTGTTCAGGATTATCGTATTTTAGATCTTTTGATTGTGAAAATTGTACACGCATCCAATGCTAACGATAAATATGAAAATGAGGCAGATTTGTAGAAGACACTTAAAAAGAAACAGAGACGCACAGAGATTTAGAGGATGAACAGAAAAAAAAAAAGAATAGTCAAACGCACAAAACTGAACATCTCGACATTTATTTTATTTATAAACAAAACAGAGAGAAAACACCAAATTTATTCATTCAAATTGTTTTCTTATTTAAATCTACATAAATATTATTGTTTGAGAGATAGGATGATATTTCCCCCTTTTTGTTCCCGCTTCAATTCGGGAATGTATAGAAATACTGAGCACGGAATACCGCCACTGATGCCAAACAATCATTTTTTATTATGATGACCATCACCATTATTTTGATTGCATATGCCTTTTTTTCATTCTCTTATCCTTTCGAATTTTGTTTTCATTGCTTGTATCCTTTACTCAAATCTCTCTCTTTCTCTCTCTCTCTCTCTCTCTCTCTCTCTATCTCTCTCTATCTCTCTCTCTCTGCCTGCTTCGATCCATATCGCTCTTACGATATGAAAGGGGAAAAACTGATCAAAAAAATCGAAGAAAAAAATTGAAAAGAAAAGAAAAAATGATTCATGTATGAAAATTCAACGGAAGAAAATGAAATTGTGGAACATTCGTCATATTGGCCTTCATGCAAACAAATAACCAGAAACAGAAAGAGTAAGAAAAGCAATTTATTAGCCACGGTTGATTCTGGGCTCGGATAAAACATATTACAGAATTTATTTTATTTTTTTTTTCTCTTCTGATTTCATTATATATATGCTGGTCAATACAAAATGCTGGATGCATCGAAACTGATTTGGTTTGTTATTGCTTTTGAGGCCCTGTTTTTTTTACCTCGTACGTCTCTCTGATTTCATGCTATCTGTACTCTCAGTCTTGACACTGGACACTGTTTTCTTATTGTACAATGGAAACGCGTGCTCGTTTATGCAGTCAGCAGAGGAAACCGAGAGCAAGAGGTGGAAGAAAGAGAACGAGGTAGATCGAGTCAATGGGTCGATATGCGTGAATCTGAAATTTAGATATTTTCGATTTCATATGATAATATTTTATGGTTGTTTGTTAGTTTTGTTCAATATAGCATTAAGCATCTCCTTGCAGCTCTCGATATTTATGTTCTGTTTTTTTTTCTGTTTCTTTCTTTCTTTCCTTCCTATTCTTTCTTCTTCTTTTTCTTTCTCTCTCAATTTCTCTTTCATCTTCCAACTCTGTACACGTTTTTGGTTTCATTCGTTCCAATTGACTATGCATTTCATTTGGATATTATTAAGGAACTCTTTTTTCTCTCTCTTTCTCTTTCTCATTCTCTTTCTCATTCTCTTTCTCTCTCTCTCTCCCTCTCTCTCTCTCTCTCTCTCTCTCTCCATTCCCTTTTCATTTTATGTTGTAATATACAAGATGAAACCGGTTTCAAATTAATATAATTTTCCTGGTCATCTCTTTAATCTGTGTTTCTCTGTCTGCTTGTCGCGTTCACCAACACAATGCTATTTAGTGTACAAAAGGCGCACAATAATATGAACGGACATAATATTTTATTTTTTATTTTCTATTAGTATTTCTTTCAAACAATCGAAATGTGCTGGTTCAATGAATTGAATTTTATATGTATCGTAATCGATCGCTTTGATTTCTCTCCGCAAGTACCCGATTTTCAAATCAAAATTGATTTCACGAGCCAAATAATATAACAAACAGCCGTATTACAGTTGAACAACGAGCATTACGAATGTTCAGCGGCAAAATGACAGAGAGAACTACAAGACAAGAAAAAAAAAAAAACACCAAAACAGGGTGAACTGTACGATAGAGAGAATTATAAGGAAGAGAAAACATGACAGAAAGAAGAAAGCAACAATGAAGAAAACAAAACAACAAGCAGACGTAAGAAGAAAAAAAAAAATTATTCGAATGCCATCAAATGATGACCAATTGAATTGCAAACGCGTGCATACGAAAACAAAGCAAAGTAATTCAAGTGCACAATTCATACGAAAGAAAGTAGCTCCTAATAGCTTGAATAATAAATTATAATTGGCAATAATAACCATAATCCGATACGATTATAAAATTCAAGAGCGAATTTCAGCATTGTCTGTCGTAATGTGAATTCTTGATTTTATGATTGACATCGGCCATTTCACAGACAACCCATTCGCATTACTCATCGGTGATGCAGTTTGGCCAGTTTTTTTTTTTTTCTCGAATTTATCGGCGAATAAAATCAACGAATATGCGGCGGCAACAACAACAACGTTGGCGGCAATCATCAAATGTATATTCTTTCCGTTTCGTTGGAAATAAACAGTTTACCATATTCATTTCCGAGACCCAAATTTTGCGCACTCAACTCTTGTTTTTCTCTGTCTCTCTTTCAGATTACTATCGATTTCCCATTCAGCTGTCGCATTAAATGGAACATGAACTCAATGATTCGGGTTTTTTTTTTCTCTCTCTCTACACTATATTAACAAGCAATTAAATTATCGGCACAATTTTTACTCACAGCTAATTTAATATCTGCTATTCATGTTTATGGATTATCTGATTTCGAAGCTTGTGTTTTCATTTACGATTTTAAATGCTTTGGAAATTGACACATGTGATTAAAAGTGATCGGTTACAAAAATAAATTGTGAAAAAACAACAACAGAAACTATCAGAAAAAAATAAAAAACAAAAATCCAGCGGGAAAAAAACTAATATGAACAAAAAACTTGCCATTAAATAATTCATATTGATCCAATTTGTGTTTGTGTGCGCTTGTTTCGACGATCGATATGTATTCGGTATGTGTGTTTTCTCTCTCTCTCTCTCTCTCTCTCTCTCTCTTCTATTTGCTTTAACCAAATGTTCCGTTAATAAATGTTAATGCGACATTTTTGTGCGACTTTTTTTCCACATCAATGGCATCGGCTTTGTTGGAAAAATGTCAATCGCATTTCGGTGATATGTGTAATCAAAATGTGTGCAGATGGAAGAGAATAATGGTGAAAAAAAAACCACACCATGCATTCAATTTTATGCCGCATTGCTTCGTAATGAATTCGTTTTATTTGTTCGCGTTTTCTTATTAGCTTTCACTTCATTAAAACTTTTCTTCAATCAGTTTTCGCATTTAATGTGGAAATCAGAAAAGAGCTGAGAAAATACTAATGAAAAAAGAGTCGGAAAAGAATAAAGAGATCAAAAGAAAGCAAGAGAGAGATAGAGAGAGAGAGAGTGAGAGAGAGAGAGAGAGAGAGAGAGAGTAAGAGAGAGTAAGAGAGAGAGAGAGAGAGAGATAGAGAGAGAGAGAGAGTAAGAATGAGAGTAAGAATGAGTAAGAAGCAAAGAACCAAAGAGACAGAGAAAAAAAAAAGTCGATTTGATTTGGATCTTGAATCGATTCAAGTCAAGATGTATGGCCAGTTGCAGCTTTCTAGCTAGCACAGCCAACCATAATGAACTGATGCAATAAACACACAAAAAAGTCCGAATTATTTTTTTTTTTTCCATTCGAAACACAGAAAAACTGGCGCTTTCATACTGAATTAAATTGGAAAGATTCATCTCTTCTGGCTGAGTTCAAGTGTTTTGCTCTTCCTGAAAACCCATAAATTCACTTCGATTCTGATTATGCGGCCAATGTTTCTGTTGTTGCCAACGATCATGTGTACAGTTTGTGTGCTTATGCGCGCATCTTCGTCTGTTTTATTTTTATTTTTTTCTCTTTCTCTCTCTCCCTCTCTCTCTCTCTCTCTCTCTCTCTCTCTCTCTCTCTGACTTTTCTTGTGCTGTGTAACATTTCTGTAATAAATTCATTAGCGAGTCTGTTTTTCGGTGTAGTAATCTTTCGCACAAATCGTTCGATTTTCAAAAGGCCAACCATTAAAAAATATTCAACGCATTTTTCACGTCCTTCTTTCGACTTTTTGTTTAATGTTACTTTTTTTTTCCCTACAATGAGCATCCCAAACAACTTTTGCGCTGATAGATTTTATCAATGTCAACCAATATTAATGTGAAACGTTTTTAAGCCAAAATACAAACACTCGCAAATTAAATGCGGCAAACAAGTTGAAACAACAACAAAAAAAATCACTCGCATTTCAGCAGCGATTCGCTTACGTTTTTACACTCTGTCGCTAACTTTATTAAAACGAATTCACCTTGACATATTAGAATGAAATGATGAAAAACATTTTGAAACTTACAAAATTGAATTCAAATCAAAATCAAAATCCAGTCTTGTAAATTTTAATATCAATTTAATGTTCAAAATATTGCTATGATTTGATAACGTTTCTAATAGAAACTTTCTATCTAATTAGCAGCAAATACGGAGAATATATCATGAAGAATGGTTTTTGAAAAATATCCGAACAATATTCCAATGAAATTCGTTTGAAAAACGATCCAGAGAAAACGATACGTTAATATCAATCAATTTTAATAAATGAACCTGTATACGAAACTATGGAGCCAAAGTATAGACGAAATTAACTCAAGTCATAGAATCATTATGCTTGTTGATGCTTAAGCTGTTAGCCTAGACCGAAAATAAATTTCATGGACGCATCAGACGCATCGAAAACAGATAGACGGGAGTGAGTGAGTGAGTGAAAGAGAGAGTGAGAGAGTGAGAGAGAGAGTGAGAGAGAGAGAGAGAGAAAGATGGGAGAATGAAAATGCCGAAAAACCTGATGTCGGCCACTTACAACTGGGTTAAATGTACCAGATAAATGGAGATCCTAAAAACGGCTTTACAAAGTAAAATGCTACCGATATGAACGTTATCTCATCGGGTTCGGTCGAAAAATCTATTGTTATTGTTTTATTTTTGGGCTACTAAATGTTCTACCATTGATGAGCAAGGATCTTCTGCTTATTTAGCAGACAAACATAAAATAGAAAACAGAAAACAGAAAACAAACAAGCAATGAATAAACCGAAAATAGAAGAAGAAAAAGAAACAACAACAATGAAACTAAATAAAATGACCAAATGATGTTGGCTAAATTGCACACTAGAAAATCGACAATATAAATTTTGGTTCGAACTTTTTCCCAGCGCATAGTTTTGATGTGCACCTTTTGAACGAAGTAATTTTATTCCATTTGAACGAGAATGAGAGAGATAGAGTGAGCGTGTGTATGGCGCAAGTGTACAAAGTCATAAATCTACTTGGGCAAAAAGATAAATTACAATTGGTTTTATTGCGTTGGGGTGCATTCCGAAAAATGAGCACATTTGGAAAAAACCGTTTTTACAGGTTCACAACGAACAGTACGGCGGCTCTTTTTACAATTTTGAAAATCAAGTTTGATTAGAGAGAGGTTCAGACACAATCGAAAAAATTAATTGACTGAATAGGATCAATAATCTGTCGAACAAATGGCAAAAATCCAAATAAATGAATCTTCACGAGAGAAAGAACAAAAGATAGAAAGAAAAAAAGATGATCAAATCATTCATCATATTTCGCAAATTCAAAAACTTCAGAAAATCCGACACATAAAACGAATTCCAATTGAACAATCACCGAAGGGTAAATTTTAACTGATAATAAAGAACAAAGCATATAATCGCATTTAACGATAATATTCAATTTCATAATTACATGTTATAAACATTCTATTGAAATGTGCGAGACTAAATTTAGACGCATCGACCGAAAATTGAATAAATTTTCAACTTTTGTTTGCCACTCAATGTGAATCTTTGCCATTTTGATTGTTTGTGTTGGCGTTATTATTTTTACCTACTTTTTGGGGCATTCATTTTTTGTTTTTATTTTTTCTTTTTTTTTTTTTTTTTTTGAGGCAAACCGTTTTACCGAGAAGGAAGCAGTCAGTAAACATAAAATATTACCAAACCACGATCCAAAAATTAATAGCTGCGCCCAATCAACGGGGAAAAAAAAATTAGAGAATTTTTCTGTATTTAACTTTTGATTGTCATGCTAAATTCGTGTCTGCATGATTGGTTGGATGTCTGCCCCATTTTGAAATGTTACCATCCACAGAATGAATGAATGAAAGCAAAAAAAAAAAAATCACACCCGATAAATTATTCTAAATGAATGGCAAGAGCCACTTGAATGTTTCAGACACCATTCATCCGAATGGGTCGAATTAATTTTCAAGTTTTGAATGTATCCAAAATTTTAACCGCGGCATCTACCCACAAAATATCGATCAACACTTCGCTCTCTCTTTCTACTGTATGCCAAATATGTTTGATTGCAATGTCTTTGACGATCTGTCTTCGGTAATATGTTAAGATTTGCTTTTGAATTTTAAATGTAACTTGAAATGTGGATGGCTATGGATAATGCTAAACAAAAATCGAAGTAAATTATTTCGAGCATTTGCACGGGGGATGTTTTAAAAATTCCTTGATGACAAAAATCATGCATTACCATTTCAAGTATATTTCTATGATACTTATGAATGCATACCAACAGAGGTCGACGACAGTTAAACTCTGACTCTTTCTTTTATAATTTCAATTAAAACGACATTTCAGCCAAATAATTGAAAAGAAGAAAAAAAAAAACGCGCATAAATATTGTTATCCGCAAACGGCGCCGATTTTCCTATTTCATATTCATGAATAATTACTTTTTTTTTTCCTCTCTTTCACTTTGAGTTCACCTTTTGTGATTAAATAAATAATTTCAATCACAATGAAAATCGAATTTGAATAATCGAGTTTTGAATTTAAATTTTCAATGAATGACTGACATTTACCTAATAAATATGCAATTCATTTGAAAAATTAATGCAAAATGAAACGAAAAAGAGTTAACCATTGTAACCGCATATCTCAATGGTGTCCGCCTCTTGACAATTGCACTACAGGTCAAAACCAAACTGAATATTTCAATTTCCCGTGCAATCATAATTTCTCTCTCTTTCTCTCTCTCTCTCTCACTCTCTCTCACTCTCTCTCCCTCTCTTTCTCTCTTTCCCTCTTTCTCTCTTTCTCTCTCTCTCTCTCTTTCTCTTTCTCTCTCTCTTTATCTCTCTCGACTGTGTGTGTGTGTGTTGGTCATTCGGACAATGGAAAAACTTTTTTTCGACAAAAGTCCATTACCAAAACGAATATGAGAAACAGAAGGAAACGAGTTGATGAGTTTATTAAATAAAATGAAGAGAAAACGACATATAGAGAATGAGAGTAAATGAATGTTGGTTCGTTAACAACGAGAAAAATGAAGAAAACAAAGAAATAAAACATAAAATGCACTTTGTATTGAAGAGTTAATGATAAAATTATGGACTTGAGAGTAATTAGATCGAATTGGTCGAACTCTCCGTTCGACATGACCATTGTAATCATCGAAGAAAAAACAAACCAATCATTTAGATTTTAAAAGAAGATTGCATCTCAATGCTTTTTTTTTTCTTCTCTTGATTTAATTTCTTGCTCTCTTTCTATCTCTTGATTTCTTTTTGTATATGAAATTAAATGGAAAAAAAGGTGAAGATGAACGAGAAAAATTGAAATTGAACGAAAAAAAAGTGATGTTTCGAAGAAAAATCTAATTTGAAAGGAAACATAAGGAAGAGATTGCAAGAGAATGAATTGCAGTGCTTCTCATTTAAGTGAGTTTACGAAATAAAATTGAATTGAATTGAATCAAACAACTCAGATAAAAAGGCATATATTCAAATAACGAAAATTCAAGAAAAACGTTTTCTCTCCGAAATTTCAATTTTTTTCCATTCACAATTCGAAGTTTTTTTCATGAAAAAAAAACGAGATTTTTGTAGAAAAATTATATGCTTTCATTGGAAATGTAAAGACTATTCCTCGAAAATTGATAGTATTTTTCGAATTTTTTTCCGAGTTTTTTTTTTCGACGAGAAATCAACATATTTCCCAAAAAAATTGACATTTTTTTCAGGAAAATCAACGTTTTGCCCGGAAAAAAATTACTTTTTCCTCATCAAAATCACATTTTGCCTTCGAATTTAAATTCAAAGTTGTTTTTTTTTTTTTTTGTTGAAAAAATTCACCTTTTTTGCTATCAATATACAGTCAAATGACCACTATCAATGTCCGAAGCAGAAAAAAAAAATCGTATCCTCCAAATATAAATTACATCATGCGGCTCACGACAAAAAACGTGTGTATAATTACAAACATCAAATTGGATTTTGGCAAAAATTTGAAATTGAAGCGGGTCGTTTTTCCATTGAAATATCCAAATTACTGTGCGATTGCGTGATTATAGTTGTGGCATTGATGAGTTGCAAAAATTGAATTTAGTTTCAATTTTGTTGGATTTCCAGGAAATAAACGGAAAAAGAAAATGCACAAACTGACAAACAACACAGAGCCCACAAGGAAAAAAAAACGGACTGAAAGGGAATTGCATCAATATCATAGTGTCATATATAAATGGAAGTGCCAAAAATTGTACCCGCATTCATTGTTAAAAGATTCTCATTAAACACTTTGTTTGGCGTTTGTTTTTATCTCTCACACAATTTACGTTTTTATTTTTTGCGTTTGAATTTTTTTTTTTTTTTTTTTCGTTCCATCATCAACATCAATTGCAAATCGTAAGCATGTAATTTGTCGACGAGATGTAAATTTTGTATTTTTTTTTTTTTTTTTTTTTTTGTTACTCATCGTGTTATGTCTTGTGTATTTCCATTACCTTTTTAATGCATCCCTGGTGACATTGTTCGATGCGAACGGATGATGGTGATTCTTCTGAATATAATCCACTGCGAGCGGCACATAATCCACTTGTAGCTAACACAATGATGCAAATGCACCAATTTAATCCACTTTTTTTCATCATCATTTTTTATGCGATAATTCTTTTTTTTTTCTCTTTTTCTATATCTTTTTTCTTCTTCTTTTTTTTTGCCACTAATCTTTCCAGAAATTTTGAAACGTTTTCCTTTGCTAAGCGATTTTTTTTTTTTTTTTTTTTTTGCAAATTCACGTTTTATACTTTTTGTTGTATTGTTATTATCTTCTTTTTCGGTCGATTGAACACAAAAATCAACGGAATTTAATTCATTTCTTTTTTAAAACAAAAATTACCACACAAAAAGGTGCACTTTTTTGGGGAATTTTATTTTTCTTCTTTTTTCGAATTTTTTTCTTTTTTTGTTGGTCAAAATGAAAAACAAATTTTGCTACCGTCGATAAAATTTAAATGAAATGAATCAAAAACACAAAAAATGAAACCAAAAATAAAATTTAGCCTTTATTTAAAACACCACTTTTGATTTTTGCAAATTGGAATTTTCTCTGAATTTTGTTTTGTTAAAATGAAAAAAAATTAAAATTTCGAGCGGCGAAACGGAATTTATTTTTTTTTTTTTATCGAAGCTATTTTGATATTGACTATGAACGAAATATTTCTTCTCTTTTGTACGTTGTACGGAGACACATGTATATCATTCGACGAATCGCACGCAACTAACTCGTCCCACAGTCAAATTTGAAGCAACAACAAACATTTGTGCACACACAAGCATTACATTCGCCACTCCACTTCGGCCCATCAAACGACACATTCAAAACCAAACATATGTGTAACACAGAATAGATCGCAAACGACGAATGAGTGATTTGCATTTTAAGTAAATGAGTATTTTGCCAGTAAGGGAAATGAGCATAATTTTTATTTTTTTTTTTTGGCACTGAGTGATTGCTAGATGATGAGTGAAAAATTTGAGATTGTCTCATGAAGGGGAAAGATAACATCGCATCAGGGGAAATTGATTGAAATGGGGAATTTTACTCAAAAACAAGCAACTCAAAACGTTGTTGAGTGAAAATCACTCGACTCCTATCGAATGGAGGAGAATATGAAGATTATAAAGGAGTTTTTCTTAAACACACAAGAATCGTTCTTACTTTTGACTTGTACTCTCTTAAGACTTATTCATGCCTCTTATTCTTGTTCTTATTCTTCTTTCTTCTTCTTCTTCTTGTTCTTGTTCTTGTTCTTCTGCGTCTTTCTATTCATAATTCAAATAGAAGCGAATACAAATGACAAATTCTTATGAAAATTCATCAATCGAATGCAATTTCTTTAAATAGAATTCAATTTCAGGGAATTTATGCATTTGAAATATGAGAAAATATGTCAATACACACAAAGCAATAATACTTGAGCAATGAATAAACTAAAAAGAACCGAAATCAAAATTTCCGGTTTGACCAATGCGATTATATTTTTATGTTTCATATTGTAATCAGTTACAATGGAATCCATGACTAAACTGCATTTTGTCTTCACTTGAACAAAAGATGAACATGTAGAAATTCACATCAATTTGAAGAGTTTAACAAAGGAAAGTAAGAAAAAAAAAAGTATGAAATAAAGAAAGTGAGTGACTGAAGTGAGAATGACTTGGGGTTAGAGTGAGAGATCGAAAGAATGGAAGATTGGTTGAGAGAAAGAAAAAGTGATAGGATGAGAGAGAGAGAGAGTGAGAGAGAGAGAGTGAGAGAGTGAGAGAGAGTGTGAGAGAGAGAGTGAGAGAGAGAGAGAGAGAGAGAGAGGTGAGAGAGTGAGGGGGAGAGAGAGCCAAAGTGAGAAAAAGATTGAAAGAGACTTAGAGAGAAAGATTGATATACAAAGATCGTAATAAAAGTAAAAAGAGTAAAAATTAATTTTGCCGGCAGGTTAGTTAAAATGGTAATTTAGTGGGAACATTTGTGTTGAAGATGTGATACAATAACCATGATTGGTCCTTTCTATCGTTGAAAAAATAAAAATGCATTGTGTTTTGAATTGCAACCGAATCGGTTGTTGCCATTGCATTGAAAATGGCAAGTGTAATGAGCAGCAAAGTTTCAATAGATGCCTGTTAACTGCATCTCACAGATATCTTGTTGTGGAAAAATCACAAACAAAACAACACCACAAGAATTTGGAATATAATTATGTTATGTTCGCTTTGGTTTGACATTGGCGTATGAAACGCATGTAAATGCACACCATCATCATCAGCATCGTCATCGATATGTGGGCAAGCCGACACAGCAGCAGCAGCAGCAGCATTCATCTCATAGCATCGGCCTCCGTTTTGACTTTTATGTGAAACAAAAGGAAGAAAAACAACACGAAACATTGATTAACATCAAGGCTGTGTGTAGCATCCCAGGTACACTACATTGTCTCTCTTTCTCGCACTCACTTGTCTCAATCGGTCGATCTGAATATGGATTTTTGCACGTAACGAATAAGAAAACGACAAGGGAAATTTTGAGGTAACCAAAGAAGAGGAAAAATGGTAATCATCAGTGCAAATGGGAAGAAAGAAAAAATAAAAACGACAAACAAAATGTATTACGTGCTCGGTCGCGTTTTCTGATTTAGACTTAGTGTTTGCATTGAACGAAGAGAAGTAAAAAAAAAAAACGCAACGAAAAGAAAAAATACATAAAACCACAATTAAAATTAATGGACTTACAAAATCAATTATGCAAATTAATCTCTTTCATTTCTGCATGCGCGTTGTTAGTGCATGTGCAACTCGAGACAGATTTTTTTTTTTTTCTTTTCTTTTCTTTTCTTTCCTTTGACTCTGCACACAGTTTATGTTTTCGTACGAAAATGTCTAGGCATTTACCGCAATGAGACGCTATTATTACGTTAAATACAAGACACTTATTTCGAGCCATCTGATTTGGCTATCTGGCTCTCTGGCTCTTTCTCTCTCTTTCTCTTTCTCTTTCTCTCTTTCCATCTATCTCGATCTTTTAGTCTCTTTCTTTCTTTTTTTCGTGTCTCTCTCTATCTTTACCTCGCTCTCTTTTTGCCGCTTCTTCTTGATTTCTTGTCCCTTGGTCTCTCTTGCTCTCTCTTTAGTCTTCCCTATATCTCTTTTTCTGTCTCTTTGTCTCTCTCTTCCTCATCCTTTACTTCTTGCCATCGGTCACTTCTTGTCTTTTGCCTGTAGGCCATCTCTCTTCTTCTCAAATAAGTTGTGATTTGTTGCGATTTTCCTGAAGCAAGTAACAAAAATGTACAAATCAAAAAAAAAAGAAAAAAAGACGATGATAGTTTTGATATGATCTGATGTGTACATGCAAGCTCGATTTTAACACACAGTCACACTCAATTCCCTACAAATCGACACGATCCTCATGGTAAATTTAAAATTAAAATGCTAAACTCATCATCAATACACAGAGAAACAGAGACACCAATCCTTTTGCAAATGAAACTCAGTCGGTTGCCGATGTGTTATGTAGTGAATGAGTTTGGATATAATCATATTCATAGCGTTCGCGCGCATTCATTCGATATATACGTGTATTCTCTCATTTGGTCGCGCCAATGCCAAATATGCAAAAATCAAAGAAGTTGATGACAACGGAAAAAAAACACATCGCTCTAAAGGCGGAACTAATTAAGATCGCTTTTTATGCAAATTCACTAAATGAAACATTCTTTTTTTTTTTTCAGTCATTCTCGCCAGAGATCTGAAGTCACTTGTGACTAGCTGAACATTCCGCATATTCTCTGAATTCAGCACAGGTAAAAAAGAATTGTACAACATTTATCATAAACCTGGATGAAACGAGACAAGACCAGAAAGAGAAAGGGAGAGTGAGAAAAGCATTCCCTTTAATTTCGGGAACCAATTTGAAATAATGAAAAAAGTGCATTACTTGTGTTTCGAAAACGGAACAAGCATGTAGACAAATTGCCAACCACTTTATGGGGTATGAACAGCAGCAGCACCAAATGACATCCCCAATTAATTGGAATTCTCTTGATTGCTCTACTTGCGACCTGACATTGAGTAATGCATTGCAATTCGTTTTATTCGCAATACGGACACCATTTTCACTTTCTCTCTCTCTCTCTCTCTCTCTCTCTCTCTCTCGCTCTCGCTCTCGCTCTCGGTTTCGCTTTTCGAATAGAGACGCACTTTGAAATGAAAATTTGCTGACGATATGCGAACCTTTTTTGGGGACGGCCCGTTCTTTTTATTTTTAATTCACTTGAAAATTGAATTAAATAAATTAACTTTCATTTTTGTCACACTTCTTTTTGATGGAATCTCGGCGGATTCTTATGAAACATCGTCATCACATAAATCATTCTGATGTTGATTGCATAGGGAGAATTGGCATAAAGGAAAAAGATACGAAGAGGGAATTTGATTGAGAGAGGAAGAGAGAGAGAGAGAGAGAGAGAGAGAGAAAGTGAGAGAGACAAGCAAATAAGCAACCAAATTTCATGCAGATTAATTTCAAACGCTTGCTTGGGACCAACAACGAGGAAAAAGTCATTTTTATTCGTCATCGCTACCATCGAATATTTTTTTTTTTTAATTTTACACACGAAATCGAGAGGGTGTTCCGCCGACTGTCACCAAATTATATAAATACGTCGAAAAAACTTGGATTTACAAAAATTTTCAGTTTCATCCGGAACGAAAGCTTGCTAATCGATTGAATGCGTTCGAATTTCATCATTGAGGATTTAAATTTTTCATTGGGGAGTCGATTATCAAGAACGCTCTCACTCTTATTTCTTCCTCTTTTCTCTTTCAGTCTTTTTCTCCCTTTCTCACTTAATCTCTCTCACACAATCTCTCTCTTTCTCCTTATTTTTCTTTACTTCTTTCTCCCTCTCTCTTCAATTTTCTCTGTCTTCTTAAGGGAGATTGGAGACTCACTCTTGCTCACACGATGATTATCAAAAAGCGATAATTATTGAAATTTCTCTCATAAATCGCTGCTTCGCCATATTTGTCAATGTATTGAATTAACTGTATAATTGCACCGGAAATGTCAAAGAGAAGTCATCTGTTTGTTGGCAAACTTGAAACATTTGCATCGGTTCAAATAACTCATTTTTCACAAACGAAAAAAAAAAAACATAAATCAAGTGAAAAAAAAAAAACTTCAAATTTAGCCAGCAAATTTTTAAGCAAATTAGTCAGAAAAAAAAATGTGAGGAAATTAGTTGGAAAAAAATTCTTTCGAAGAAAAAAAAAAATGCAACGAAAATCTTGAGTCTCAAATTTCATTACAATGTAATTCATTCATCGATTGCATGCTTCAATTATTATTTATGTTCACCTAAAAATATTGATTGATCATTTAGCGTAAATTAATGTCATGCAGCTGACAATTTGTCAGCAATGCGAATATAGAGTACAGAGAAGATGAGAAGAGTACAAAAAAAAAAAACGAAAACCGATCGTAAAGATTTGTGTTGGTCATAATTTTTAAAATGGCACACAAATGTACACTTATATTTTAGGTCTCAGTTGATTCGGCTTGTCAGTCCAATTTAACAGAAGCCCGCTTCTCCATCTTTCACATCTATAATTACACCGTAATTGAGACTGCATTCATACTTATTACACTTTCCCTTTTTAACTTGATTCTTAAATGCTGTAATCGATTACGTTTCGTCTGTTATGTGTTTTTTTTTCTCTCTCTTTCAGTTGTTGTTATTATTGTTGCTGTTGTTGCTTCAATCGTCAGACACTAATTGATGTTTAACATTTTTATTCATTTTTTGCCCTTTTGCAAATTACAATGTATTGGCTCAGATGTGACAGAATACGATGTTTGTATATGCAACAGAGAGAAGCGCAAGAAAAAAAAAAAAGCCAAGCATGTGAGGAATGGTCCAAAGTCAAGCATGTGACGATGTATATTCATTTATAAAAACCAAAGTATCGAATGCAGAAAAATGCTGTCGTCGAATTTCTGAAAAACGGTGCACAATGCAATTCGTCAATAAAATAACTTTTTGTAAATAAAATAAGTTTTTTTTTTTCATCAAGAGAAGAGAGAGAGAGAGAGAGAGAGAGAGAGGTGAGAATGAGAGAAAAAACTGCTTAAAAAATGCTTTTTTTTCATTGCAATTACATCATCTGTTTTTACTTTTAATTTTTATCAATTTTCCTCATTCACAAATACAACTTAAGTCTTATTTAATCATACATTTTTGACCATGCATTTCTTACTACAAATTTCTGACCATGCATTTTTATGTTTATTCCCTTATTTGTAGAATAATGATGAGTGAAAATGCAATTTTAACCCATTGTATAAAAAAACCTACATTTTGCACAATAAACAAAAGAAGAATGGAGAAAATGCCTCATATGAAGATATCTTATTTAAAGTCAAAAACAATATTGACTGTTGACGCTATCCAAATACTAATAACAAGACAACGAAAATATTCCCAAGATTAGCCGGAACACGTGTCTTGCAATGTGTCGAACGGATGGTTTCCATTTATTGATTTTAAAACGTTGATCCGGACTCTTTTTATTTGAATAGAGAATAAAAGTGTTAAAGCTAAAACTCACAATGTGCGATATACGATGTGTGAGATCTAACGTCTGCTTATCATCTTCCGGACTTGAAATAAAAATACATTTTCTCTGTTTTTTTTTTCTCTCATTCGCATTGCATACTTTGCCCGCTGTTTTCACTCTTTAACAATCAACGCAGCATGAACACATCAAAATGAGTGTTAGACAATTTGTTATTTTTTTTTTCCCCATTTCGTATCTACCATTAAATTTGCACAAACATATAGTTCAAACAAAAAGGTAGAATGCAACACGAAGCTGGAAAAACAAAGAGAAAGAAAAACCAATGAAATATGAAAAAAGTAAACAAACAAAAAAAAACGAAAAAAAAAACAGAAAAAAATGAAAAAAAAAAAAAATGAAAAAAGAGAGAAAGAAACAGAAAAAGGAGAAAAAAAGGAGAAAAAAATGAGAAAATGAGAGAAAATATGAACAAAGAAGAGACAGCGAGACAGCGAGAGAGCGAGAGAGGAGAGAGGGAGAGAGCGAGAGAGCGAGAGAGCAAGAGAGAGAGAGAGAAAACAAGGAGAGAAATAGTCGAAAATATGTGAAAAATAAAAAAATGATAAACAAACGATCCAAAGTAGAAATTTATCAATGAGCAAAGTTGAAAACAAACTGAAAACTCGAAAACTCGATGATATGTAAAGGATAAATTCCTGAGGTATTTGTTGGGATATCTCAAATGTTTTTTCTGTTATTTGTTTGATGGCTGACATTTGCTAAACGTTTTGTTATTGTTTACGGATACTGTTTTTATTCAACGATCAGATTATTTACCTTTCTTCTCATTTTTTTTTACCCCCATTCGTTTCCATGCCATTTTTCTCCCAAAAATAATTCGTGTTATTCTATCTTTATCACATATTTTGATGTTTGCCCAGAAATAACAACAGACGCGCAAAAATCCTTTTGGCACGTTTACATGAAATTGGTAGATAAAAAAAATGATTTTGTTTCTTAATTGGTTTTCAAGTTGTCTGTGGGTGTATGTTGTAAAATGTATTTTAAGCGGATTAAATTGGGAAGAAATTGGTTTTTTTTTTGTCGGTCATTTTGGAAATGTTCAAAGCATTTGATAAAAGATGAAGAAGATTGTTGAAAACCTCAATCAAATGCTTAAAATTGATATATCAGATCAAACACAATGTTGGATGGAGCTTTGGGCTCATAGTCTGATGATGATATTCCATCATATGTTCATTGGTTGAGATGAATTGAGAGGCTCTTACATGTGATATTAATAAATAATTCATTAACGATGCGATGAAATCATGTTCATTGAGCCAAACACATGTTTTCAGCACATTGTTGCATTGAATCAAAATAGATTTCTTTGAAATATTAAATAACAATCAGTTTGAAACACAGACAGAAATTCAAAATTTATCACAATGTTTTGGTTCGCTTGAATATTTTGCTACTAGAAGCAAATGAGAATATCAGTCGACAAGCAGCGGGTGTAGGAGTCTTTATTATTAATTTACCCTCTCATATGAGAAATTCAAATTCGAAATCGAAATCAAAATGGCTGGAACCAAAAGAAATAGAAGAAAAACCTTCCGCAATTTCAACTGTTGTTGAATTTAATAGCAATCAGATGTTGAGCATTGCCACATCTGTGACTGACACATTGCGAACATCAACATTTTAAATCCATATGCGTCACAGCAACAGCTCAAACAAGCATTCTCATTTCGTTTCGGAATTTAACGGATTTTTCCATTGTTTGACGAGAGAGAGAGAGAGAGGATTATTCCTCTCGAATTCGATACATTCGGTGTGTGTGTGTGTGGGTCTCTGTATGTATCAATGTGAGCATGAGCATGTGTTGGTTTTTTCTTTTGAAAAAATTTCCTGTTTCACTTCAATTTGACATATTCGCTTAAAGCATTTTGATTTGATATTTTGCAATGCTACAAGTTAATATCGTGAAATTTAGTCAATATGTCACTCCATCTGATCCATTTAGCACGTGGCTAACGACAAGATGTTGAATTGTTCACAGATTATCATTTTGAATTGATAAAATGCGCTGTAAATCGCATTTCAACACCCGCCACATTCACATTTCATTAAATCGAAACAATCAAAAGTTTCGTGACGATTTTTCGACTCGTTCATTCATATGCTAGCTACTTTACTCACTCATTCAATTGCTCGTTTATTCGTTTCCTCATTTGTACATTCTCTTTTCACATGTTTGCTCACTTCCTCATCCACTTGCTTGCTTGTTTGCTCATTCGATCCACTCCCAATCCCGCTCACTCTTGCCGGTTTGTGTAATTTGCAAAACAATAATCACGTAACTGACGGAATACAACACTTGCGAATGATTGATGAATGCGTACACATCCAACCAATGATCCCATTGTCCGTTTGCGTTTATTCTTCAATACGCATAGCACATACTCAAATTTGCACGTTTCTCAAAAGAATTGCTTTTTATTGAGGTGGCAGCTACGTGATTTGATCAATTCACAGTGAAATTTTCAATGGGTCTTTATGCGCGTATAGCAATAAAGATCATTTTGAATATGGTTGAGAATTGAACAGAAGCTCAATTCGTAAACCGCATCAAAAATCGATTTAACTATAGTTTTGGCCGGATAGTTAGAGTAGTAACGGATGCCATAATGACCGACATATTCAGGTTGGCTGGCCACAAAACATCGTGTTAATTCTCGCACTAATTTTTTTTTCTCTCCATCACACACACACACACACACACACACACACACACACACACAACACACACACGCGGCTAGAATTGATTTTCACTTTGCACCAAATAATGGAATGAAAGAAGAAACAGTTAATTAAAAATGGAAATGGCTTTATTCAATGGCTGGGGCAGAGTGTTGTGAATTGAATTTTGTGGCCACTTTGAATGCTAAACTGCGGTTTATCAAATATTCTTTTGTGCATCGATTAAATGCCTTTTGTTGTTGGTTGCACTGTTTTTTTTTTTTCTCTTTTTCGCTTTCGTGGCACGCAAAAACAAATAAAGGAGCGTTTTTTTCTTTGCACTGTTCAAATTGGAATTATGCGACCAAGCATAATCTCACCAACATCATGTAGTTAATGATTCCTTTTCGGCTCCTTTTCTTTTGTTTCAGTCTCTTACTATCTTGTTTTATAGTTTTCTCACTCGGTCTCTTAAGGTCGCTCTTTTTCTTCCTTCCTCTCTAGTTGGTTCTTGGTCTTTCGCTGTTTCTATCCCTTTCTCTCTCCCTCTCTCTTGCTCTCTCTCTCTCTCTCTTGCTCTCGCTCTCTCTCTCTCTCTCTTGCTCTCTCGCTAGCTCTCATTACCTTCCTGGCATTCTTAGAACCACAACAGCAAATGGAAATGAAAAGGCAGAAAAAAAGAGGAACTATTCGCTTGTCCATTTGTTCGGTTTAAGTAATACAAATCGAAATTCCTTACATGAAGATTACAACACCGATTATGCATTATTATTGCAGTTTCGCATGTTTGTTGTGGTTTAGCGCGAATGAGCACACACATCGTTCCCGGTAACACACACACTCATCGACAAATAAACAAACAAAGAAAACTTTAAATGCAAAACGTGTTTCTTCACTCTTGTCGTCGTTGTGCTTGCTTACCAAATTGCCATTTCGTTTATTTAAGTTTCGCATTGTTATTTGTTCTATATCTGTTGTTTATGCAACTGCAAAACAGAAAATAAAAAATAACAAATAACAAATGAGAAGAGATTGAACCGCACCCGCTAAATCTATTTTCGGGCCAACATCGATCGAACGGCGCAACATTTTACAAAACCGAGCAACTATTAATTGCCAATTAAAAAACAGAAGTTATGTGACCAATCAATTCTAGTTTGTGATGAATACACAGAGATTATGGAACGGACAACGTGATGTTCACATATTGAAAATCAAACTCATGATCAACATTATGCGTGCCAATTCTTCCATTCAGAACAAAAAAAAAAAGGGTTTTTCCTTACAAATTAATGCCCGACAACTAACCAAAGGTTATTAAAGTGTTTGCTGTAAACCAAACAGAAAATCTAAAACTTTTGAATCACTTGCGTTTCGACAATTTCTTGTTTAACTCACACTCTCTCTTTCTCTTTCCCCCCCTCTCTCTATCTTTCTCTCTTTCTCTCTTCTCTCTCTCTCTCTCTCTCTCTCTCTCTCTCCCTCTTTCTCTTTCTTTCTCTTTCTCTCTCCCTCCCTCTCTCTCTCTCTCTCTCTCACTCTCTCTCTCTTATGGTCGAGCCAACACACTATTTTGACAAATATCTGCGTTTTACGCTTTTGAGCAAGGTAAGAGAGAATTACACGCAGAGAGAAATTGCAAAATTCATAATTTCCAACTCGAAAAGGAAAATATTTGTATTTCGATGTAACGAACATCGTAAAAGTTGAGAAACGGCGGGTGAAAGAAGAAAAGTGAAATAGTGTATAGAATGAGTAGAAGAGAGAGAGAGAGAGAGAGAGAGAGAGAAAGAGTGAAAGAAAATGATTGTAGCATTTGTGTATGTGGTTTTAATCGCAATGAGAACACAGGACGAATCGCTTAGATTACTCTGTAGCCGCATTAAACGTGACACATTCGGTGTTCTGCTTTTGGAATATAAACATTTGAGTTTTATTTGCATAGCCCATCTGTATGCAAGCATAAAAGACGCGCTCAAGCACATTATATTTACCGCCCTTGCCACCCGGTTCACCGGCAACTTTATATGTGTAGGTGGGGAGAGCAGAAATTAAATAAAATTTAAAATAGATTTTATGACAATGTACTTAAGCACATAATATTTAGTGTGTATTTGAATTGAAGATGATGTGATGAGGTGGCAGTGACGGTGGCGAACGAATTCAAGCGAATATATTCTTCTAAAATATTCAACATTTCACCAACTCGGAAATGAAAGCAATTATTTTCTATACGTGCGGATTTTTTAACTCAACACCGGCTGTCGACAAACAATACCCATGGTACCGACACAAAATTGATAGAGAGAAAGAGCAATTTATGCTTGTCACATGTGTGGGCTCCCATTCGGTGGTGGTTTTCGAGATTTTATATCGTCAAAATATTTCCACAGCTGCATAAATTTTATGTGTGTGAGAGAGTGAGAGAATGAGAAAATTGACGATTGCAAGAGGAGCAAGAGAACTACAAAACGAATAGAAATAGATATTGTGAGAGAGAGAGAGAGAGAGAGAGAGAGAGAGCGAGAGAGAGAGAGAGAGAGAGAGAGAGCGAGAGGAGAGGGAGAGAGAGAGAGCGAGAGCAAGCATGCAAGCTAGAAAAAGTGAATAAGCAACTGAGAGATAGAGGAGGAGATAAGAAGAGGGAGATAGACAGCGTAGTAATAATAATCACAGTTGATAGACATTTTGTAAAATATTCGCGCTTGCTGTGTTTATGTTGTGTTGATGCCGTTAACAATCGATAGACAAGCTTTAATTAAATATTAACGGCGGAAGTAAAATTGTATAGATTGTATGTAGTCGGTGTAGTAAGTGCATTATTAGAGACAATTATTTCGTATTTAATTGCTGTGGAAGATATCAAGTGAAATCGGCACAGCAGGAATTGTGTCTGTGCAATTGCTGTCTGTGTCTGTGTCTGTGTCTATGTCAGTAGTGAATAGTGATGCTCATTGAATGTGTAGTAGAGTTTGATATTCTTTCGTCGTTTGGCATATTTAGTACAACACAATATCCTTTTAAATTTAATTAATAATATGTAAATTAATAATGTTTTTCTCGTTATTCAATCCCAACAGGAGCTTGTAGTCGGATCACGAATAGACCGACATCTGTTTTGTTAGTGAATGCTTTTGTTTAGCGTTTATTGCACTTTCTCATCTTTACAAAGAAAATCAACATCCAAATGCACACACACTCAGCAAAGAACAAGAAAGAGAATCAGAGAGAGAGAGAGAGAGAGAGAGAGAGAGAGAGAGAGAGAGAGAGAGAAAGAGAGAGAGAGAAAGAGAGAGAGAGAAAGTACAGAAAAGAGATAGAAATTCACAGTGAGTGAAAACTGCAACTGTAATCAAAACCCAAGATTATGGTTCGAACGATGGTGCAATGTGTGCTTTCGAGTGCAAAAAGACAGAGTACATTCGATGTAAACAATTTCATCAGAAAAAGAGACAGAGAGAGAGAGAGAGAGAGAGAGAGAGAGAGAACAATGTTAAGTTTGTAACGAACAAGGACTTGTTGAGAATGAACTTAATTAAGTTTTGTCTATGCATTTCCATTTTATCAAACCGTACACACACTGCACACATTGTGGTGAAACTAAAGAATGAACAACGAACAAACTAGCGCACGCACACACACACATACTCACCCATACACACATTGTAAACTCCGTAAAGCTTCTCTCTTAAAATAAAAGGCGATGATGATATTTGCCGCCTCGCAATCACGTCAATATGAAATCTAATGAACTATATTTTCTTAATGTGTACTTTAATGTGCAATATTCTACTAAAATAAATGACGAAAAGTATCACATATAGTCTAGAGTTAAATAGAATGAAATGTGACACACACACACACACACACTCGCACACACACCGATACTAAATGTTAAGGATGACAGTAACAAGAGGTCGTTTATTCATTTATATTGGCAAACGTGGAAACCCCGTTTCTATATGATGAACGAGCAATGAGTGTGGGAAGCATTTTGATGGCAAAAGTGTAAAAGAGAGCGCGATAGTTAAGATAAAGAGATATAGAGATGACGAGAGAGGAAGAGAGGAAGAGATGAAAAGAGTTAGAAAGTGCAAGAGAATGATAGGTGGCATTGGATAGAAAGCGATGGAAAATATGTTGATGAAAAAGCATCAACCATCATTACTATATAGTTGGGCTTAAATATAAACGCTTTCATAATGGCAATGATGAACTCTAACATAGTTATTTTATCGCTTTATGGAATACATTTTCAAGAGTTTTACATCAATTTGACCTCGGTGCTATAGTTTTAATGCAATATTGAAATAGATTTTCATGTGAATGTGGCCTATAATATAAATAAGTGGCAGCTTTTTTCTCCCCCATTCAACCGCATTAACAGCGCGCACTCATAAGTTAACCATTTCTCAAGCGGCAGAGCATAAATTCTTGATTTCTTCGGAAATCTCATTGGTAACCTTTGGAATATATAATGTTTTCTTTTGCGATTACAAAGCCACTCTTTATCTCTATTTTGCTTTCTTCATCTTTCTCTCTCTCTTTCACTCTCTCTCTCTCTAGTTCACTCTCTCTCTCTCTCTCTCTCTCTCTCTCTCTCTCTCTCTCTCTCTCTCTCTCTCTCTCTCTCTCTCTCTCTCTCTCTCTCTCTCTCTCTCTCTCTCTCTCTCTCTCTCTCTCTCTCTCTCTCTCTCTCTCTCTCTCTCTCTCTCTAGTTCACTCTCTCTCTCTCTCTCTCTCTCTCTCTCTCTCTCTCTCTCTCTTTCTCTCACTCTCTCTTCTCCTTTCTCTCACACGCAAACATATATTCAAAAAGATGTCAGAATTCCAAAAGATGACGAACGATGAAACTCAAATGATGAACTTTGATTTGCAACCCAGTTTAATAATTAACTATGATAAAAGGATCTTCTGAATATTTAATTAAACTACTTAAATTCTAAATTGTATGATAAACTATTTTGCGTAACGGCGCTACTTTTTTTTCATCATTCTCTATTATCTGAATCCAATTTGCCAAGAACTTGGGCTTTGTAAAACAGATAATAAACATAAACAACTCAAAATATTGTTGTGTATACTGTAATTAACCAAATTAATGAAAATTCAACTTGGGTATTTCAATGGTGTATAGTGCGGTATCGATGAATTTCACTTTAATTATTCTGGGCTTCAAAACAGTGTAGAACTGATTCGTATGTAATTTACATCAAAGGCAACACCGTGGGCCGTTTTATCAATATTGGAAAATCTATTTTCACTATTTGCTCTGATCGAATTGATTCAACTTAAATATTGAAATGAAATTTTCGTAAAAACCATTAACCGTCCAATGTTTGTATGCATTTGTGTATATTTATGTGCGACGGAATGTGCAAATATTTGAACATTTCATTAAATCAATCAGAAAACTAAATAACCAGCAAGCAAAATGGGTAAATAAATATCTGGTGAAGCCATGTGGCGAGGAGCATGGTATGTTTATGTGTGTGTGTGTGTGGAGGCAAATGAATGAATGTGGTAGACTTATTGCTATTGATAGTGCGAACACTTTGCCAATTCATTTAAATAGACCATTTCAACTATCGTTCGGGGTTGGGGTTTTTTTTTTCATTTGCAATCAAAGACACGACACAAAAACCAACTATTGCAATTTATAATTTATTCAAATGAATTAAATTACTGATGAGGTTTGTATGTGAGTGTGTTGCGGCAGGGTGGTGATGGTGCTTTTGCTATACAGTTCAAATTCATCGGCCAAAATTCATCGTTGGATGTGCCAATCGAAAAGGAAGCAACTATTTTAGCACATTATTTGGTGCACGATTTTGACAACCATTTAATGCAATTCCACATATCACAAACGATTCAATGCAATTTCACATATCGTATCATTAAATCGTTTTGCATATAAACATTCAAATAGATTTACAAATAGACATAGACACACACACACACATAGGCGCGTACGCATACATACACATTGCATGCATATTCATATTATTTGAGTGCGAAAACATCTCTAAGTGGCCTCATTAGGTAGATAAATACACAAGCAAATAATGACAGTACGAATGAGATAGAGTTAGAAATTCAGCTTAGGCGAGAGCGGTAGAAAATCGAAGCAACGGAAATTGTGGGGCCCGATATAGAAGGAGAAAGAGGTAGAAAGACAGAGAGGGAATGCTAAATGAATATAGCAAGTGAGCTAGCCAAAGCATAGAACGGTAGTTAGAGAGATAGAGTAAGAATTTGTTAAATGCATCAATAGCAACATACACTTCAGCTATAGGCAGTTATAATGGGAAATGTGATCGGTAATTCAAGTTCTATTGTTTCATTTTGGTTATCATGCCATATAAAACAACTTGTCTAAGGCCATCCATCGTCTTACTAAGTGTTCATAAATGATAATGGGTACAACAGTATAGTCGTGCAGTAAAGCAAATATTGCATAAACATAACCATATAATTGCTATTGAATTCGAATATTTCAAATGATTTTATTGAGATTTTGAGATATGCTTCGTATTTATTGAACATATTTGCTTTGGTTTTGATAAAATCCAGAATTTATTGTATTCACAATGAATGATTTGATTGTGACCTCAATTTGCATCCGGGGCAAAAACACATCACTTTCCTTATTAATACAATTGCCCTCCTCTCAAAATCACCTTCTCCCAAAATACACACCATTTTAAATCGATATTCAGCAGATTACTGTTGCTATTTTAAATTGAATTTAATGATTATTAAAATTAGATTGAAGATTTTGCGAAAATGTTTAATGTTTTGTCAGCATGCTAAATGCAAAATGGCCCATTTAAATATGAAGAAATCAATTTTCAGTTTATCGCATACATGCAAATACAGACATTGTTAAATCAATAAATACAAACAACATTTCAAATTATTGCACATCGTTACATGCGATACACAGCCAAAAAAAATATATTTAAATACATTTCAAGATTTCTTTACACATTTGCATGCATGAATCCTTCGACTTCGACTAGCTTCGACTTCATGTTTACATTAAATATTTGTACATATTTCTTTTCTAATCCGTTTTTCCAATTTTAAACCAGACATAAAAACGCTTGAGATCTATTACACTCGAAATTTAATGTCATTGTATACAAATTCAATGTGGAAGGTGAATAGAATTATTTGAACAGAGAGGGATGCTGTAGAATCAGCTTTTTGCATTAACGATTAAGAATTCGACATTGGTTCAACTGACGTGCATGATAAATCATGCACATCAATGTGATTTAAATTTAATTCAAAGCGAAATAATTTTTATTATTATTTAAGAAAACAGTCAAAAAAGATACATTCTTTCCTTGTTTACATACAATGTGTACACGAATGATTCAACAAATGAGAGACAAGGAGAGGGAGAGGGAGAGAAAGAGGGAGAGGAAGGGAGAGAGAGAGTGAACAAATGAGAGAGTGAACGAGAGAGATAAGAGAGAAAGAGCGAGAATGAGAACGGGAGAGAAAGAAAGATGAAGAAAGCAAAATAGAGTTAAAGAGGGAGAGAGAGAGAGAGAGAGAGAGAAAGAGAAAAAAAGTGAGAGAAACTGAATGAGTGCATGAGAGAGAGAAAGAGAGAAAGTAATAAATAGAAAGAGAAAAAAAAAAAAAAAAATTAAGAGAAAGGAAGAGAGCGATCAAGTGAATCAAGGGTGTGAGGGAGTGAATGACATTCCTAGCGAGGTGTCGTTCATCTGTGCCCATTTACTTTTCTAATATATTTTTTTGTTTAGGCAGTTGTTATACCATGACATTGCATGAACTCTCAAACATGAATATCTGAATACAAAGGCGGCAATGACAACAACGATGTAAATGGTAACAAAATGGAATGACAAGAACGGCAACGATGTTGGTAACGAAAAAAAAAAAAAAAAAATAAAAAATAAATACCGAAGCAAACGATGGCAGTTTAACCAAAAAATGTGTCGAATAGGCAAATAAAATAGACTAACAGAGAAGATTTGTTCTTGTGATAAGAATAAAGATAACGCCAAATAAACCAATTTTACCTTTGTTGAGTGGCTTTGCGCGTGCAAACACACTGTGCAACTGATGCAAAATTCGATACGATAAGCATTTTACTACTAAATACGCAACATCACCTCCCCCGACAACAAAATGAAAATGAAAATGAATTCGGGCGAAACGATGGCAGCAGCGGTAAAAGTGAATGTGAATAATGATGGTTGTATATGTATTTTGTAATTTTTAAAACATTTTCTTTTCCGCCGAAACAACACCGAATACTTAATGAGATTTACGTTTACGTATTTATACACACATTCACTCGGTTACATTGTCTACAGTTTACATATTTTAAAATGCGATGTAAATATTTGGGTGCATTTTATTGAAGTGAAGAAGGTAAATGTATCGAATTCGTTAGCAAAACACACTACGGCCATAAATTGTATTAATCGAGAATTGCACGAGCGACGAAAATGTGGAGAAAAAGCAACAACAACAACAACAACAAAAAGGGGCTCCCTTTCATACGCCACAACCGGTTAGTGAATCAATATTGCAAAGATGCTAGGTGCTGTCTCTACTCCTTCGGCTGCTGTTTATGCTGACGATATCTGCTTCCAAAACTTTCAAACACCGTAAAACGAACACATAAAAATATATAAACCGTGAGTATGAGTGCGAGTATATGTATGCGTAGCGATGACTAGGGAAATTCACTTATTTTGGAATATATTAATGCGTTTTGTACGAGCAACAACCACTTTAATATGACTTTATATCATACAGATTCACGTATGTTTGTTTAATTTTAAAATGTTTTCTTCGAACACAAATAAATGGAAGAAGCTGTAAATAAACGTCACTCTTACTATAAAATCCACGAAAATGTACACATTTTGAAGATTGAGCGGGCGAGCTTATTCCGCGCACGCATCACACTGTGTTATTCGCTAAATGAATGATGAAGGGTCGCTTGATTGGTTTACTTGTGCAACATTTTGATTGTTTTCCCTGTCTCATTCCGTCATGTGCCATGCCATGATTTTCATTTTGACTTCTTTTTCTTCTTCTTCTTCTTCTTCTTCTTTTCACATGCCAAAGCAGAAACCATGCTGAACCAAATCTACAAATTGCGATAAATGTTAGTGAAAAGACATAAGAGGTGGGAAGAGAGAGAGAGAGAGAGAGTAAGAAAAAAAAAAAAAAATAAAAAGAATAACAACACGATACAAACTCCGTTTAAACTTTTTTGCTTATCGTAAGCATCACAGTTGTCATGTTATAACATTCTTTTATGCGATTAATTCTCCAAAATTAAATTTATTGCTTGTTTTTGGCATAAGCGCGTATGTCATGCGAGGATCAATGCGTTCATTGTCTTTATTGCTTTTTATGGAGCATGTGAAGGGGCAGAGAGAAGATGAGCAAGAGAAAAAAGAAGAAGAAGAAGAGAGAGTGTGTATGTGAGGGAGAGAGGGAGAGAGAGAGAGAGTGAGAGAGAGCGAGAGAGAGAGTGAGAGAGATGAGAGAGAGAGAGCGATAGAAAGAGAATGAAAACAAGAAAAAAATGAAAACGAAAGATGCAGCAAAAAATAGAGACCGAAATCAAGCGCGAGATGCTACAAGAGCGAGAGAGATTAACTGAAAGAGAGTAAATACGACTAACATAGTGAATATATAGCCCAGCCATACTCTGTTTTACATATTGTGATTAAATTTGTTTCCGCTGACTCTCCAACAAGTCATTGCAAAGCATCCAACAATTCATAATCGAAGAAGATTATTATTCTTTTTGAGATTTTGATATGGAGAGTCGCAAATGGTTGTGATTTTCAATAACATTGATTTATTCGGTTTAATTAACGACACGAAAGCAGACATGGACATGTTGATGTTTTTTTTTTTTTTTTTTTTTTTTTTTATTTTTGTCTCAGTTGAATGAAATGATGATATGACCACAAACTGTCTACAACGATATGTGAATGGGCAAAATGCGGCATATAGACCGTAATTCGTGTATCGTATGAATCAATTTTGGCACTTTGCAAGTGACTTTAATGAATAGATGGTTTGACGGTTTGGTTTGGGTTTTTGGTTTTGTGTCAGTTGATGAAAGCCTCTGGCATTCAAGATTCAAATCTTCATCGTATTCCATATATTCGAGCTAATAATCAACATGCAAACTACATACAAATCCGGCAAATAAAACATGCCACAAAATGATGAACATTGTTGAGGGCGCTCTCTTGTTATTTTCATTTATATCACCTTTGTGACATATATTGTCTTTCTGACACTTTTTCTTTCTCTCTCTCTCTCTCTCTCTCTCTCTCTCTCTCTCTCTCTCTCTCTCTCTCTCTCTCTCTCTCTCTCTTCTCTCTCTCTCTCTCTTTCTCTTTCTTTTTCTCTTTCTCTTTCCGTCTCAACATTTTTCTCTCTGTTTTTTCCTTCCTCTTATTTTCTTTTCGGATTTCATCCACTTTTTCTCTCTTTCTTCTTTTGTGTTTCCGCAAAATGTGTACAAAATGATGGTTTTTCATTGCGCATTTTGTATCGTTTTGGTACAAAATGCCGAGTGTTTTGTTATCTATATATATTCGAATGATTACGATAACAAAAGTGTGCATTTTATGCATTCAAGGCAAAATATTTAAATTAAAATAAAACAAAACAAAACATCATGACGAAGAACGAAAATTATCCCGAAGAAAAAAAAAGTTAACGGCTATAAACAAATACATTTGTTATCAAGTGTGATGTCAACATGCAGCGAGTCTATATTTGTATGTGCACAACAGAACTGAAGGTGGAAGAGAATTTAAACGAAACACATGAATAACTATAAAATACAAAACAGAAAACACAACGAACAAGACAAGAACAGCAAAAATTGTACATAATATTTTAATGTGTCCACAACAGATAATTATCTTTTTTGTTGTTTCCTTTCACTGCAGGCACTCGCCTTTTTCTTAATGGCAAAACGATATTTTTGCCATACAGCGTACACACCAGGCCAAGAACAAGATAGATATCATCCATACTCAGATACGATGCAATACAATGGTTTTGACATATACAAAAAAAAAAAAAAAATGTAATCATTCGTACATATAAAAATATATCTTTATTTTGTTGATCTTTAAAGCGTTTATTTTTTTTTTTTTTTTTTTTGGTTTGTCATAATTATAATAACAGCCCAACCATGTTTATATGAATTAGTTCATTCGCAATGTGTCATTCTCACTCTTCCACTCTCTCTCTCTCTCTCTCTCTCCTCATCTATTCGTCTCTTCTCTCTTTCTCCCTCTTTGTCTTTCTCCCAATCAATCTCCTTCTCTTTTTGTCTTTCTCTCCCTTATTCTCTCATTCAATTCGTCATTTTTTTCGATCTTTGAATTTTTTTTTTTCTTTTCTTTAATTTGTCGCCCTTTTATCAATTTTAATATCTACATTGCAGCGGATCGTAAAACAATGCAAACTTTATTGTAACTCAAATTAAATGGCATTGACAACAAACAAAAAAAAAAAAAAATTATTTTGTCGTAAAATCCATCGTTGTGTTCGATTTGGTTTACACATGAATCTACATTTTCTGTATAAGTACATAAAATCGAAATGACAAGATGTGCTGAGAAAATCAGACACTTAAATTCGGAAAGTTAAAATATTCAGTTAAGATGTTTGAGAGAATTTACACAGTTTTTCAGAAAGAGCATTTATTGTTGGTGCTCTGGATGAGTTTCAAAACTTTTTTTTTCCGCTCGCAGCCCATTTCATGTATTTTGTAAGTTTTTTTTTTTCTGATTTGTCGACTTTTTGTGATTTTCTTCATTTTGATGGCTTTTTTATTTCGACAACACTTTTTTCCATTTTGACAGTTTTTTTTTTCGGTTTTATTTTGGCGTTTACTTCGATTTTTTATCATGTAGTAAAGAGAGACTTTTTTTTTATTGAGCATGAAATGTGTTGCACTTTAAAAGACACTAAAATTTGACACAAGATTTCCTGTCACTATGGTGCATGTTTGATATGTGCGTTCAAACGATGTGCTCTGTTGATAAATTTATTTAACATTGGGTTTTATTCAATGCTCATTTGTGTGAGATTCATAACCTTTTCACATCGTTTGCCATCAAATAATGATAATCACTAAATATTCTTAGTCACATTGACGTAAATGTATGATGTGTGACAGTTTCATCGAATATCCATACACATAATGTTTGACTATGTGAATAATTCGTATTCAATGCGATTCATATCAACATCTTTCATGAACTTATGACTTCTTGAATATGTTCAATGATAAATGGGTGTCATTTAGACAACTAGTTTTGATAATCAAATGCATTTATGACCAGTTAAAGACATCACATTCATATATAAATAAGAACATCAAAAACGACATTTTCAAACATATGATTTTGAATATTATTTCAATGCATGAAAATCAGTCGATTTTTTTTTTTTTTTTTTTTTTTTTTTTTTTTTTGAGTTAAATTTAGTCTATTTTAGTTAACACTCTCTTTAAAAACAGTTAATAAACTGCTATAAGCAATATTCATTAAATAAACATTTTATCGAAATATTCAATCAATGTATATGTGAGACTTGATAGTCATCTAATTCTAATTTCAATGACTATGTCATATAAAGTCACGAGATTTTAATCTAAGATTCAATCAATGCATTGGCAAAATTACTCGGACACTAGAGAGACTGGTTAGTTTGAATAGTTTCAGTAATGAAATGAGAGCATCAAGCAAAGTTTCTCCTCCTTTTCTTTCTTTCGAAAATAATTTTTTTTTCCCCTTCCTTCTGTAACAGAAATTCTGGTCAGAAATTCTTCTCTGTTTTTCTAACAAAAGGGAAGTAGCACGAATTTTGAGTAACAGACTCTTTTCGACGCAAAACTTGAACACACGTCCCATCATCGTCATCATCATCATCACCATCACCAACACCACACCACCATCATCCAGTGTCCCTTTCTCTATAATCCTTTCTACTTGCCAATTGTGAAACGCACATCGAATCGTAAATTGCGTACAATCCGTCTCACAACAAAAGTGAAAAAAAAAAACGACAACAAAAAAAGAGTGTCTTGAGAGTTGTTAGCTGTTACGTGAATTGAGTCTAGGTTGAAATGACCTTTGGCGAAAACTATGCACCAAACACTTCACTATGACAAAATCGAATTCAGTTTATTCGAAATAGTGTTTAAACTAAAGACGGTTGGGTATTAGTTTTGTGCTCATTCAAGCTTATGGCTACCGATAATTGCATCAAAATTCACATCACGTTACAGACTAAACAAAAATTCAATGCGAAATACTGTCTTTCAGACACTTTTCTCATTCAATTCGTGTTGAAAGTGAAGAAAGTTTTTCGTTTATACAAAAGGCCTGGCATGGAATTTTCTATCAAAAGGAGAAACCAAACTGAAAACCGAAACGTTTCAAAGACGTTGCAGAAAAGAAAAAGGCCAAGTGATAGAAAGAGAGAGAGAGAGAGAGAGAGAGAGAGAGAGAGAGTGAGTGTGGAAATACTTGAGCAAAGATGAGTAAAAACTTACCATACACTTGTCCATGAATGAAAACTAAGTTTTATTCTATGACTTGATGCGACTTTGTTAGTCTATATCGATAAACTCTCGATGACGATCGAAATAAATGAAAAGTTTTTTCTTTCACAAAAGCCAAAACAAGACAAAAATGGCAAAAACAACATCAACGAATTCACTGTCACTTCCAAACTATTTTACATATTGAATATTCCGATACCTGATCAAATAGCCGAAATCGTGTAAAATCTTACACAAGAAATGCGGATGTTCAAGTTCTTTTAACTCAATTTACAAGCAAATAACATCGATATTCACACTTTTAATGCGCTCAAAAAAACGGAAAAATTTGAGAAAAACTAAAAAAAAGAAGTAATTTAATTTTTTCGAATGGAAATGGATGAAGAAATGTGCGACAAGTAAAGGAATTGAATAAAATCTGAATTTTTATTGTAGTAAATATTTCGAAAAGCAGGAAAAAATTAAAAAAGAAGAAGAAGCGAGACTTATAAACAAAACAAGAAGATAAATCCAATGATTGAATGAAGTCATTTAATTTTACAAAAGCATTTGCAAATGGATGGTGTTTCGATTAAAATGTTTCATTTTTGTTGTAATTGCATGTTCGTGACTTTGAATTTCGTGTTGTGTGTGAGTATCTTTTGAATAGATAAAAGAAGAGGAATTGCGTTTGGATTGAAATTTCAAATTGTTTATTGTTGTTGTTGTTGGTAATTCGACTGATAATTTGCGATTTAATTGAATTCACACAGCGCTCAGTGAGCATATAGAGCATGGAGATTTAGAAAAAGAATTGACTTGCAAATTAAATGTGGCGCATTCATCTGGTCTTATAGTTGTTTTGCAATCGCAGATAATGTTAAAATGCAAAAAAAAAAGTAGAAGGAAGGAGAAATGAAAAGAAATCTTATTTATGCTAAAATTCAACGTTCACCGCCCGGTTCATTCTTGAACATTGGAATCGTGTTCTGATTTTGAATTGGCAATGGCATGCTCATATTAATTTTGTATGCGAAATGTGATGCCCAAGCGATACTATTGAGATAAATATATGCGGTGTGTTGTGTGTGTGCGTGTGCGTGTGTGTGTATCATTGCCACTTTTTCAGTATCACAGTAGCAAACAAATTCATAATCTTTCTAAGCACACGCTTCTTTCTTTTCTTCTTTGTCTCTCTAGCGCTTTCTCTCTCTCTCTCTCTCTCTCTATCCCTCTCTCTCTGTCTCTCTCTGTCTCTCTACATATCAGCCTCTCCGCCTATATCCACTAGATAAAATTGTATAATTCTGGGAATATTGCCGAATGCATTGTGTGTTGGTCGGGAACTCACCGAAAAAAATATAAAGACATACAGTTTGATCGTGTGTCAAGATAGTCGATCTTTTAACTGAATGAAAAACGACATTCAGTTGGTGGATATAATGTGCAACACAGAAAATGGGCAAAACTTGCCTTTATAATTCCTAAACAATTCGTGACAATGAAAAAAGCACCACGGCGACCCAACACCGATGAAAGAAAATGACAGACCGCGCTGTATACGCGTACAATCCAATCTAAGATAAAATAATTTGCATACATTCACTATGAAAAGAGAGAGAGAGAGAGAGAGAGAGAGAGAGAGAGAGAGAGAGCGAGAGAGCGAGAGAGAAAGAGCGAGAGAGAGAGAGAGAGAGAGAGAGAGAAAGATTGAGAAAACGACCATTGCCCCATCTCACCTCTTCGCATCTAATTTTGTCTTTCGTCTCGTCTCGATTTCATCTTTTGCTTTCCGGCATACAATTTCAATGGTGTATATATTTTCAGTGCGATTTTCAAAAATGAAGACCTTTTGTTATTTTGATTGAAATCATCGTTGCGATGCTTTTGCGTGTTCACGATTAACAAATATACTTTCAAATCATATTAATTAAATCAAATTGAAAAGGTGGATAATGTCTTCTGTTTGATGTATAGAAAATAAAATGTAACCGAATATTCAATGTATGAATACACTGACGCAAACAACAAACACGAATTTGAAATTAGAAATTCTCAATTGAGAACACATGAAATTTAAAACCCGAATAAATTCGCGTGAAAAATTAATTCATTCATTTTCATAAAACAAATTAATGATAATTAAAATGTCAAAGAATTTGAACTGAATCAGTTGTTGGAATGAATTCAATGACATAATGTGCTTCGTGATCAAGTTTCCTGTTTCAACAAATCGTGAGCATCAGAATCATTTATTTATTTGACAAAATGGCTGAAAAACATTTGTCATTGAATTGAACAAAATGAAACGACTCAATTGCATTAACAAACTTTCTTTGATGAAGTTGTGCTCATTACACGAATGACTTAATTTATGAATTTTAAATAAGACACCAAAAAATTGCACAACACTTAAACACATGCGCGCCAATAAATTTCACACAAAAATACGACTAAAATTGAGATATTATGAGAAGAGAGTTTGCAGAACACGCAATGAACTTCCTTGCAATGAGACAATGATTTTCCTCACAAATTCTAAATCACAATGCACTCTATGGGCAATGTTGAGTTTATTGTTCACATATTGCAGTACCATTAAGAGTTAAAAATCGAGTCATTTATTTCAAACAAAAAATATAGTTATGATCAATATGTCTATATGTATCGAGTCTCTATACGTTTATATATTAAACTAACAACAACGTAAAAAGTGCGAAAGGAATTTTCATAATTTTGGTTAAACAAAAGAATTCGAGAAAAAAAAAAAATTCTAAAGTGTTGAATGAAATTAGTTTTTGATTTCGCATTAAAAAAAAATTTCATTGACAAAATCTCAAGAATGCCTTGAGGAACGTTGCGGCTCTTGATGCAACGACGAACAAGAAGATGATGATGAAGAAAAAAGAAATGATTAATGTGATTTTATGTTGATCTCTGGTCGCAGGCAATATTGAGCGTCAGTAATCTCAATCAGTTTGAATTCGTATTAAACAGCAGCTTAAGCAAGTATACTGAAAACAATGTGCTTGCAACTGTGGAATTCATTGAAGTTGTGATGGTGCGTAGCGTTGAGCGAAAAAAATGCATATCAAAATATCATTAATCAATGTAACATTCATAAAAATCAAGTACAGCAGCAAAGAAGCTCTTGTTCATTCTGTTTGGTTGCTATGAATAGAAATAAACAGCATAATAAAATGTTCAAGTAGCATCAGGCGAATGAAACACCGGCACATAGCAAAATAACAAGAAAATTGCTTGTAGTGAAGAAGTCAAAATATTGATTTTGAGTGCGTAGTCGATTTTGCAACCATCTAAGCATGATAAGCAATTTTCTGAACACACTGGTCTTGGTGTTGGTGTTGGTGTTGGCCTTACTTTTTTCAACCAAATGCCATGCATGCTGTTGATAACAATAAGAATTATGTTCAGTATAATTTTGTCATGGCTTTTATGAAGTGTAATTTTTCAAATCATATCACACTGGATTCATTTGACGAGGGTGCCTTCGTCCATGTTTCTTATCATTGCATGCAGATTGATGCCTTTTTTTTATAGACCATTCAACATACACACGTTTGCAGTGGCCAAACATTTTTATTCTTCGTTTTTATTTCTTATAGTTGTTCGATCTTTTGCTCTCTCTCTATCTCACTCTCTACAGCTCCTTTCTCTCTCTCTCTCTCTCTCTCTCCCTCTTGTCTACCTCTCTTTCTCCCCCCTTCTCTCTCTCTCTCTCTCTCTCTCCTCTCGCTCCCTCCATCTTTCACTATTTGTCTCTCTCTCTTTCTCCCTTTGTCATTCTCTCTACCCTTTTTTTTTTCTTTATCTCTCTTCATTTCCTTTTCATTCATATTCATTCGCTAATGATCCTCTTTTTATGCTGATTCAAAAACGTCATCCATAAATAAATCATTCGGTCAATTTTCCTGAACATTTCACACAAAATACGTTTGTGTGTCATCAAAATTCATTTATGATTGCCGAACATAATATTCATAGTTGCCATTTTGCCATTCAAGTGGTTGAAATAAATTATCTCAACCGCTCAACTATATGGAGAATTGGTGTGAAATTTTTTATGTTGGAATTGATTTAAAGACCACTCTAAATTGCCGTTGTTCTTGTTTATTTGAGATATTGAGAAAAAAAAATTACCTTTTACGAAATGTTCATTTTTTGACCAGAATTTTATGTTCTGTTTGTTTAAAAAATCTAACTTAGAATCTAAAACAAAGAAACACACAGTATCTTGAAATGAAAAGAATCTGAAATGTTTTTTCTGAAACTTTACAAATTTCAAACCCTTTATGACAGCGTGTCAGTCTCGTAATTGGTTAATAAACTTGTGCTTGTGCATAAATCAAATAGTTTTTTTTATTGAAAATATAAAGAAAAACTTTATAAACAACATGAGTTGAGATGCACTTTCGTTTTTTAATATTTTAAATATTTATTGTATGCACGTTGAGGCCAAAATCAAGTGCCTATTTCAAATTTATCTCAAAAATATACGCGTGACATTAACTTATCGTACCATTAAATTTAAGCAAGCAATGAATTGTTCATTTTGCTCGTAAAGGTAAAATTCTAGCAACCAAACAATATTTTGTGATTTCTCTTTGCCTTTTTTTTTGCCTTAATATGCCTTGAATGTTAAGAAATCAGTGTTTATATGACCATTCTTTATCATTATATGACCGCACACAATGCCCAAATAAAAGAAAAACCACTATTTTTTTTTTCTCTCATTCGTTTACTTGAGCGATAAACAATAGTTGCATTTAGAAGATCCAGTCCGACTAAACAAACAAACAAATCGCGCTTAAAGCCGAGAAACTTTTATTTCATAAAATGAGCAATTTTTTTTCTCTCGGATTTCAATTCCGAGAATCAACTGAACGCATATAAAAGTTGTTGAGTTTTTGCTACAGCTATGGAACAATTCGACTGCATTTCATTTTTGTTATTGTATCGTTGTTTGGTTGCACATAAAAAGGGCAATGTGTACCAGGCTAAGTTGTCACATAAATTGATTTAGATAACAGCGGCACGCGTTCGTGCATTTTTACGGGACACATTCTTTTTGTTTGCTGTTTTTATCGCATTTTATTTACAGTTCTCTTCTTCTCCTTCTTCTTTTCCTTCATCATCATCATCATTTTTTTCGCTTTTGTTTTTATTCAGAATTTTAGCGGATTTTCTCATAGAAATTATTCAGTTGAGAATTTGGAATTTGTGTAGTGTATGCGTTTTCATTAGATTTTAAATGCGTATACGAACATTCCTTTTTGGTTGGTTTTTCGAAAGGATGATAAATGATGGTGCAACGGTGCAATTGTCTCTCAGAGAGACTCTCTCGCTCTCTCTCTCTGTGTGTAATTTTTTTTTTCCTCTTTTGGTTACGTAACTGCGTGCATTTTGATAAATCTGTTTCAATATTTTGATTTCACGTGACAATGAACACAGTCGACCGTTTAATATCCCACAAACCGTTTTATATCCCACCGAGCACAAACCTGCTTAATCAAATACAATGTGAATAAAAGAAGGTAAAAAAAAAAACAACTATCGCCTTCTCGTATGTGTTTGTCTAAACAAAAGAGAGATGGTTGAAAAAGTGAAATGAAAAGCCAACGACGCACATAAATAACTAAACAAAGGCCAAATAATTTACAAAAAAGCCACGATGTTTCTTAGAATAAAGAACAGAAACGAAATGAGATAGAGAGACTGCGGCACAATGAGAAAATAAAATGGAATGAAAGAGACACTGACATTGAAAGAAAAAGCGCGACAGAAAGAAAGGCAAAATGGACAAACTACAAAAATATATTCGAAATGAGTCCAAACGGATAGATAAACAAACAAATTCAGATTTTGTATGGAGAAAGAGGCACAAACTAAAACACAATATTTGTGCTCCACAGACACAGCAACCACACACAACACAAACACACACACACATTAACCACTGACAAAGAACACACGAACAGCATCACATTCGAAACAAAGATAAGAAAGAAAAATTATAGCTGTTTAAAGTATGACATTTATGTGATATTACAAAATATGGTGAACGAAATATGAATTCCAAAGCATGAATTCGCTCCAGTTACCAAAAAAGTGATTTTAAGCATTTTAAGGAGTTTTCTACGAAATTATTCGGCATTCTCGTAACGAATGGTCTTTTGTAAGACCTTGATTTAAGGAGAAAACGAATTGAAACTTGGATTCAAGGAATACGAACGATAGAAAAACTACACAAACATTGAAATGAGGACATTTAGACACTCGAAATCGAATCAATTGAATGCTATTTTCGAATCAAACAGAATTTTTAAAAGTTTTTTAATTAATTTATTTATTTGCAGTAGAATATTTTACGATTGAATATCAAAAATTATTTGGAAACTAAATGATTAGGAACTAAATGAGAATTTTTTTGCGTTTCGTTTAAAAAAAAGAACAAAATTTGTTAAGAACACTGAGTACATAAAATACGGATTTGTATACACATGACAATTGTCATGTGAAACAAAAAAACTTAAGTTACACGTAATTCACTTGATAATTTAAAAAAAAATGTCTTTGGTTGGGATGATCTTAAACTATGATTCATTCGGCATGATTCCATCGAACATTCTTATGACTGCTTTTGATGCAACTTTTCAATGCATTCTGTTTTTGAAGTATTTCTGACAAATTTTTTTGTTTTCGCTTCCGAGCTGAATATCAACTTTTCAATGCTTATAATTGGTGATTCAAATAATAGAGATGTAATTGCTGCGGCCACGATTGTTTTGTAAAAAATATCGATAAAGGAACTTACCTAGAAAATATGAAAATAGATTTTAAAAATAAAATAAATTTTTTTATGCGTCTTGAAACTTACAACCGCCGCTTCAGTGAAATATGGTATTGAAGTTGCTGAACCTATTACGTTTATTATGACAGGAAAATGTACCAAATATATTGAGTAAGAGAGTCTTGAAATTGGTTGCCAGTATTTGTGTGAGAGAAACCAATTAATTGGACCACCACTATTGTGAATACACGCGAAAATGATGTAACATAAGGCGATCGACCAACCAATTCGACTCAATGCATCGTATAAGCCAAATGCGAACGGTGAAAAATGGTTTTCCGGCTGAAGGAATGGATAAATACCAAAAATTACCAACAACATTAGAACCAAAGAAACTGTCCAACCGAAAACATTGACCATCTGAGAGAAATCAAATATTTCGATACGTTAATTAATTGATTTTTTTAATTTATTTAGTTAAGAAGAATGTAAAGAGAATGAATTCTGAAATTACCTTTGGAATTTGGATTTTCGTCTTACGAGCTTCAAAGATAAAATAGCCGGTAATAACTCCAATTAACCATGGTGAGTAACGGAGGTGTGTCTTTACATATGCAACTTCCATTTTTGAATTTATTGGCGAAAATCTAGAGGAAAATGAAAGGAAGAGTACATTTTTTGTATTTTATTTCGTCGGATTGTTTTGATTTCATTCCTTTGTAATTTTCATTTCAATCACAATTTTTTTCTTATTTTAATGTAAATTAAAAAAAAAAAACAGTATTTACACAAATAATGTCGTCAAGTCGTATTTGTTGTGAACAATCAAAGTACAAACTATGCAACACAGAACGAGAAACCATGAAGCCGCTATAGCCTTCAATTTGTACTTATAAAGGCAATAAATAATTGGTGGAGCGATACAAAAGAGTTGAAAATCCACAGAAAGATACCACGAATGTGGAAAGCACTGAAAGTTTCAATTGAAATGGAAAAATGCATTGATTTAATTCAAAATGTGAAGATTGTCCAATATAATTTTTGATCGAAATTACCAAATCGCCGGGATTGACATAATTTTGTATATACAATAATGTTGACCACCAGTACTGTTGGCATTGTTCTCGTGACACATTCAAAGTTTGCACAAATAGTGGCCCCAAAGAACCGAACCGATATAGAGATACAGTACATAAAATTGCAATGGCCAAAAGTGGTGTCAGTCGAAGATAACGATGAAAATAGATCATCAGCACATTCATTTTTCCATTTCTGTGGAAGAAAATTCATTGTATTAAAAATTCTTCGAAAAAATTGAGAAAATATTGGAGGAATGACTTACGTTTTCTCTAAATATTTGAGCATATTAATCGACACCAACAATCCGCTAATGACTAAGAATGAATCAACTGCAGATAGACCCGAAAAAATCAACATATTGTGATATTTTGTGAGGAACTTTTGGAGAAAAATACAGAAAAAAATGACAATGAAGAATCATAATATGAAAAATAAAATATGAACAATCGATTAGAAAAACATTAGAAAAAAAAACAAATACAAACTGAAAACATGGAAACTTACAATAAAATTCAAACTTACCGTATCGACAACAATTGTATTTTGAATTGGCATTGTTAGATGCACGACATATAAGTGTCCAAGTAAAACCCATATTGTTGATAAAGAGCGAATGCCATGCAAACACTGCATCATTTCAGATGAATTGTCTTCTTTGCACGTGAGCAATTTCTTGCCATTTTCGTACAATGAAAACACTAAATATGCTTGTGTTTTTTTACCTAATGAAAAATAAATTTTTGAATTTTTTTGCGAGTAAAAAAATGAGCAAAACTTACGTATGAGAAATGTGGAGATAATGTCATAAGCGGTGCTGGTTAATATCAGGCACATAATCATTGCTAAAAACACACTTGAAAGTTGAATGAAGAAAACAATGGAAATTATTTTCATTGACTTTTTATACGTTTTAAATGCTTTGATTTCATTCTTTCTTACTCACCACGTTGCAATTTCCAAAATCGTGTATTCCGAATTATCTTTCATGACTTGGCATGTGTTGGTCACGAAATTCATCGAGTAATTGTTTTCATTTTTCGGAATGAGTTCATCAATAATTGGCTGAAATACGTTCGGTGGGCAAGTGGCTGGTATACAAACTCCGAATGTGATGAAAGTTCGGTTTTCAATCCTATTCGAATTTGATCATTAATAATTTGTGACAAAACAGTAATTTAGAGATGTAATTTTCACGACAAGAAACAGCGTTGATATCTCACTCGTAAAAAGTGCATATCTCTAAAAAAAAAAATATGAAAAAACTTACTGAAGAAAATCTTTTAAGGGGATCATATCGGGAGATACAAGATTATTCATAATGTATCGATGTGGTTTTGGCATAAAATGTCCATCAAAGAATAAACGCCCCAAACAATATTGTGTTTCGAATGATTCGGCGTTTCTTTCTATTTCAAAACATTGCGAAAATGCACCCAAATCATATGTATTGCCACTCAATAAACCAGATGGAAATTTACCCCATGCATCCAGCACTAAAATCAAAATTGAAATGAATTTAAAACTAATTTTATGGAATTTGGAATGAATTTCATTGATTTTATTTATTCATAAAATACAATGAATTGGGAATATATGTAATTTTATTCCATTAGAATTCAATCGAACTTTAAATTATTGAATATGAGTCAACTTGAATCATTGAAAATATTCCGACTATGTTTTGAATATTTCGATTTTTTAATGAATAATTTGATGAAGTTCGAATATGTATAATTACTTTTCATTGCCCATTGCTCAGAATTTGCTAGTCCATCTTTCACTGCTTTTAAATCTTTGAAGCATTTTTCGTTAATTTTTGCCGATTCATCACTATTCGCAACATTAAGCCTATCCAAGTCATAATTTAGAAAGAGATCATATTTGATTTGTTCCAAATTAAGAGAAAATGGACTATGATTTTGCTCCGACTTGGCATCATTACACCCAATACAAAACACAAGCAAAAATACAAACACCAAATGAATATTTTGTAACAAATCACTCAACATTTCTATTATTTTTTTTTCAAAATTCAATTAAATATTAAAAAACTTTTTTAATTAAGTTTCTGTTGCAAAAATGAAAGTTCTCTTTCTGACACTGTTAGTTCAAAACTGAACACTCATGCTTAAATATTCCTTAAATAACGCGTCAAAACAAGTCTGAATATTGACCAAAACACATTGATAAGATTTCGTAAATGTGTCATAAACAAAAATTTCAGCCTAATTTCGAACTTTAATCGGGAAAAAACAATCACAACATAGTAGATGACAGTTTACTTGCCTTTGCTCATGATAAGAAAATGCTGATTTGCTATTACATTTGAATTCGATTTTGAAAAGTCATTCTACAAATTTAGCTAAATCATGCTTTTTCGACATAAAACGAAATCCGTTCATTTCCTAGTTCAGACTGATGAAAATGAAGAGCCATACAAGAGAATGGGCTGGATATATAGCTAGGATATTTTGAAAATAGCAGCTAGTAAATATGTAATATGAAGGGTAAAGAGACATATTATATGACGATTATATATTGAACTTTGTTCTTTCTCTACTTCCTTTTTTCCTTTTCAATTTTCATCTTAAGTACAAACTCACTATATCAATCCATGCGGAGATGCGTGCTCTTCCTTCTTGACCAACGAATGAGTGAGTTCAAATAAAAGAAAGACTAAAAGAAGGAGAACAATAGAAGAAGAAGAGTAACACGATATATTATATGATACATCTCCTTCTCCTTCGTGTTCTCCATATTTGCTAGCCGCTATTTTCAAAATACCCAGCTCGTTCTATTGTATGATGAAGACTGATTATAATCAGTCAGTCTATAGACTGACTAATTTTAATGCATCACAAATCATAGAACAAACAAAGCATTCCAAGGAGTTTTTTTACGAAAATTTTCGTCATCATCTAAATAACGAAATTTCTTTTGACAATATTGAGGAGAAAATTTGAATTTTAATATCAATTGCTTGCTTTTTTTAATTTCAAACAGAAATTTTTAATTTTTTATATATTTTTATTTTCTAAAGAACATTTTTCTTTCATATAACAATCTTAACTTGATAAATTAAATTTTAAAATAACAATTTCTTCGACGTTTGTTTGAAAAAAGAATAAATTATGTCGAGAAATTTGTATAATACATGTAATTTCAACCCTTTTTGCATGAGAAAACATTGATTCGTCTTACATGGTTCAATTGACTTCTTTTATTTCTGCTTTTCTATGAACTTTTTCAATGCATTCTGTGTTTGGACCTTTTTGCTTTCAGAGTTAAATATCAACTTTTCAATGTTTATCATTGGTACTTCAAAAGATAGAGATGATAGTACTGCAACGACGAATGATTTAATAAAAATATCGATGGTGAAACTCATCTGTGAATACGAAAATACATTTTTTCGAAAGGTTAACAATTAAATACGAAAAACGTAAATTGAAGCAAAATTCAAATGAAATAATGAAAAAAAAAAAAAAATAAATTTTGAATGAAAAATAGTCAAATTTTCAACTTACAGCTGCCGTTTCAGTGAAATATGGTATTGACGTTTTTGCGCCAAATATATTCACTATTATTGGAAAATGTACCAAATATATTGAGTAAGAGAGTCTTGAAATTGGTTGCCAGTATTTGTGTGAGAGGAACCAATTAATTGGACCACCACTATTGTGAATACACGCGAAAATGATGTAACATAAGGCGATCGCCCAACCAATACGACTCAATGCATCGTATAAGCCAAATGCGAACGGTGAAAAATGATTTTCAGGCTGAAGGAATGGATAAATACCAAAAATTACCAACAACATTAGAACCAAGGAAACAGTCCAACCGAAAACATTGACCATCTGAGAGAAATTAAATATTTCGATACGTTTATTAAATGATTTTTTTAATTTATTTAGTTAAGAAGAATGTAAAGAGAATGAATTCTGAAATTACCTTTGGAATTTGGATTTTCGTCTTACGAGCTTCAAAGATAAAATATCCGGTGATAACTCCAATTAACCATGGTGAGTAACGGAGGTGTGTCTTTACATATGCAACTTCCATTTTTGAATTTATTGGCGAAAATCTAGAGGAAAATGAAAGGAAGAGTACATTTTTTGTATAGTATTTCGTCGGATTGTTTTGATTTCATTCATTTGTAATTTTCATTTCAATCACAATTTTTTTCTTATTTTAATGTAAAATAAAAAAAAGCAAAAAAAATATAAAAATAAAATATATTTACACAAATAATGACGTCAAGTCGTATTTGGTGTGAACAAACAAAGTGCCAGCTATGCAACCTAGAATTGGAATCAATAAAGCAGCTACTGCCTTCACTCTGTACTTATAAAGGCAATAAATAATTGGTGGAGCGATACAAAAGAGTTGAAAATCCACAGAAAGGTACCATGAGTGTCCAAAGCACTAAAAGTTTCAATTGAAATGGAAAAATGCATTGATTTAATTCAAAATATGAAGATTGTCTATTAATTTTTGATCGAAATTACCAAATCGCCTGGATTGACATAATTTTGTATATACAATAATGTTGACCACCAGTACTGTTGGCATTGTTCTCGTGACAAATTCAAAGGTTGCACCAATAGTGGCCCTATAGAACCAAACCGAGATAGGGATATAGCACATAAAATTCCGATAGCCAAAAGTGGTGTCAGTCGAAGATAGCGATGAAAATAAATCATCAGCACATTCATTTTTCCATTTCTGTGGAAGAAAATTCATTGTATTAAGAATTCTTCGAAAAAATGGAGAAAATATTGGAAGAATGACTTACGTTTTCTCTAAATATTTCAGCATATTAATCGACACCAACAATCCGCTAATGACTAAGAATGAATCAACAGCAGATAGACCCGAAAAGACAAACATATTGTGATATTTCGCGATGAACTATTAAAGAGAGAAGAACACAAATAAATTATGAGAATGAAAGAGCAAAATTATAAAAATAATAAACAATAAAAAATACTCAAGAAATAATTTTAAATAAAACAAACCGTGTCATGTACAATTCTATTTTGAATTGGCATTGTCATATATATGGCGAATGTGTGTCCCAGCAAAACCCATACAGTTGATAAAGAGCGAATGCCATGCAAGCACTGCATCATTTCAGATGAATTGTCTTCTTTGAACATGAACAATTTCTTGCCATTTTCGTACAATGAAAACACTAAACATCTTTGAGATTTTTTACCTAATCAAATAAAATGTCATAAATTTGCTTTTTTGTAAAAAAAAAAATGGAAATGAAGAGCAAAACATACATTCGATCAACGTGCAGGCGATGTCATAAACGGTGCTGGTGAATATCAGGCACATAATCATTGCTAAAAACACACTTGAAAGTTGAATGAAGAAAACAATGGAAATTATTTTCATTGACTTTTTATAAGTTTTAAATGCTTTGATTTCATTCTATTTTACTCACCACGTTCCAATTTCCAAAATCGTGTATTCCGAATTATCTTTCATGACTTGGCATGTGTTGGGCACCAATTTCATCGAGTAATTGTTTTCATTTTTCGGAATTAGTTCATCAATAATTGGCTGAAATACGTTCGCTGGACAAGTGGCTGGTATACAAACTCCGAATGTGATGAACGTACGGTTTTCAAGCCTATTCGCATTTGATAATAATAAATTTGAGACAAAATAGTAATTTAATGGAAAATGTCAAGACAAAAAATATTGATATCTCTCTAACAAATACTTACTGAGGCAAATTTTTGATGGGAATCATATCGGGAAACATAATATTATTCATATTGTAACGATGTTGTTTTGGCATGACATTTCCTTTCACATCAAAGAATAAACGTCCCAAGCAATATTGTGTTTCAAATGATTTGGCGTTTCTTTCTATTTCAGAACATTGCGAAAATGCACCCAAATCATATGTATTGCCACTTAATACACCAGATGGAAATTTACCCCATGCATCCAGCACTAAAATCAGAAGCAAAATGTTAACAAATTTTGAACTAATTCAATTTCATCACATTTCAATTGAAATCAAATCCGAATCGTTGAATATTCAATAAAGGTATGTTTTAATAGCAACTAACGCATTATCTATTGATAATATTTGAATATTTCACTATTTTAATGAATAATTTGTTAAAATTCTGATTTATTAATTTACTTTTCAATGCCCACTGTTGAGATTTAGTAATTCCATCCTGAACTGCCCTTAAATCGATTAAACATTTTTCGTTGATGTTTGACGTTTTATAGTTAAAGAAGAGATCATATTTAATTTGCTCTAAATTTAGTGAAAATGGACTTTGATTTTGCACCGATTTGGCATAATTACAGGTAATACAAGAAACAATTACAAACAAAAGCAAATCAATTTTTGAGAAATCACTTAACATTTCTGTTATTTTACTGCAATTCTATTAAATATAAAGAGAGATCTTATGATTTCCAAAAATCTAATTTGTTCAAAATGAACAAAATATTTTTTTAAAGAAAATGAGAGTCTTTTCGCCTACAATGTTTGTCTTGAACTGCTCACTTTTTCTAAAATAAGTTCGAACACTATTCTGAATAATGTCGAAAGAATATTGATAAGAACTGATTTCACAATTGTTTCATACACAAAAATATTAGGCCAATGTTGACCTTTAACCTTAAAACATCAAGACATATTCGGGTTGGAATTTTACTTTAAAAGCCTAGTGGCTCTTACGTTTTTTTTGTCATTTTGTTAATTTTAGTGCGTAAAGTCAGCTGATTCATGATTCTTTGATAAAAACGAACTCATTTTATTCCCAACTTGAGAAGTAATCATTATGAAGTCCTTGATTTGAGCAAATAACTTTGATAGAAAACTCTGATTTGAGCAGGAAATAAATTGAAATATTGATTCATGACGTTTTGATACTCATTCGAATTTTAGTATCAATTACAGGCTTCAATGATTTTCAAACAAAGTTTTTGAATTTGTTCATATATATTTATTTATTCGCTATATAAACATTTTCTTCAAAATAACAATCTTAACTTCACCAAATAATTTTAGAAATGAGAATTTCTTCGACTTTTTCAAAAAAAAAGAACAAACTGAGTCGTTAAATGGATTGAAAAAATTGGCATGGATTTTTTTTACATATGACATGATACATCGATTTTTGTGGCAAAATAAACTTTGATTGGGATCATCTTACACTATGATTTGGCATCGTTTTATTTTTGACATTGAAATATTTATGATAACTTTTTTGTTTTTACTTCCGAATTAAATATCAACTTTTCAATGTTTATAATTGGTGCTTCGAACATTAGAGATGCAATGATTGCCACTGCGAGTGTTTTGAAGAAAACATCGATAAAGATGCTGATCTGAAAATGGATTAAAATGATAGGCATTTTTTGAAAAACGAAAAACCAACTTTCATGAAGAGAAAATAGAAAATTGAATTTTTGAAAAAAGAAAAACATTAGACTTACTGCAGCCGCTTCAGTGAAATATGGTATTGAAGTTGATGAGCCAATTAAGTTTCCAATAACTGGTAAATGTACCAAATATAATGAGTATGATAGCCTTGATAATGGTTGCCAGTATTTGTGTGCAAGAAACCAATTAATTGGACCTCCACTATTGTGAATACACGCGAAAATGATGTAACATAAGGCGATCGACCAACCAATACGACTCAATGCATCGTATAAGCCAAATGCAAATGGTGAAAAATCATTTTCAGGCTGAAGAAATGGATAATTTCCAAAAATTACCATTAATATTAGAACTAAAGACACTATCCAACCAAAAACATTCAACACCTAAGAAAAATTATGTAATTCGACATGTTTATCAATTGATTTTTTTTTTTCAGAAATAGTTGAGAAAAATTTAAAAAAGGATGTACCTTTGGAATTTGAAATTTCGCTTTACGAGATTCAAAGATAAAATAACCAGCGATTATTCCAATCAACCATGGTGAATAACGAAGATGTGTTTGTACATAGGCTGTTTCCATCTTTGAATTTACGGTCTTAAATCTATAAAAAAAGTTCAATCAAATTAGTTTTAATTAAATTATTTGAAGAAAATTATTTTAAAAACTATAATTGAAGAAAGTTGATTTTAGTTTCGAAACTTTAATTTTGTTTTATTTTCTTTCCGATTTGTTTTGATTTCATTCGTTCATTATTTCGTTTTCTCATTTATTCACACCATTTTTTTATTTCCAAACGGAAAATAAGCAATACTTACACAAATAATGTCGTCAATTCGTATTTGGTGTGAACAAACAAAGTACCAGCTATGCAACACAGAATTGGAATTAATAATGCAGCTACTGCCTTCACTCGGTATTTATAAACAGAGTAAATAATTGGCGGTGCAATGCAAAAAAGTTGAAAATCCACAGAAAGGTACCATGAATGTCCAAAGCACTGTAAGTTACAATTGAAATGGAAAAATGAATTCAATTGAAATGGAAACGATTTTCGAAATTGTTTCGAAATGTTTAATTCAAAATGTGTAGATTGTCTATTATAAATTTTGATCGAAATTACCAAATCGCCTGGATTGACATAATTTTGTATATACAATAATGTTGACCACCAGTATTGTTGGCATTGTTCTCGTGACACACTCAAAGGATGTACAAAGAGTGGTCCCTTATAACCAAACCGAATCAATGAGACAGAAATTAAAACTGCAATGGCTAAAAGTGGTGTCAGTCGAAGATAACGATGAAAATAAATCATCAGCACATTCATTTTTCCATTTCTGTAAAAGAAAATTCATTGTGTCGATTAGTATTCAAAAAAAAAAAAAAAAAAAAAAAAATTGGGAAACTTACGTTTTCTCTAAATATTTCAGCATATTAATCGATACCAATAAACCGCTCAAAACTAAGAAAGAATCGACTGCAGATAGACCCGAAAAGATCAACATATTGTGATATTTTGTGAAGAACTAAACAAGATGGAAATAAAATACATAAAAAATGACAACAATCATAGATCCAAATTGGAAATGCTATAACTAGGTCATAAATCATACAATAGATCAAAGTTTAATAACTTCATGGGGAAAAAAGAATAAATCATAACATTTCGTAATAATTATAACAATAAACAATTTACCATATCGTGAACAATTCTATTTTGAATTGGCATTGTCATATATATGGCGAATGTGTGTCCCAGCAAAACCCATACAGTTGATAAAGAGCGAATGCCATGCAAGCACTGCATCATTTCAGATGAATTTACTTCTTTGAACATGAACAATTTCTTGCCATTTTCATACAATGAAAACACTAAACATCTTTGAGATTTTTTACCTAATCAAATAAAATGTCATAAATTTCCTTTTTTGAAGAAAAAAAAAAAATAAAAAATGAGAAATGAAGAGCAAAACATACATTTGACCAACGTGCAAGCGATGTCATAAACGGTGCTGGTTAATATCAGGCACATAATCATTGCTAAAAACACACTTGAAAGTTGAATGAAGAAAACAATGGAAATTATTTTCATTGACTTTTTATACGTTTTAAATGCTTTGATTTCATTCTTTCTTACTCACCATGTTGCAATTTCCGAAATAGTGTATTCCGAATTATCTTTTATGACTTGGCATGTGTTGGCCACCAATTTCATCGAGTAATTGTTTTCATTTTTTGGAATTAATTCATCAATAATTGGCTGAAATACGTTCGGTGAACAAGTGGCTGGTATACAAACTCCGAATGTAATGTACGAACGATTTTCAATCCTATTTAAATTTGATTTGATTATTTGGAAATAGAACAATAATTTAGAAAATAAAATCACACAGTAAAGAAACGTTGATATCTTATTTATAGAAAGTCCATGTCTCTAATAAAACATGAAAATACTTACTGTGGCAAATCTTTGATGGGAATCATATCAGGGAATATGATATTATTCATATTGTAACGATGTTGTTTTGGCATAAAATTCCCTTTCACATCAAAGAATAAACGTCCCAAGCAATATTGTGTTTCAAATGATTTTGCATTTCTTTCTATTTCAAAACATTGCGAAAATGCACCCAAATCATATGTATTGCCACTTAATACACCAGATGGAAATTTACCCCATGCATCCAGCACTAAAACCGAAAATTCAACAGAAATAAGAACCAATTTAATGGAATTTAAAATTAACTTCATTGGTTGATTCATCAATTCCGAATGAATTGAATTTCATTGCATTCGAATTAAAATCATTGGAATTTAAATGGGTTAATTCGAATTTTCGAGAAACTCATTGAAATTGATTTGAAATGATATGAAATCAAATACTACTACATATGGACGTATTTCGAAATGAAATGCACTGGAATATAATTGAGATGAGATGAAATTATTGAATAATATTGAATGAAAATATCATGAATAAATCTTGTTCAAAATGTTGATAGATCGATATTTTAATGAATAATAATTTGTTGAAATTCGGATTTGTAAATTTACTTTTCATTGCCCATTGCTCAGAATTTGCTAATCCATCTTTCACTGCTTGCATTTCGTTTATGCATTTTTCGTTAATTTTTGCCGATTCATCACTATTCGCACCATTAAGTCTATCCAAGTCATAATTTAGAAAGAGATCATATTTGATTTGTTCCAAATTAAGAGAAAATGGACTTTGATTTTGCTTCGAATTGGCATCATTACAGCCAATACAAAACACAAGCAAAAAAACAAATACCAAATGAATATTTTGTAACAAATCACTCAACATTTCTCTCATTTTGGTTAAATTCCAAAGTTTTCGCCGACAATGTTTTTCTTAAACTGAACACATATGCTTAATTGCACTCGAAAAATTCTGAATATTGAGTCGATATTGACTAATGAATATATATATAAGATAAGAACTGATATCACAATTGTTTCAAACACAAACAAATTTTTAGCCGAATGATGACCTCAAAGATTTCACTCAACCACGTAATACGAGATAAGAGATAAGATGTAAAACTAGATTACTTTATCTATTTTCTCTTGCACTTCGATAAGATGAAGCTGATTTGCTAAAACATTTTCATTTTGTTTTATCAATTTTAGTTCACAAAATCAGCTGGTTTGTGTCTCTTCAAAAAAAAAATCAACTCCATTCATTGCTGACTTGTGTCTGACAATTATGAAGACTTAATAAAAACTGATTTAATTATTTAAAATCGGTCACAAAAATTAAAAGCAAACCGATTTATTTGGTATTATTTTGCTAAATCGACAAATTTCCAATGCAATATTGCAATGCGAGTAATTTGAGTTTATTGTTGGTATTTGATTTAATGTGGTTCAATTAAAGTCATTCCAATTCAGATGTGCACGTGTTATGAAAGTGTTTTTTGAATGTATGTGACGCAATATCACGGAAGTTTTAAATACAAATGAATAAGCAAATGAAGAGAGAAATAATGAAACAATCAGATGTGCAATTGGTATTAAATTCATAATCTAAATCTGTGCCGTTGATGCGCGTTTAAAATTCACTGAATTAGCAAATATTGTTTGCAATGGAGAGAGAATCGGCTTAATTTTTTTTTTTTTTTTTTGGTTTATTTGTTTTGTGTTAAGAATTTTTGATAAGGGGCAATCAATTGTCGATGTCATCAAAATCTTGCTAATCATGTAGCAAATAGCAAACGGAAGCTTATCAAACAAGACAGTAAAATGTACAAGACGTGCCTAAATAAGAAACATCGACGTGTGAATTGCAAAACTTTGAAAATTGAATGTCATTATGTGCGATTGTAGGCAATCTGAAGTGCAACAATCAATGTATGCAAGCGACAAATCTATATCTTTATTATGATGTGTTTGCACTGAATTTTGGAAAATCAATTCATGTGCCCATGAAGTTTGGTAATGTTTACATGTTCGTTATCAAGATTGATTATGTGCTTCGATGTTTCAGTTTTCGTGTCGAATATTTTGTCGAAAGTTATCAGCATTTATGTGATTACGAAGCCGTACACATGAGTCAGCACCCCTGTCGCCACTGTTGAGAGAATGAATGAATTGAGGAAAAAAAAAACTCATTTCCTGCATTTTCCCAACGACATTGCTTTTTTTTATCTTTACACATCACATCAAGTTGGCTCCCTGTTTTCGGCGCAAAAATTTTTCAACGATTTCGCCTTTTATTAAATTTAACTTGTAACAACAAAATAAACAAAAACATCGTAACAAATAAAAAAAAACACGTCTCGAATGATATCGGCTTTTTTTGTTGTTGTTATCAATGAGGAAGCACGATGGCCCACAACAAAACGCTGTAATCTTGAACAACAACAAGAATACATAAAGTCGACGACGTGAAAGAAAAAGATAAATGCAAAGAGAAGAGAAGAGAATGAGAATGCTATGTTGAAGATCGAAACAGGCGGAATGTATCGATTGACTAGCGAAGCAATACTTTTTTTTAAGAAAAAGAGTGAAAGAGAGGGAAAAAAATAAGACTAGAATGAGAGGTAGAGAAAGTGAGAGAGGACGAGATTGAAAGAGAAAGAATGAGAAAGGGAGACAATGTGAGACACACACACACAGAGAGAGAGAGAGAAAGAGAGAGAGAGAGAAAGAGAGAGAGAGAGAAAGGGAGAGAGAGAGAGAATGAGAAGGAATGGAGAAGAAGGAACGAGAGCCAGAGAAAATCATGCTGTGAGTGTGCGTTTGATGTGATTAAGTCGATAAAGATATTAGTATGATTGAAAATGGCATTATTTACATTCATAACTTAATCAAAGCGACCATTTTTGATATGAAAAATTATTGGGCCATCCCTTCGAGCAATGATTGAAATCCATAATTTTTCACAATATTCGATTCGGCAAAACGAGAGAGAAAAGAGAAAAGAAAAGGAAAAAAACATTTGTTCGTCGAGTATCATTCACCTTTCGAATCAATGCAATGTGACATTTACAAATGTAACCACAAATTCTGTATGAAGTTGTCGCACAGTGTGTGTTCTTGGTATTGAATTGACACTCGACTGCTGTGTACCGAATATAATGATGATAATGATTTCCGTTACCAAATGCATTTTTGGGAGATAGAAAAAAAAAAATGAAGAGGAGAAGTGAATAATGTGTACTGGATGGAGCTGGGCGAAACCCATTTTTCATTCAGATATATAGAGATATTGTATCAACATTTATTAGACGATGAAACGAATAAGTCGTTTGCACTTTGGGGGCGAATGTGTATGTATTGCGGAAAATTTGTTATCTGCTTCTTGACGGGATGCAAAAGAAAGGCCAAATATATTGTCAAATGCACTTCCCATTTATGTTTCATGTTTCATGGCTTGTCGTTTCATCGAAATATTCTCATTCTTTTCACTATCCTCAATGAACATTTCTGTTTGTTGCTTTCACATTCTTCTGTTGCTATTCCAATTTTTTTTTTTTTCTCTATCCTATTCTCATTTTCCATTCATTTCACTCGCCTCTACCACTCGCTCTCTCCCTTTTATTCTCTCTCTCTCTTTCTCCCTCTCTCTCTCATTCTCTCTTTCTCTCTCCCTCTTGCTCTATCTCTCTCTTTCTCTTTCTTTCTCTCTCTCTTTCTCTCTAGCTCTCTCTTTCTCTCTCTCCCATCGAATCGTTGTCTTGCTCTCGTGTTACTCCACTCCATATCATTGCTTTATTTTGACTCCCCAAATAAAAGTCTTTGCAACGCAATCCGCTTATAATAAAAAGGTCTATTCAGGCAAATCAACATAGTGCAAATATTTATTCGTGTACGATGCAAACAAAAGTCGTCTCGATATTTTTACATACATTGGATGAACAAGAATTTTTCACATTCTCCGATGTAATTTCAACACTCATGCACGCTAACACTTTATTCCTCGCTTATTCACTTTCTCTCTCTCTCTCTCTTTTTTCACATTCTTTTATTCTTTCTTTCACTTTTCTTTCAATTGTTGAAGTTTTGCGATGCCATCAAATCCGATAAAAGAAAAAAAAAAGGCATGTGCGACTCATCTAACGAGCCAAAAGAAACAAAATGCATAAATAATGACACAAACATAAGAAGAAAAAAATTGCTGAGATTTAGTCATCCTGTTCGAAACGATGTGTGAACGTCCTAACGGCAACTGAAAAAAAAAAAATTCAAGTATCATCACAGCCAACAAGGAAAGAAAAATATGATATTGGAAATGAGTTTTCGACGTAGAAAAGAGGTGAAAAATCATACGACAAAACATTCAAATACATATTTATCGAGGCAGCCGAAACTTTTTACTGCATCCTTCTCGTCGATGCTTTTGTTAACTTTGCAATAATTTATAATCAATCGATAGAAAAGTGTGAGTAAGAGTTGTTGTTTTTTTCTTCGTTCTGTATTTCTCTGGGCCATCGGATTTTCAGCTTATACATTGTAAGTTTTGGCGTGTAACAGATGTGTCGTCGTTGTCGAATGCGAAACTTTTGACACATGAAAAATTTACGAATATTGGCTTGATACACAAAGACACATGAAGAGATTGAAAAACGTATATTTTTTTTTAGTTTGCAAACTAAAAGAGAAAAAAAAAAATCGGTCGATAAACAGACATGCATATGCTTGTTGATGCATCAGCAGATGCTTTATTTGAGGAAAATACAAAATGCTTCATTTTGCAGAAAGGGTCAGAACGAGAAAAATAGAAAGAGTGAGAGAGACAATGAAAAGTGAGAAAGTACGAGATGAACAAAAAAAAAAAATATCTACATTGGAAAGTTCGAGAATTTGTTTGGCTGATACTCCCACTTTGAAGGAATGTGGCCAATGCTGCCGAACTTCTCTATCTCAATAACTTGATCTCAGCTGAATGCTTGATTGCATAGTTTAGCTATCAGTAACACACCATTTCAGATGAAACTTCAAATCACAGCCCAAATAAATCAAAGAGCATGAATAAAAACGACCAGCAAAGCAGAGAGAAAAAAAAAAATCAAAAACTTTCAACCAATTTCTTTTTTATCTTTCAACATTTTTAGTTTATTTTTAACGTAGTGCTGAAGAAGTGCAAAAAAAATGTATATTCGAATCGACGAAAACTTTGTTGAACTTCGGTTCGCCAGCTCGCCACTTTTCTTGGAATGCAATTTAAATTGTGATTTTTCATTTTCTTACTCACTCTATCTATCGCTCTCTCTCTCTCGCTCTCGCTCTCGCGCTCTCTCTCTCTCTCTCTCTCTCTCTCTTTGTTGGTTTTTCTCTCAATCTCTGCTTTAGTTGAATTTGAAATCACGTCCGATCCGAACACAATTTGAAAAAATTAACTAGATTCCGCTGGTCGCCGTTTGCCCATTTTCAATTTTTGCCTTTTTGATTTTATTCGATTATTGAACTCACTGGATAAAATTAAGAAGCACCATTTTTCATTGAATCGTATTTTTTTCTTTTGCTTTCGTCTCATCTCATCTCTTTCTTCAGACTCTCTTTCGAACTCTTGCTTTCTCTCTCCCTCTCTCTCTCACACTCTCTCTCACTCTCTCTCTCTCACTCTCTCTCTCTCTCACTCTCTCTCTCTCACTCTCTCTCTCTCTCACTCTCTCTCTCTCTCTCTGTCTTTCTATCTCTCTTTCTTGTTCTCTTTATTTCTTTTTCTCCTTTTCTCTCTCTCACACACACTCTCTCTTTTAATAAAACTTCTTCTATAAGAAAAATGCTTGTGTACTGTAAGAAATGAGTGAAGTTTTTCGTTCGTACAAAACAAAAAAAAAAAAGAAAGAAAAAATTAAATTAGCTCGTTGAAAATTTATCGATAGTTATAACATGCGCAGGCTTGTTAATAAGATTCGAAGACAATGCAAAACGATAAAAAGCAAGTGGCAATTGACGTATGCGAAATAACAGCTACAATTGAAGGAGTTTTGTTTTTGCAAGAAAGCGTGCAATGCATCGGAAAATTTGATAAATTACAATCAGATGCGTTTCAAATGATAAATATAAAATACGAAGAGCATTCAGTAGACAACCAACAACAATTTTACTTTCAATTCAACCAAATGGCTTTCTTCTTTTGATTTATGCAATCGCATTTGTAATTGAACGCAATTTCATTTGAAACTTTTCAAAGAAATACGATTTTGTTATTGGATATTTCATTTGACTTGTGACCGTAAATATGAAAATTGTTGATTGCCAACAGCAAAATATTGCGTAGAAACTTTTTTTAGATAGGAGTGAAATTGCCTCGAATTTATCATTTTACGCAACAAAAAAACAAAGAAACAAAAGAAAACAAAAAAAAAACATAAAAAACTAACAGGAATTGAACGCCAAAGATGTGTTTTTTACAATTTCAAGTCGAATAAATCGAAAGTAGCTATGACTCAGAATGAATGAGTGTGCACATGAGTTCGGAATTTTCATTTCATTTTCCCCACAAATGTCTTGGAAAAACCACTTAATTAAATGTCAATTAATAGTTGCACGAAGATGCCAAATTGGTTCGAAATTATGTTTATAATCAAGAAAAATGGCATTTTCATGGAACAATGATTTTCAGGCGAAAATATTTCCTTGAAAAAATTTAACAAAATGAATGAATGTCAAAAAGTTTTTGTTTTCAGATCGAAAATTATGGATAAAACAATGATAAACTCATGGATGAATATAATGATCGTTGAAAGGCATAAATATTTGCTAATAGTTAAAAATATTTATCTCATCGAATTTTACCAATTGAAATATGTGTGAGTGCGATAAATCTCAAATCTCAAAACATTCAAACATTGTGGGCATTGAATGCACTCTGACAGCGTGAAAGTGTATAAATTTCAATTAATTCATCATTGAAATTAATTTATGTTTTCATCGAGTTCAATTGCAAAAAAAAGGGGTTTCAAAACTTGTTCGTATGATGAAAACATCGGATTGGTTTCGAATTTCATGGTAATTCCCTGTGGAAAATGAAAATGCATCAAAATGCTGGTATAATATTTTGTTCTTGGTAGTCAATCTCGGTTTACCTCTAGCATATTGCATACAAATTTAATGCACCCCGAAAATGTTTACACACATTGCACATATTCCAAAGCAATTCTTTCATTGCTCTGCAAATAAAATGTATAAATAAATAATTTGAGAGAGTGCATTGGTGTTGTATTCCACTCACATTGGCAATCAAGTTATATTCGCTTCGTTTTGTACATTCATCAACATTATGCGAAAAGTTTCTTTTTGAAAACTCAACAGCAGCATAAATAATTGCAAATTGTGTAAGTGGGAAAGAATATTTCGGTGTATTCATGTAATAAAAAGCCGAAGAGAGTGAGGCAAACCATATGGAAAAGAGTGTGTATTTGTGGAGCCAGCGAATGTGGCAAATTAGCAAAATTGATATTTTTTGATGTGGGGGCTTGAGTGATGCGCTCAATGTTCGCCCCCGCTTCCTTTTACCCGCTCAATCTCTAGCTCTCTCTCTCTCACTTCACTCTCGCTCTCTCTCTCTCTCTTTCTCTTGGTCCCTCGCTTGCTCTCTCTCTCTCTCTCTCTCTTTCTCTCACTTGCTCGCTCACTGTCTCTATGTCTCTGTCTCTTTCTCTTCATTTTCATCTATCGGTCCTCCTCTCATTCATTCACTCTCGATCTCAGTGGGAATTTCAACAGCAGTCAAATGTAGGTTTTTTGATTAGTTTATGTAGCTTGAATCCGCTCATCGAGAATGGTCAATGTATGTACATTTTCAGCTCATAAATCAAAACCGCATTCAGTACAGCCACATAAATATTTCGCCATTCGTAAAATAAATATCGACAATAGCATTTTGGTCGAATCCCTCTAACCAACTAACCAACCAACCAACCAACCAACCAGCCAACCAAACAGGAGAAATGGAAATGAAATCCATATGTTTTATTCACATGCTCATCCAGATGAAAGCAAGTTAGACGTATAGAGATAGAAAGATATAGAGAGACGAGTGAATCGAATAGAAATGATTATAACTTTGTTTGTGTCTAATTAAATTTGCAAATGCTTGGCAAAAATTCGCACACATCCCAATGAATGTGTTCATCTGCAGTAGTTCTCTCTTTTATGTAATTGCAAAGCAAAAATCATAAATTATTGAAAATGCAATGGAAAAATACACAACACATATCAGCCGCTCATACACACTTGAGAAACTTTATGATTTATTTATTTTCATTCTAAAACATACAAATAGAACATAGATAAATAGAAAGAGAGAGAGAGAGAGGTAGTACTTTTTATTTTGGCAGACATTCATCATGTTTATGGCTGAAAGATTCACACTATGATCAGGCTAATCATCTTTTAACAGTTCAGATGAGATACAGTAACAAAATGCTACCCCAAAAATCACTCGCTAGGTGGAACCGAGCCACTTATCGAATAAATTTGCGATGATGTGTCTGAAAAAGTAATAGCACAGCATGAGTTCGCAATTACTCCAGATCTTCTCTGCCAGCATCTTGAAAATGATGTCTGTGAAATTTCATCATTACGTCAATTTCTCTTCGGCAATCATGAACATGTTATGACTTTATTCCTTTTTAATCTCAGTGTCAATTTTACCTTTTTTCGACGCTGGATGTTTTATGGCCGACAATGAGAAAAAAGTCTCTCTTTGCTGTTGCTCTCAATCTATCTCTTTCTTTCTCTTGTTTTCGTTCTCTTTGTTGCTCTTTCTTTTCTTTCTCTCTCTCTCTCTCTCTCTCTCTCCCCCTTGCACTTTTAGCACTCTCTCTCTCTCTCTCTCTCTCTCTCTCTCTCTCTCTCTCTCTCTCTCTCTCTCTCTCTCTCTCTCTCTCTCTCTCTCTCTATCTCTCTCTCTCTCTCTTGACTTTCTTATTTCGCTTTCAATGTTTGCAAGAAAGAATGTTTTTTTTTGTCGAATAAATTAATGGACGGCATAATTCACGAAGCGAAAAGGAAATTAAAATTTCATCGCTAAAACATCTTTTATTTCAAAGCAATTTTCTGCTTGTTGAGCACTTGTGCCATTAAAAATGCATTAAATTAATGCGAACTAATGCTTGCATAGACAAAAAAACACACACAAATTTTGGTTCTAAAACTGACCTTTCACCCCAAATATTGCATACACTCACATACCATCATCTGCAAACATAAATATGACGAAGCTGAATCGGAACAGTTCTGTGAATGCGACAACGACCAACCTACCGAAAAAAAGAAAATTAAAGAAAAAAAAAAAATACAAGCAAACCGGTATGGTACAAGGGCTTCAAATAAAATTGTTGATGCGGCTCGTAATTTCTCAAGTGCTTCATTTGCAGTGAGAAAGGTAATCGAAATTGAGGATTCTTTTGAATTATAAATTTGCCAGACAACAAAAATCTCTCCAGAGCCTTCTACCGTCATAAATTAATCGCGCGAATTTTTTGACTCAACAGCTTGAATACAAGTCATCTTATGCAAGGGAATTCAATTTTCATCGTAAAAAGAACCAAGAAGAGAGAGAGAGAGAGAGAGAGAGGTGAGAGTGAGAGAGAGAAAGAGAGAGAAAGAGAGAGAGTGGCAGAGATGCCCATTTTTGTGCACAGTTATATACAAATACTCGAAATAAAATAAATATTTTCATAACATTTTCTATTCCGGATGCAACGAAATGGAATTTGACATCAACCCAATTTCTGAGTCTCGTTATTCACAGTAAATTCGTTTTTTCCCATGTTTGAAGCTTTTTTTTGTTTGAGTACATTTCAAAATAACCACCAAATACTTTGGAACGAAATAATGCAATTTGTGTCATGTAATTTTCGGACAAAACAGAGGCCGATTGTCAAAATGCATGAATCACTTGGCATCCAATTCAATTTTTTTTTTTTTTGATACTGCAGTAAACTGACAAATGTTCATTTCCTACATTCTTGTACAAAGTGGACTTTTGAGGTTTTTTCTTTTAATCCAATAGTTTTCTTTTGCTTTTCATTTCTATTTTTCACTCTCTTCGTCTTTGTCTTTGTCGTTCGTCATCTCTTTCTCTCTTAAACTCTTTAATTCCTCGCCACTTTTGCTCTTTGTCTTTTTCACTCTTTATCTCATTCACTCGTTCTCGTTCTCCAACAGCTTCATTCACTTCTCATTCTCCCGATCACGTTCTTATTCTTAGAACTCAATTTTGCTGTGTTTTATACGATTTTTATGATTTTTGCCTCATAAAAACTTGGCAGTTTGCTGTAAAAATGGCACTTAAAACCAAGTAACCTTCATTTATTGTTCGGTTTTTTTTTCTTCTATGTTCGCTTTTTCTGCAACTTGCACTATTTTGGATCACATCAATGTGATGGGTTGTGTGCAACAATAATCGTTCAAAATGCAACCGGAAATTAGTTTGTTTTTTTTTTCTCTGAAAACACTGCGAAAAAAAACATACTTTGAAGTGGCTGAATGAACGAAAAAGAAATTAGTTTCGGAAGCAACTAAAAAAAAGCAACTAGACGATTTTATTGTGTGTTTCTTCCGCAACATTTAAACGAGAGAAAAAAAGTGGTGTGGTTTTTTTACAATGTGGAAAACAAGTAATGTGTTTCATATTACTGTAATGAAATTGAAATGACGTGAAGCAAAAAAAAAAAAAAAACAATAATGAAATGAGTCGACTTAGAAACCATATATTTCATTTTCTATAAGTTTTTGAAGACAAAACCATCATTTGTATCAGAGCATGGAATGCACTTCGATTGTTTTCGTCTTTTCTTTATTAGACACTTTGTTACTGTTTTTGTTGTTCAACTTTTTTTCTACTGTATTTCAACTCATCTTTTGTTTTTCACTTTTTTCTTCAAATTCACTCTCCTCTTTGAACAAATCTTCTTCAACAAAGTTGTTGTTTGTTAAAAATAATTATTTGTTTTTTTTTTCTCTCTGTCTCTCTTTACATTGAACGATGAGTATTTGTTTTAAAAGTGAATGGTAATCGAAAATCCAATAAAATTGAAACAATTTCCTTTGAATTTCGTGCAACACGTCCGAGTGTATCTAATGTCAACACGAGTCATTATGGCTGGCAAACACCGGTGTTAATTTTTTAAAATTGTTCCATATCAATTAAGTTAATTTCAAATCATGATCATTTTCAACATTCCAATCTCTGCTCTGATGTATATTGCGTTCTTTCAAAATGCATTTGAGATTTGATGCCAGAGAGGTATTTGAATGAAAGAAGAAAAAAGAAAAAAACCCGTACCAAAATACCAAATTCTGGAATGATTTTGATAGAGGCGCGATAATTCTTAGCACCTCGTAATTTCCGAATTGATTCAAAACAATTGAGCACGAGATCGGATTTTTCCAAAAGGGAAATTCCTTTCACAGGTAGACAATTTCATGAGTGAATTGACTTTGATTACTGTTCATGTGTTTTTCTACGAAAGATTAGCGCATCCGAAGCGTAACAAATTTGAATGAACAACACAGTGCTGCGATCATCGACCACGTCAAAAATGTGAAAGCATTTTTCTCTCTCAAACGCAGCATGTTTTTAATTGCAGCGATTATGGTATGTTTTTTTTTCCATTGAACAAATCAGTTACGTTATTGAAGGCGTAAAAGATTCAGCTGCTTGATGCAAATAGTGCCGGCAAATTGAATGAAACTTACAATCGTGTGATGCATAAGACCATGATTACCACATCAAACAAACACTTCGACATAATATCAAGTAAACATGAATAGAATGAAACAAACATTTAAAGAATGGGAAATAATTTAACTGAAGAAAGGGAATGAAAGAGTTATATTGCAGCCGGCAAAACGAAATTCTATTCCAATAGATCTCGATCAGAGAGTTATATTTTTCTACAAATTTCATTATATCACTATCATAATTAATATAATTTTCTACTTTGTATCTGCCAGTTTTTTCATTTTCTTTCGTTTTATCCATTCGAAACTGGTGTTCGTGATCTATTTGAACCATTTTCATACCTGAATTACTGTTACCGATGAAACCAAAACGTAATTATTAGCCAAATATGCAGTTTGAAGAAAAAACAACAACAACAACAAAAAAATCGACGAAGCTGTTGCAATAGAAGCAGGAAAACGCCGATTGGCCTTTGAAAAATAGACACATGTTTTTCGTTTAACATTGTTTCCACACAACCGAAAAACGAACCGAGAATATAATTTTGTTAATTGTTTTCTTAACTAAAAAAACGTTTAGCACGCAATCGAATGCTGACGCTCGGTCGACTGCACCACAAATATCATATTTTTGTTTTGGTTTTTTTTTTTTTTTTTCATTTTGGTTCCTCTATATATTTATATGTTTTTATATTTTCATACACAAAACAATATAATTTTCAAGCGAATGAGATGTTCATTTTTATTCAGATTTCAAATGACGATGATCCGGATACCTCTTTTTTTTTTTTTTTTTTTTTTTCAGTTGGTAAAACTATTTTTATACACATGAAAACACAGCTTAAATCGTGTGTGTGTTTTTTCTCTCTTTCTCTCTCTCTCTCTCGCTCTCTCGGTCTCTCGCTCTCTCTCTCTCTCTCTCTTCTCTTACTCTCTCGCTCCCTCACTCTTGCTCTCTCTCTCTAGTTCGAATAATTTCGTTCTCCTTGCTTTTTTGTTCTTCTTTTTGGGGCTCTTTGTGTGCTCATCTGCTGACCGCAAATATTCGAAAATTACCCGAAAAAGTTGTAAAATAAAAGAAGCGACATATATAAACGAACAAGTCAAACCTCAAAATCCAATTTAACTAATCGTTTTTGATGCGCGACCATGTTCGACATGTATATTTCAGTGGGTGCATTTTTCGTTCGGCATGTTTTTTTTTCTTCTTTTTTTGATGAGTTATATACGCGAGTGTGTCTGATGTCTGCATGAAATACAATATCTATTTGGAATTAATAATATTTTTTTTTTCTTTTCTTTTCAATTTTATAATGGATTATGGCAAATTCGGCTATTTCAGTAGAGGAGAACTAAGCAAACATCAATGAAAAAAAAAAAAAAAAATACATAATCGATGCATCGAACCCATATTGATTCGGTGTTTTGCGACATTCACGATGACGGCATATCATCAAAATGCTCCGAACATTATGAAACAAGCTAGCCTCTTCATCGCATATTGTATCAGACGAATTATTAGGTCGATAAACACACACAAACACTCACACACTTCTTTCGTGTTTTATGCTCCTTCCACATCGTTATAACTTTACAATGGTCGTTATATATACAAATTCGTGCCTCGAATATTCTCTAATTATAATTACTATAATTTTAATAATTTCATGTATTTCGACGAAAAATCTTTTACCAAACGAAATCCAGACCAATTTTATGAAGAAACGAAAAAATTATTCCGTTTTTTTACTTTTTCGACCAAACAAAAAAATTTCATTAAAATTATGGCAATCAAATATGAACAAAATATGCTAAACAATGTTGGTTTAGTTTTTCGAGAGAAAAAGAGACAGAGGCATGATCGAGATCGAGAGTGGAGGAAAAAAAAATGTTGAAATATCATGTTGACCAATTGAAATTGGCCAAACGTTCACAAAATTGAATGGCCATTTTCGGTTACTACGAAAGAAGAAAAAAAAAAAAAAAAATATACCAAACCATAATGAAATGAAATGCGCGGATTATAATTGAAATTTGAAACTCACAAGAAACAAACAAAAGGTAAAAATCATCAAAACTAAAATTAAAATGGAGTAAATGAAAAACCAAAAAATCGAAAGTTTGTTGCACGCGACGTGATGCAATTTGTTGAGTCAATGGTTGTGACTCTCAATTGAGAATTCGTGATGATTAATTTTGGCTTGAAAAAATGTTTCCGCAATAAAATCTTCAAGAGTGAACTCATTTTATGAATTCATGTAATAATGAAACAAATAGATTTAGCAATGTTAATTGAGATTACAGCAAGTTATTTTCAGACACTTTTATGGTCCTCATGAAATCGTTCCATTGTTTGCTGAAGGTTCATCAAGTGCGTTAAAATTGCAATGCTCTCAATCTCTCACGATATCGTGCCCATGGAAATCGACAAACAAAAATCGTTCACAAATGAATAGAGTGTGAATGTCAAAATATGGCTACTGCAACATTGAAATGGCAGAAGAAAAAAATAAATGATTATAAATGTACACATTCCGCAGACCGCATTAATGAAAAGAACATGTGATGGGAAGCCGACAGCTGGTTATTTCAATTGGTCACACATCATCGGACGACAACAAACATTGTATTCTGTTCCCCATTTTCGGCTTTTGAAAATTAGCTTCAACAGTATTTTCCAAATAACAACAACAACAGAAAAAAATCCAATTATCATTAACAAATCGCTCTACCATTTTATTTAAGTTATTTTTTTTTTCTTCTCTATTCGATTTATTATCATTATGTTCGCTTAATTTGATTAGGATGAAACATACATGGCCGACACAACTGTGGAGGCAACAAATGACTTTCATTAGAGTTGATAATAGTGAAATCAAAATTATAATTGAAACGCGATTTCCTAATGAGAGAGCCTGAAATGTACACACACTGGTAGGCATTGTGGGAAAACAATATACAAAACAATACGTGAAATATACAGAGAGAGAGAAAGATGGAAATAGAGAAAGAAATAGAGAGAGAAAGAGAGAGAGAGAGAGAGAAAGAGAGAGAGAGAGAGAGAGAGAGAAAGAAAAGTGAGAAATAGAGAGAGAAAAAAAGAAAAGAGAGAGAGAGAGAAAACGAAAAAAACTCAACTTGAATTTGAGAAAAATAAATGTTTTTTAATCGAGTGTATACGATGTGTGACAGTGAAGAAATCGAGCCCACACATCTTCAAATCGGTAGCATTGACACACGTCGAATAGGAAACGAACAGCATAAATCAATGATTGTTATCAAATTAAATTCCCCTTCGATTATTATTTTTCACTGTCGCAGCGGAACAACGATACTGATTTCCCACATCTCTCTCACAGCAAAAAAAAAAAAAAAAAAAAAAAAAAAATATCAACAACAAAAAGTCACAACAAATCGATCGAAACGATACATGTTTAGAAAATGCTGGTGTCAAAGTACTTAATGCCACTGAAATACGAGAATTAATGTTTTGTACAGAAAAAATGCAATCGATTGATTCACATTTATTAAAAATTTTGGCTTTTGTAAAGATTTTATTTTTCCTTTTCTGTTTTAAATGACTTGAGGTCTTGTGAGATTTTTATCAAAACATTGACTCAATTGAAGTTTTGATCGAAAGTCTCGCTGTGAATGTTACTTTTTATATATTTTGCAGTGTAAGTCTTACAGTGTAAATCATGCAGTGGAAAAACGAAGCGAGTTGTCCCTGGAGATGGAATAAAGAAAGTGAACGAAGCACAACGCCTCGTAATGATCTATTCAAATCAACGAGAAATGTCCAAGTCATAAAATAATGACGCGCAATTGTTGAAAAGGGCACACGTAAATGCGGAAAAATGGAATTGGGTCAAAACGTGGTAAGAACCGACAACAACAAAATGAAAAAAAAAAAAAAAAAAACGGAAAAGAAATGAAAAGAACGGAAAGAAACGGATAGAAAAGAATGGAAAAAGTGCAAATCCGAAATGAGCATCAAGGCAAAAGGTTGGTGATATTAGGTGCGAAAATCCATTGACTTAATAAAATTGTGCGTGCATTTTCATTTGACAATACAATAATGATAACTGACTGTCCTCATTTCAGCGAAAAAAAAAAAAATTCAATCCTTAACATCTGTATTTGTTCGTATTCTCATTATGGAGCGCTACTTTATTGCTTTGCATAAAATTTTGTTTCGATTCAGAGAGAATGGTGAAAAAAATAATAATAACAATGACATTGAATAGGCTTTGTGTGTTCCTTAAAAAGGTCGTAAAGAAACAAAGGCACAGAGCAACCCTATTTTACATTTTTTTTTTTTCTGTTCAAATGAAGTCACTCTCATTTCGAATAATCTCTCTCTCACTCTAAATCTATTTTTCTCTTTCTTTTTCGCAATTTCTCTCTCATTCCTTCGATCTCTTTCCTCCTTCTCCCTCTTGCTATCTTTCATTTGCTCTGTCGGTCTCTCTCTCCCTCTCTTTCATTCTAGCTCACCCTTTCTCTCTCTCTCTCTCTCTCACACTCTTTAAATCTAACCTACTCTTTTACTCTAATTCTCACCCTTTTCGTTTCTCTCCTTTTATGTCTTTGTCTCTTTCTCTCACCCATTCTCATTCTCTTTTTGGCAACAAATAACCGTCGAATGAACCAAAAATAATATCAACAACAATAACAACAAACAAAGCGAATAAGAATGAAAAAAAAAAGTCATACGAAATGAATTCCCAATGGTATTTAAAAACGATGCCATGCTAACTAATGCCAAAATGCCTACTGTATGGTGAAAAAGAAAAACGCATTGCTTTTTCCAATTTGGACCAAACGAGCAGCAAAAGGATAAAATAGAATAGCGTAACGAGAGTAAATTGAATTCGTCAAGGACCGTATGGTTTGTTTTCATTCGTTCAATTTCCTAATACTGCTAACTATCTCGCAACATTTTATAATACGACGTCGTTTATGTGTGTGTGTGTGTGCATGTGTGTATTTTTTTTTTTTTTTTCAACTAATTTATTCCCTTAACTGGCTTCTGTTTCTGAAATGTTAAAACTGGTTTATGATTTTTAAATTGTTGAAATTATAACGACAAATGGAAAAACTAGAAACACTGCCATTCGTACATTCCAATTAATGATGTTGAAATGGTGTCCCTAGTTTCTCATTTACACGCAAATTATGACACCATTTGGAAGAAGATATATTCTTTTTTTTTTTTTCTTTCGTTTGCTAAATTCACTCTGTTCATGTTGAAAATATCGCCATTATTTAGTAAATTAGCTTTGAAATGAGTGAAAAATAAGCGTGGAAAATTGGTCGAATGCGATCAGGGGATCTGATTTCAATGTAAACAGACACAATGTGTATCCGATAAATATCAGATGAAAACGCGCAACCGCAGCCACCGAAATCGGCTTAAGGCTTCTTGTTTCTTTCTTTCTCTCTCTCTCTCTCTCTCTCTCTCTCTCTCTCTCTCTCTCTTGCTCGATTTAATCGATACAAATAAACGAACTTTGCCATTAATCAGTAGTGAAGTAGTCTTTTGGTAGGTTGAATCTTCAATTGGAAGAATCCAATACAAGGCATTTAATAAGCTTTAGAATCTATAAATCACTATTGAATGTCGACTGATAAGATCGCCAGTCGAACAGTCGATGATATGTCAACTAAAAAAAAACGTGTGTGTGGCTCTCCCATTCAGATAAAAACAATTCCATCGACTTTTTTCATTTTATTTCTCCGTTTTTTTTCTTTATTCGCAAGAACGCTTCATTCAAATTGTCTTCATTAAATTCGATCCTTTTACGGGTAACTATGTTTTTTTTTCACCTAAAACAATGAAAACAAACATAAAAAAAAAGAAAAAATAAGGGAATGAATAGGGAAAGAAGAGAAAAATACAGAGAGATAGCAAAAGAGCAATGTCCAGAGTGCGAGAGAAGAACAACCAAATACAAAAGATAGATAAATTAACGTGAAAAACAATGAATCAAATGATAAATGTTGTTGGTTTTAAGCTGAAACATTGATGGTGTTTATTTAGTTCAATACTAAATACAAAATTCGAAATTGTGACACAATCGAAGATTGCCCTCTTGACTCTTTGGTATATATATATTTGTTGGCAATGTTGCAAATGTTGGCAATGAATGTATGTATTGTTGTGAATAAGGTGCGGTAGCAAAGTACAAGTCTTTCACGATTCACTGATTAAAATCCATTTAATTTTCGGCTTCAATTCGAATTTCCCATAAATTGTGAAATCTTGTGGCGAAAGGACTGTATCGGATTTATCAATAAATTGTCTCTTTGCACACAATGAATGGCTACACGTGTGTTTAAAACGCGCCCAGTGCGCTAAACAATGCGCTTAATGTCCCCAACATTTTACCGTGTATATTAATTTATTGCCCTTCGGATAGAGAAATAAACGAAACATTATTTTTGGAAATTCAGCGCAAATTTCGATCTACATCGCATAAATTGTGCGTATATTTTTCACTGATTTATTGCTAATTATTTGATGGAATTGGACTGATTAACATTCCAAATTTGTGGCTGCTAACGATAAAATTGTTTATACTCGATACAACCAATTGCTGTTTGAAATAACCATTTGCTATAGAAATTCCCCGCCTGTCTCTCAAAATGCGCCCATTCAGCAGCATTCGTTGAAAGTGCGTGTATTCATTTATTTCCAAAAGCCACTTTAAAATCAAATACCAAATGGGGAAACTGATTAATTTAAAAGAAAAAAAAAACAGATAAGGAAATGGCGCAAATGAAATAAAATGATTAATTTTCCATACTACATTGTTTGAGTGGCAGCATTTTTGGTTGACTTTCGAATTGCAGCAATAAACAAAAAATAGCGAATAGGGAACATTATGTGAGTAAAAGAAGAAAAGAAAAGAGCTTCAATGTAAAGAGAATTCGATGAAGCAATTCCAAAGAATAATTTGCAATATTGAAAGAAGCTAGAAAAGAAGTTTCCATTTCAAAGTATTGCCTTAAACAGGAAATTTAAAATTTGGTGATATCAACCATTTTCCATTTGTTTAAATCGAAATAAATGAATGAGAAACAAGTGGCTGACATACACAGTGTGTGTAAATCGTTATTCGTTGTACATGTCAATTGTGTAAAATTGTGAAAATACATTAATTATACTCGGTGACTACGGTGTGTATCTCAAATTTCCACCATTTGTTAGCTGCTTCCATTTGGCCTGATCTGTGTCTTCTTTCTTTCTGTATCTGAGTCTTTTTCCCTCTTTTTCCCTCTTTTTCTCTCTTTTTCTCTCTTTTTCTCTCTTTTTCTCTCTTATAGCTCTGATTCTCTATCTCTCTTTCTCTCTTTCTCTCTCTCTCTCTCTCTCTCTCTCTCTCTCTCTCTCTGTCTATCTCTCTCTCTCCTTCTCTCTCTCTCTCTATCTTGCTCTCTCTCTCCCTCTCTCTCTCTCTCTTTCTCTCTCACACTCTCCCTCATCAGATTGCTTATCTCGTTGTCATTTATCATTGATAAAAATAAAAGTGTCCAATGTCGAAAATGATGAACGCAATGAAAAGTTGGAATAAAAATTAATCATTTTCGTTGGTTTTATTACCGTCGACGGGCCAACAATTGATGTGAGAGCAATGTAAAAGGTAAATGTAGAAAAAAAAACATGCAAAGTGAACAATGGTTCAAGGAGCCGCACACTAAATGCTCCCTTCTCAATTACAGCAATGCAAATAGGAATTTACAAATACACACAAACGCGCGCGCTAAGCGAAGAAAAAAGAATGAAGAATTTTAATCCTCGGTTTTCCATTGAAGTGGATTTTTTTTTTGTGTATGTACACGGGACCCATTATTCATTTCGTTGGTTTGGTGACGAAATTCCTTTTTTTTCCTCTTCTTCTTCTTCTTTTACATTTTGAAACGATTTTTTTCTTTTACTTTTGCTTCTGAAACGGTTTTTTTTCTTCATCATCGTCGTCGTCGTTGTCGTTGTCGGCTTATAAAAAAGTGCACATACCAAATTGACAATGAAAATGTAGTTTGGGAATGTGTCTCAAGTGATGTGTAATCTGCTGTCGAATGAAATTTGAATATAATATACATACACGATGCGTAGAGCTGTGTAGTAACGCGCAAAGCATTACAAAGAAATTCGATTTTCGAAGAAAAAAAAAACAACTCAAAGCGCAAAATATAACATAACACACATACTCAGACACACACACACACACACACACACACACGCGCACACATACCGAGAAAGAGAGAGAAACTCGCATGTTGGCACCGTTTGAGATATATGTGGCAGAGAAAAGTGTGTACGATTCTTTTTAAAAAAGAGAGAGAATGCGAGCGAGTGATTCGTTGCTTCAAAAAAAATTTCGTGAGAGAGAGAGAAACAACGAAAAAAGGATCAGGCGAACAGAAAATCGAAGCAACAAAATATACTCCATGTACTCAAAGCCACACACCGATACACATAAAGAAAAATACACAGTCGTGGAGTATGCTAGAGCGATTTTGGATTGGCAAAACGAGAGAAAATGTGGCGCGAGAACATGGATGTAAAACCGTATACAATTCCGTTTCAATGAGAGAGTGAAATAGTCGAGAAATCCAAGTCCACGGACAATACACAATATTTCGTCATTCTCGGCATTAACTCAACGCATCTCTCGTTTGCTACGATATGTGTGCGAGACTGTTCTGTGGATGTGTCATTGTGTGTAAGTAGTTCTTTTTTTTTCGGGCTCTCTTTGGATACATATATATATATATTCGATGTGCACAGCAATGCTATGTATCTCAGGCACCGTTTGAACAATTTGAGTGTACACAGTGTGTACAGAGAGAAACAGTACGATATATGTTTCCGTATAATAGAATAACGTAAACAGCAACAACCAGCAACAACAGCAGCCACAACAGCACATACATCGAAAAATAGAATGAGAAGAACACAAAAGAATGCGCAATAAACGAAATCCACAGAAAATATTCGTACACACGAAAATTTTCTCTCTTTTTCTATTCCAATATCGCTGTGTGTCTATGTACAATACGAACGAAAACCGGAGAGAGAAATTCGTATAAGCGAGTCATGATGCGATTCGAATGGAGAATTTCAACAAGGAGAATTGGATCGCATCATGTCGTTTCGACATCTTATTTTTAACAGCGGCATTGAGAATGCAATGGGAAAAGATAACAGGCGCTAGCCACCAAGGTGAACACTGAACACTGAACACCAAACACAAAACGCAAAATTTATTTACCAATTTGCCGGCTATTCTTATTGTAATGAGCACAGACAAACGGAATAGAAATTACAGAGTTGAAAAACGAAATGGTTTTTTTTTTTCGCGTTCACTCTCTCTCTCTCCCTCTATCTCTCTCTCTCTCTCTCTTTCTCTCTATCTATCTTATTCTTCTCCTTGTCACTTTTTATGTCTTCTTTCACTACTTTCCCTGTCTTTCGCTCTCAATATGATTCGAATAAATTCTGGTTTTACCAGAAATTGGATTATGTCGAATGGTGTTCGTGTTCGCATTGTTCAACCCTTAATTCGGTTGATGCATTTCAATAGGATCAACTCAAAATGAAATCGAAGAAAAGAGACAATCAACGCACATTTGCATTTAATATGCGACAAATCAATTTCTTTTGCACACAAGACATTTATGAATTTGTCGACACTACTATGATGAAGACTCTCTTTACCTCAAATTTTCTTTTACTCTGACTCATTTAGTTTTGATTCGGTTTTACTCTGACTCGTTTTGCTTTGACTAAGTAATTTATTTAGCTTTGACAAATCATTCGTTTATGACAAATACTATATTTCGATATTAAGAAATATCATTTGGGGTGAAATGAATTCCTGCAATAAAACAGCTATAATGATATTGATGATGACGACGTCGACGACGACGATGATGCAGCAATTGTCGACCGAACCAAATAGAGAACGAAAAATGGAGAAAAAAAAAAAACATTATACATTTCGTATAAAGCCACATGTCAATTTACCAAATTGTATATTCAAAGCGGTACTTAAGGAAATTGTTGGAATTGTTCGTGCTCCAGCATAAAATGCGCTAGAATATGCCAAAGTCAGACGTGTATTACGATCAAAACAAAGGTCTTATAAACACTCGCAACTCTTTTTTTTTTCCTCAACTCAATATTGATGCTGTTATTTTTTTTTTTTGCTCTCTTTGTTGCAGTACGAATGAGAAAGAGAGAAAAATATATGAAGCGAAAGGGAGAAGAAGAGAAAGGAATAGAAAAGAATGAGAAAGGGAAAGAAAGAGAAATCAAAAGATAGAGAAAGAAAGAAAGAGGGTAAGAGATGAGGAGCGTTCATTTTCGTCGTTCCAGAGAGAGAGGGAGCCGAATTCGCACAATGGTAAAACATAACGTTCATTCAATATGTGTTGAGTGCGGTAAAATCCTTTGAAGAGAAGTAAACCTATTTAAATGTGGTGCAAATAAATATAATTTGTGAATTTGTTTAAGCCGAATACAACAAAAAAAAAAAAAAAAAAAAAACAAACAAAAACTTTTTTGTCGACTTTTTTGTTTGTTACCATGCACGGACATCGTCATTGCTCAAAGTATTTGAAATATTTGGATTCGTTGTAAATGGTCGATAAAAACTCGAAAAGGCGTTTTCACATTTTGAATAAAATACCGTATATTTCGCATTGAAAACTCCTGTTCTATCATTTCGGAAGTAATGCACGTAATGTGCTTTGTGTTAGAATTATATATTATTTAAAATAACATATTTATGGGGCATTTGCCATGTTCATATACTCACAGATACGTGTTTGAATATACGGTAAATGTGATGTATACCAATTTGTGCGTTGTTTTACTCTGTTCATTTCGATTTCATCTCATTGCCTTTGTTCTTTTCTCTTTCTCACAAATCATTCACAAAACTAAAAGCAAACAAATATATGGATTTTATTATTGCCGGCACAATGATCAAAGCCATATATTTTTGAGATGGTACAAAATGTGCAAGAGAACAACCAAAAATGTGTGATGATGGTGATTTCGTTCGTATGGCTATAAAATCAACCAAATGTACAACATAAGCACGTACTATCTCTCTATCTCTTTTTATCTCATCTTTTCTCTCTCTCTCTTTCTCTCTATCTCTCTCTCTCTCTTTCTCTCTATCTCTCTCTCTCTCTCTCTCTCTCTCTCTCTCGCTCTCGCTCTCTCTTTCTTTCTCTCTGTCGCTCTCTCTCCCTCTCTTTCTCTCTGTCGCCCTCTCTCTCTCTCCCACTCGTTCATTCTTTTCACATGCACTTATATCAGTACAATCATTGTAATAAAACCATTTTTTTCGTTGTTTTTGTTGTCAAACCATAAAAAAGTTCGAATACGCCAACAACAGCCAACCGAAATATGATTGTTATATGAATATTGTAACCAAAAATGTAATTTAATAATAAAAATATAACGCACAACCGAAAATTCAACGCTCGCCACTCTCACACTTTTCCTCATTCTGACTTTTTCTCTCTCTTTCTCTCTCTCTCCCTTTCTCTCGTTCTCACTCTCTCTCTCTTTTCTTTCGTCTCCTCTCTTTCTCTTCATGAAAATGCGGAAAATGAACCAAAAATCTACACGCTTCACTCAACTCGCATCTCATCATCCTTATTATTTTAATGGTTCGATGCGCGTTTTTTTCTTTCAGTGTGTGTGTGTGAGCGTTCCGTTCATTTGGTTTTTGTTGGAATAAATTTGATGAAATTACGAATTACGTTTTTATTGCCAATGCCACAATTGCCGCAAAACAACCAAATCCATTTCATTCGAATTTTCGTTCTAACTTGATATATCCGAGCGAATCCGAAAAAAAAAAGAAAAAAAAACTGATTTCTGTTTGAAATGACCACCTTTTTTTGTCTGTTTGAATTGCTATGATTAACTTGAATAGTAATAATAATAATAATAATATTTATGATGGGAAAAAAATGAAAACTGGTCAAAAGTTAATTTCGAACATTGAATCTCATTGCATTGAAAATTCCATAGATATTTTTTTTTTTTTTTGCTTTTCATTAAAATGAACTTTTTATTTACATTCCTGTGATGATGCTTTTCGACTGAATGAAGAAGCAAAAAAAAAAAAAAAATGGACAATTCTGGTTCAGTGAAAATGTGTTGTCGTTTTAAAAACATCGTCGATAAAAATAAATGAATATCGATATGTCGGCGTGTGTTAATTGGCTACATTGTTCAACTATGCAACGAGAAAATTCCACAGACGCGCGGTAAAAAAAAAAACAACAAATTTCTTTAAACTGGATGGAATTTCAAATCACATTTAAATACTTTCGCACATTGTGTGCGCACACAAATTGTCTACGCAAATTCCAAAACACGCATCTTAAATAAATGGAAGAAGGTAGCGTTCGATGACTAAATGAACGATGTCGCATTAAAATAACAAGAATGGTCATTTGGTCGACGACAACAACGATTGCGATGTGCACAATTTTTCGCTCAAACAATGTTTTATACATGTTTGGGATTTAAAATAACGAGATAATGCCATTAGGAAACGCAACTCATAACCAATGCAAACAATTCACAAATCAAGAAGAAACGAAAAGAAACAAAAAAGATGAGAAATGCCGTGTGTTCATGTGTGAAAAGGAGCAAAAGTGTAAGACGTTTTGCTTGTGTGAATAAGAAAAGATTAAATACGAAAGGAATTCGGGACAAAAATTAACAAAACGAATGAATCAACACAGATAATGGCTAATCGTTGTTTTAAATTGTAAGCCAAGTTTTTCGAATTATTTCTCTTTTTCTCTCTATGTGTATTTGCGTGTGTAATTTTATGCATTCAAATTGTTCGAACGAGAAATGCATTTATATCATTCCCGATGCAATATTACTACTATGGCGTTTGGTCCAACAATTTTCTATTCTCGGTTGATGTGTATCATTTTTAGTTTGCAATTGTGCAATGTGGATGATATGGATTTAGATGAAAATTATATTCAATCGAAATGCATACACGACATTGGCCAATTCAATTGAAATTATGCCAATTGTCATGAACTATGTCAGACAACAAGTTGGACGATTTTGTCAATAAAAGCTTTAGTTCTCATTCCCTGTCGTCATTAACAAACACATCTTGCATCTCTCCCTCTTTTTGTCTTTATTCCTGGTCGCTGTCTGTTCCTTTCTCGTGTTGTATTTCTATAGTTCCCGGTCTCCCATTTCCCCCCGGTCCTAGCTTAGATTTCATCGTTTGCGCTCAATTCAATATACAATTTGATGGTGCTTTTGCTTATGAACATTGTTTCCGAAAAGTCAATTGAATCCAGTACCTGTACATGTCTCGAATCGACAGCTCATTTGGATATGGTCCAATGAAATGTAAATTTTTGCATATTTACAAATACGCCATCATTATCAGTAATGCAAATAATGCGCGATGTTCACAATCCAAACACATGCAACTACATTCACTCTTTCGATCCCTTTCTCTCTCTCTCTCTCTCTCTCTCTCTCTCTCTCTCTCACTCTCTCTCTCTCTCTCTCTCACACTCTCACTTTCTTCCTTCCTCTTGCTCTCTCCTTCTTTCTCTTGCTCTTTCTCTTTCTCTCTCTCTCTCTCTCACTCTCTTTCTTTCGATCTCTGCCTCCCTTTCTCTTGCTCGAGCAGGGGATCCCCTTCTCTTGTTCTGTTGTGCAAAATACATAAACGATGCATCGTTAATCGATTATGCAATCGAGTAATTCCAGTATTTATTGAACGAGTGTCAATAATAATCCTTTAGTTATCGGTTCAATGCATGCACAATCGATAAAACCATTTGGCCGTGTATTCACTTCGCTAAGGATAATTGCTGTTTGAAGCAAAGCATAAACATTTTGTTTTGTTTTTTGTTTTTTTTTTTTTTTTTTGTATAATTCAGCATAATTGTTTAGATGCAGGTAAATGCAAACATTGTCAATCGCAGCTATTTTATGTACGTAACAACATCTCTCGCCACATTATTTAATGGGCATATATGAACACTGTATTGTGTAAATTCCGCAAACAGTTCATAGTGGTTTGTTGAAAAATGCAACAAAACTCTTTTTTTTTCTTGTCGAAGAAGATTAGTTTTCTGTTTGAATAAATTTTGATGCGGTAAAAGAGATGCAGGTGCGCAACGCGATTCAATGCACGAGATTAAAAAACCTCATTGAAAATGATCCTAGATTGACATAGTTCGGAGATTTGGTTACAAATATGCCATTCAACGGAAATAGCATATGGCAATGATCAACAAATCACAGCACCACCGAAAATCATCATCCCAAAACAACTCATTCAATTCAGTGCACATTTTAGAAAAGAGCCTCGAACAGAGTAATAAAAATACGAAAAAAAGGAACAAAAAAAAAAACCAAATCTGCAGCCTTCATTTGAACTAAGTCGATGATTAGCGAACCAAATTTCAGGATTAAACGCAAATATGCGTAAAATTTAACTCGAATGCACATTATTGTTCGACAATGACAAGGGTTGACCACCGGCTGCTTTTCTCGATGTGTGTTTTTTTTCCACATTCTACCTCAATTTTGATTAGTCTAGATTTCCACTAAATTACACAGTTCCGCTAATTGCCTTGAAATCTTTTCGCAATATTTGTTTTTTTTTTTTGCATCTCGTTAGACGAAACGCGAGATTTTATGTTCCTGTCAATGAATGCCCAACATGCACGGGGGAATATAAACGTATTCAAATGAATTGCGAACAAAAAGTGTTTTTTTTTAGAGACCGAGAATGAGTGAGAAGAAAAGAGAGGAAGAATCCTCTTTCTTTCCAAAGAATGAAAAATGAGATCGAAAAACAAAAGGAAAGAACGAAAGAAAAAGAGGACAAGAGAAAGAGAACAAATGCAAAAGCTGGAGTAAAAGACGCAAAATGCCCTTTTCCACACCGACAATCGCCTTGATTTCCGAATATGGTTCGCGACTACGCGGTAACTCGATATCATTTAAAGTTTTACGGGAAGAAAAAGTATACGAATCAAATTCAAAGTTTTACAAAGAAATATGCGATGAAAGGCTGTGATTTAATACAGAATGAAGTGGTCTTGTTTTCGAGTCAGCCAATTTTGAAGCGGATGAAATAAAAAATGAAAACAGAATCTAGCCAACGAAGTTGAGTTTTTTATTGAGTGAAATCAATATGACCAATCATGTAATACAATGGAGACAAACTTGAAACTCTGATACACCGATGTCTTTTCAAAAATGTCAGGAAATATTTATTCAACTTTTCGGACTGAACAATCAACACCATTCAATGAAAAAAAAAATAAAAAATAAAAATAAAAATTCTCCTCAATAACAATGTTTTTCAATAAAAATCGTCTTCAATAAAACGTTTTCTTCAAAAATC
>JAQOWM010000056.1:572500-647500 GCA_029041755.1 Resseliella maxima | reverse complement strand
ATTCAATAGCACATTCACAAATTGAATTTTCCGAAATAGATAGCCCATACCCAATGGCAATTTTACATTTACTCTCATTTACACTTGTTTCACTTTCATTTCGCAAGTGTTTCGACACATTACAAACAGCCAAACACCGAATAAATTTTCACATTTCAACCAAATTTATTCGTAAATACATACCGTTTTATAATATAAACAACTTTTGCGAATAAAATTTCATTCGAATAATAATATTTTGAATGTTAATTATAAAGTTCTAAATGGATGTTTATAAATTGCCATTGAACTGTATTTTGGTCTTTTGTTCAGATTTAAAGAATGCAAAAACTAATCACCCTTTTACATATTAACTCTATAAAATATTTTCAATGGAATTGCAGGTTTCTAAAAATCAATTTCAATATGTTTGGATTTCAGTCAAAATTATCCTGAAAAATGACGAAAAAATGATGAAAAGCAACGAAAAATGGATGAAAAAAAGGAACAAACGAAGAAAAAAATCAATGAAATTATTCAACAAACATAAAAACTTCAATAGTATAAATTCAATATCGTTCTATTTATCGATAATTTGCGATACGATTTTTTTTTTTTGCTCATCAAAAGTAGCAAAATCATGTGAAATTCAAAAATGTCTGCAGGCACGCACTTGAGCCTCTACAACAAATCTAACAATAAGATTATTATTCTGTTACCGTGACAAGGAGAAAAAACATTTTTTTTTTTCTTTTTTTGCTTTTCAAGTGAATGAAATCAGTTTATTTCTTTGTTGAAGATTTATAATAACATTGGCTGTGGAGCACGCTGCACTATTTATAGAATTCGGTTGGAGTTTGATCGATGTTGATTGGAAATATGCCTGAAAATGATGCAAAAAAAAATAATATATATAGAACATGAATACCGTGCCGAAAATATATATTCAGAAAGGTAATGTTGGAACATGGAAAAAAAGGAAGCGTATTTCAAGTCGAATTGGCTTTGTAAAGTGTACGAGCTTCGTGTTACCTGAAAATCAACCCATATCACCGTTTATAAATACCATCACAGCACAAACGGTTGTTAAAGCGATACATATCCAGGGTATTTTGCATAGAAAAAGAAAAATAACAACAACCGACAATAGAAGGTTAGACGAAACATGGATTGAGGTAGTGAGTTCATTTTCAAAACATTTTGTTTGAATTTGTAAATATTAACCCAGTCTTGTGTTGAGCATAAAACGTTTGATTTGGATATTTGATTTCAGTGCGTCAAAAATTCTACCTCGTCAATTAGTTACAGTGAAATGTCTAATCCTTTTTTATTTCATTCCATTCCCTTGGTCTCTTTCACTGGCTCACTTTTTCTCTCACTCTCTCTTTTAATTAATTTTACACTTTCACGTTCTTTCTCTCTCTCTCTCTCCCTCTCTCGCTACCACTCTCACTCTCTCGCTGCCACTCTCACTCTCTCGCTGTCACTCTCACTCTCTCCTCTTCCTCTCTCCTATCTCCTCTCTGCTACCACTCTCACTCTTGCTCTCTCTCTCTTTCTCCCTTTTTCTATCTCTTTCATTCTCTCTCGCTCTATCATTCTCTTTAACTCATCAATTTCAATTTGATTTTATGCAGACGAACCATTTTATTCCTTCAAACTCATTAGCTTGATGATTGATTGGGTATTCTGAATAAGTTCACTTATTTTTTTTTTTTTTTTTAATTTATGAAATGACGATGCAATAGATAGAAACGAGAGTCGAAAAGTTCACAAAACCGGCAGCTGATCTCATTCAACTAAAGTTTTATTTGTTCAAAGCAAATATTGCAATTTTTTTCATCAATTTAAATTGTTCATCAGTTTAAATCTCTCGTTAGTTTTTTTTTCCTTGATTATTTGAATCGAGTTTTTTTTTATATATCAATGTTAAAGTCTCCATTACATATTTTATAGTTTGAAAAATGATCTGCATTGAATAATGAATAATTCTATATGTTTGAGATGTGATTCTGATTCAATATTAGTTCATCATGCAATGCAAAGCATCATCAATGCATATTTTTTTTTTCCATCGAAATCTAAACGATTTCATCTCTATCATTCCGAATGCATTTTGTCTATATTATTTCAAATAAAAAAGAAGATTACAGTTGAAATCACACAAAAAAAGTGCACACAATGAAAGGTAAACATGGCCATTATATTCACAAAACAATAAAAAAAAAATAAACAAACATAATTGTAACTAACTAAATAAATCCTCAGTACATTGCAGTATCACGGATTTGAAAAGAAATAAACGCACAAAAAAAAACGATTCTGTTTTATGCGGTCGATCCAAATTTCTACAATTCTACTTCACATTTCAATTTCAATTTTTTTTTTTTTTTTTTTTTTTTTCTTTCAATATTCCGAAACTTTTTTGTTTCAATGCATGCGTTTTTGTTACGATTTTTCCTCACACACTCTTGATACACTCATACTTGGATGAGCCTTTACTGAATGTTTATTGCGCATTGTATATCGACTGCAGTACAATAAATAATAACCATTATTAGTTGATTCGAAACCAACTGAAGAGACATAATGGCATCACAAAATCCGGACAAACAAAAAAAAAACGTACATTTCTATTGTACAAACAGTTGAGATTCTATTGAACAAATAACAAAAACTACCGCATCCCTTTGATATTATATCGGCTGTATGAAATCTCATCAGTAAACAAAATCAAAGTGACAGATAGTTTTGTGTGACGATTCCTTACGAAAGAAATAAATAAAATCCAGTTTTTTGATTTGGAATATATTTTGATTGACGAATTGAAGCGAGTTTTTTTTTTCTTTTTCAGCTGGAAAAAGCATTTCTTCAGAGTGAAAATTGTCATCATCGTCTTTGTATTCATCTTCTTCGCTACCACCGCCACCGTCATCGTCGTCATCATCATCATCAAACAACACCACTTCGGTCCTTCATTTATTCAAATTCTTCGTTTTGATTCTTTAGTTATTCAAAGTCTGCACTTTGAATATATTTCTCATTCAAAAGATTGAAGATTTGAATCATTAACGAATATATTCGTCTTCATTTTAATCTTAAGTTCTCTTAAAGTCTTCGTTGAAATCCTACTATCTTCATTTTTAAAAATTCATTCTTGAAAATCTTCATTTTTATTCTACTGTCATTCGAAGATGATTCGGAATTAAAAAAAAAAAAATTAATATTAAAAAGACGAAAAAATAATATTTGAAATCGATAAAAAAAAAATGTCGGAATTGTAGTAACGTCCGAAAGAAAGGAAAAAAAATCATATTTTTGAAAATGATTTTTCGTTGATAATAAATGTGAATGATTAGGATTATTGAAATAATCTCAACAAATGTGAGAAAAATGACATGTAATCGTTCATTATCCATGGTCAAATGAGAATTATTCAAGAAAATATGAATTCTCATATTTCGGTTCCAACCGAGAAAAAAAAATGACAAAAAGCGACAAAACAAAATCTGAAAAAAAAAAAAATTCATTGTTGTTTGAATGAAAAAACAAAACATTTTTGTTTGAACTGTCTTGAGACCAAGTTTGAGATATGGCAGACATTGTGGCATCTTGAAAAAAATTTATTGAACTATATTGAACAAAACGGAAAGCGATTGATTACAGCTAGTGTTCAGTATGAATTTGTGTTTGTGTGTGGGTTTTTCTCACTATTTAACAGGATCTATTGACAATCATGATGTAGCTAGTTCTCATCTTAAAGTATCTTCACAGCAGGCCATCTAATTCATTCTTTTTTTTTTTTATTATTTGCACTGTCGATCAATATCAAGCCATCTTTTTGTTTCGAGCATTCATTGAAATAAAAAAAAAAAAAAAAATGAAAACAAAAATTATAACCATTTATTGCGACAATGTCTTTGTTTTCGGTCAATTTCATACCTTTATCATTTCACACAATTTCGTTTGAAACGATTTGGAAAATTGTTTAAAGGCATTTGACAAATTTTTGTGATTGCATTGAATAGGTAAAAACGATTGAGTCCGAACACCTTCAGAAATAACAATTGAAAGTGTGAAATAAATGAAAACAAAAGCAAAATGACACAAAATAGATGTACGATGCTGAACAAATCAATGCAGGCTTATACTTATACAGTTCCGAGTGAGTGAGCGGTTCTTTTGTCCGATGCGGATTTTATGCAATGCACGGCCTCTTTTCAAACGTGTGTGTTTGTCTCTCTGAACAATGAAGAACAAAAAAAGAAGAAAAAAAAAAAGAAATTGTAGAAAAGAAAACGATAAAATTAAGTATTTTTCTCGTTTTTGTATTGAGTTTCCTTAAATGCATCATTTAGCCGAATAATATGTGTGTATGTGTGTGTGTGTGTGTGTGTGTGTGTGTATGACTAAACAAAACTGCATGCGACAATGCAACAGATAAATAATGGCAACACGCAGCATCACCATAGAATACTGAATGAGTGAGTGAAATCCCGATAAATTGAATTTGGTGAAAAGAAGATTTTCATTCACAAAAAAAAAAAAAAAAAAAAAATCATTCTCTCTTTGAAATCGGCTCAATTTGAAAATTTATTTCGGTCAAATGTATAGAAATTGGATGCATTTTGTACACGTGAATGCATTTGCACTGGAAATGATTTATCAGAAAATTTTTATTTTGTTTCGTATTGAATGCAGTTCATTTATGCATTTTCTTCGACTTTTTTTTTTTATTGTTGTTGTTGTTCGATTTGACACATTGAAATGAGATTTGTTTGGACGATCGAATTGATCGACCTGAATTGATATCGATTACTTTGCCTGAAATCTATTGTCATTCACAATAAACATGATTTACTTTTTCATCTATTTCTCTGCCTGTCACATACATCAAACTACTACTTTAAGGCAAATTATATCGATCGCTAACAGAGTTCCTTTTATACTTTGGGGTGAAATTTTGTTGACATTTCAGAACATTTGGCCAATTAATTGCATCCTTTCTCTTTGTCACTATCTAATTCAAAGCATGAAATCGTTTAAATCCATTCACTGCAAACATTTGAATGAATGGATGAATGAATGAATGAATCGAGTTGGAAACTGCAAATGCTATACATTCACCACCTGGATTATAAATTATATTTAGCTCGAAATTAATCCATTTTAACAATGATTTTACAGATTCTTTTGGAACCTAAATGATATGTTCAATTAAATGGTCGATTTACAAATAGAAAAATAGACAAAATCAAAGGTATCTTTGTGCATCAAGATTTGATTATCAAATTCACTTTGGCATGAATAGAAAACATTCCGTCTAAGATCAGAACAAATGAAATCAAATTATATTTTGCGCTTTGGAACGAAATCAGGCGATCACTTCAAAGTCAATTTGTTAGTTGTTTTTTTTTTTTTTTTTTGAAAGTGAACAGAATTCATAAACTTTTTAATTGTCCGTTCGAAAATTGAATATTTACGACCATATCAATGGTTACTTCTTTTAGGTTTTAAATCGTTCTCGCACCAAGAATGTTCAATTTTTAACAGTAAATTTATTCATTCCATTTTCGACCGGAAGATTTTATGAAATGACGATGAAAAGAAATATTCTTAAAATCAGGAACCATTTCGAAAATATCGAAATCATAAAATTTAAATGGATATTCAGTTGAAACAAATCCATTGATGAAATAAAAGTCTCAGCAAAAGATACAATAAAACGAAACATTTATTTATGGATGAATAAGAATGAGAAAGAGAGAGAGAGAGAGAGAGAGAGAGAGAGAGAGAAGAAAAAGGAGATTTTACGCCTTATAAGCGTAAATATGAAATTTCGGATGGAATTCTAAACAAAAATATTCGACTTTGATTGCCACTTGAAATGGAAAAAATGCCAGCTTGCATTGTTTTTATTTCGGAAAAATAACAAATTAAAACGGAATATCTCATTTTTCAGCCATTAAAAATAGAGGGAGAAATGATCCATTCTTCTTATTTTAAAAAGAAAATTGAAAGCGTTGAAGAGAGGAAGAAAGAGGAGAAGATAGGAAAAGAGAGAGAGAGGAAGAAAGCAAGGGGAAGAGAGAGGGAGGAAGAGAGAGAGAGAGAGAGAGAGAGAGAGAGAGAGAGAGAGAGATGAAGAAAAAACTAAGAAGAAGAAAGAAATTGTTCTAAAATCCAAATGTGAGCGGAGAGTGAATAAATCACCATCAAAAATCAGCAGAACCCATCGATATAGTTGATTACATTTAGTTTAAATGAACATGAAATGTGCTAGTTGGACATAAGAACGTTCCGACCCCATCCGATTAGTTCTGATCGAAAATGTTATGCCATATATTCCAAATGTAAATGAGTTTAATGTGAGCGATTGTTGGCAAAATGCTCATAAAATATTGATAGTTTAATTTTGGTTTCGTTTCGATTTCATGCTGTAATGAATCCACACACATATAAAAGTACTAGTGTATAGTTTGAAAAGCCATTGAGCCGTTCAATTTGTTTGCAATATGTGTTTTATGCGCATCATAAATATTTTTCTCATCAAATATGAAACAGGGCAAAATGCTTATATGTGAAAAATCCAAATGAAATCAAAACAAAGTAAAAGCAATGAAGCAAAGAACGGTGACTTACGTTGAAATGCATCTGTTGTTATGTTGTTTGGTTCTCCCCGATGTTACGTATCAAAGAATTTATTTAACGGATGATTTAAGTAGATTATTCATAAACACAAGGATCGCACATCGTTTCAAGCATTTATGCGATGCAATAAGCGCTTATGAATGACGGAGATAATGATTGCGTTTCATATGCTCTTTTGCTCCCATCAAGAATCTCTCTATCATTCTCATCACCACATCATCTTGGTCTCTATTTTTCCTTTTATAGAGTAAATCTCTTAGCGAATTTGTACTGAAATCATGCTTTGATGAATCGACCGCTATTTTTCGTGTACTCGATGCAATTACAACCATTTCTCTCTATCTCTCCCTTCTCTCTCTTTCTCTCTCTCTCTCTCTCTCTCTCTCTCTCTCTCTCTCTCCTCACTCACTCTCTTTCACTCTCTTACTCTCTTGCTTTTGCGCTATGAAATTGATATACACGGTCGGAAATCGGGACCGAGATTTGTGTTGATTAATCCGATGCTATAATGTCGCAGTCAATCGACTTAAGAGTAAACAAGCTCGCGAAGCAATGAAAATTCGCCGATCCATGACATGCATTGCGACAAAAAAGGGACATACATTGGTATTACGAGAACAACAACATCAAACATTGTATGGTCTACATGAAGATCGCATTTATGACATAATCCATGGCATGAAAGCCAAAATAATGCCATCGTGTGACAATCAAGCGCACACACACCGAATTAAATTCAAAGAAATTACAATTTTGTATGTTTTTTTTTCGTTGTTGTTGGCTCAAAAATAGAATAAAAGGGAGCAAAACTTATGACACCCTGCACGTACACGCCAAAATGAATCCGAAACATATTCAAACGCTGGCTTGGCATTTTTTTTTTTGCTCTGCAGCTACTGTTTTATTTTTTTTTTTTTGTTATAAACATAAAATGCTGTTTAAATCCGAAATGGTTTTTCATCTGTCGTGTGTAAATAATTATAATCTGCTGATGCCAGACCAGCTTATGATTGTGTACGGATTTTAACCGTGTGTATGTGTTTGTCTCTCCATTTCATGCTATTTGTCCGAACACAAGTGGCGAATACCTTCAGATATGTAGTGTAATTGTTGGATTTGCCGTTTTACATTTCATTTCCTTTTCTTTCATTGTGTTGAAACATTTGCTTTATTTTTTTTTTTTTTTTCTTTGTTCCTCTTGGTGCTTGGATTTTGGTCTAGTAGGTAACAAAAATAGTAAGCGCGGATTCGCATTTAAGGTGTGAAGCAAATTGAAAAAAAATGCACAAAATAGCACCACTGTAAACTCCGTTCAAATGAGGGCATTATCGCTTTGTAATGCCTTTCATAGGCGACACACACACAAATGGCACGTTGCATTTAACTGACGAGTCGAGGTTGTTGTTGTTGTTTTTTTCATTCTTTTCTTACTTTGCACCGTCGTCATTCGCAATAATAAAAGTTTACAAAAAAAAAAACTGAATTTTCAGCACTGTGTTTTCGTCATCTTGCAAAATGTATTGTTTTCAGTAAATTTTTTTTTTTCATTTTCGTTTCCACATTGTCGTGATAGAAAATGGATGTTTTTGTTTGCTTGTTTGTAAGTTAAGTTTTTGTTTATTTATTTTCGATTTTTGTCGCAAAAATGTTCGTTCCTTTTTTTCTTTCGTCTATCTTTTCATGTTAAAAAAATGTCTGTTTGATTCATTTTACAGGATCAAGTTATTGATTCATTGTTCAGATTCGATAGAATTGTCTTTCTCTCTTTTTCGATTTTCTTTTTTTTTTTTCATGAATCATGATTATTGGGATATGAAGCCAAAATTGAACGATTCTACGTGCAAAGAGTACTATTAAGAGGATTTATTTACCTCAATTTTCTTTGTTGTCTAGTCGTTTGGGTGTTAGCTTGGATATCGATTAAATTCCATGTCAGCTGCATTTGTGTTACAAATTCATTCCATACCTTTTACACATTTCTTCAGAATTTCACTTTTTCTCCTTTACATTTGCTTTATTCCCATTTTTTGGGGCGCATCAAATTTCATCTCCCTTGCAATGTTTTAACAACACATTCAAAATTAAATTCACTTCATTCATGTGAAATGTTTCGATTTAATCAGCGTCTCTGTGTAAGTCTATAATGGGACGGAAGATTTCTGTAGTTTGAATGTTATCTACCCTTGATGATCAGTGAAGAAATGTTTTCAGCACTTGCCAATATGATACAGTCAAACAGAAAGGTTAATTTAGTTGGTGCCTATCTTGAGAAATTGCTATTCGACTCCCTCTCGTCAACAAACAAATAACAATAAAATAAAGAGCAAAAAAAAAAAAAATAAGCATACAAATGTATACTGAAATCGTGAATTAATCCCAATGACTATTTCAACATTTTATTCACGTACTTACCATTCACAATTGACAAAAGAAAACACACAAATTGCACAAAGCAGTCAATGCAGTGATAAAAGTTTTAAAATGAAAATTGCATCGTTTTCGTCATACCAAAATGCGACATTGTTTATTCAAATATATAAAATACGCATCGAATTAGGAGTGAATTTAAAACAAGACAAAATGTACCATTTTCATTTTGAATACGGTAAACGATTTTGTATATGCCGTATCACAAACGCCATTCATCGCAGTAAATAGTTTTGTGCATTGGCTTTTTATCTCATAATCCCGTAGAAATGGAAGATAAAATGTGTGTTCTTTGTTGAGAGCGATTTTACGCTTACTTGATGGGTTTTGATGACGATTTTCTGATCCACTGAAGAGATCGTGCAACGATTTAAATGTGTATGTGTATTTTATTTGAGTTTGTATTATTTGTTTGGATTTTGATATGCATTTGAATAAGTGGAGCATATAAAGTCCAATACCGCATAGTCGAGCATACAATGTTAAATTCACTAGAATTTGATGCCATTCATTTGAGTTGAATTAAGCGAATACTAAATATCTGTCTTGCCCCGTTCATAGAATCATTTATCTTTTGAAACTAGGAACTATGATGAAAAATTCAAGGAACGAATGAGAGAAGAGAAATGAAAGAAGAAAGTCAGAGAGAGAGAAAGAGCGAGAAAGAGAGAAAAAGAGCGCGAGAAAGAGAGAGAAAGAGAGAGAAAGAGAGAGAAAGAGAGAGAAAGAGAGAGAAAGAGAGAGAAAGAGAAAGAGATAAAGAGAGAGAGGGAGGGAGAAAAAGGGAGAGGGAGAAGGAGAAGGAGAAGGAGAAGGAGAAGGAGAGGGAGAAGGAGAAGGAGGAGGAGGAGGAGGAGGAGGAGGAGGAGGAGGAGAGAGAAATGTGTAGAAAATGTTTAACTTGAAACACACACTGATCATGAAAATATTTTGAATGATGTCGCTTGAAGCAGAATCAGTCGCACCAACAAAATGATGTATTTTGAACAACAATTTCGCTAAAAGAAATTGTCGTTTGCTAACGTATTTAGCTGATTGTGATAACTTTGTTTATATATTCCCGTCACTATTGTTATAATACACGATAATATCATAGAATTGCCCATCATTTTGTATGCTCAACATCATTCCAGCGCTTTTGTGTTTGAATTCTTTTTTTTTTTAAGGAAAGACGCTCAAGGGATGAAGGCATTTCTTTCATGTGTTTTTTTCTTCTCTCTCGCCAAATCGGAAAATATATTCTTTTCGAAATTTCAGCTCACTTTTTCTATACGATTTCACGAAAGCATGTGTGTGGGCATAAGAAGAAAGTGATGAACATACAATTGCGATTTCGTCGAATATAAAACCAAATCGTCCTGTTTCGTTTGACGCTATTTGGTATTCTAGAGTGAAAAACTGTAACACCACAGAATATTAAGTAGCACCGACAATCGCAAGATGTGATTAAAAAGAAATAAACATAAAGCACACACGAGCCACTTCAACCATATGAATGAACAAAGAAAACCACTTCAGCCATATGAATGCAAGAAAGGTCTCGTTTTCTATGAAATATGTGGTCAATGCTAAGGATAACATCGACAAAATGATTTAATAGGTGAATTGCCACACACGATACAAAATACAACAGCTATAGGCTGTTGGAATTTTCAGGAAATTTGATCGATTTGATTAAAATGTTGATTGAATTCTATGTTTTTAAATTTCAACAAAACAAATTTTGTGATATAAACCAAACATACCAACAACAAAATCGCGTTTTGTCTATTTTTGTGTTAAATCAACAATCATTGAGTGTCATTCATTTTAAACGGAGACTCTCGACAATCATGAATAAGCAAAAAAACATATTCTTTAGTCAACCATATTTTTCAGTCTCTTTCTCTCTCTCTCTCACTCTCACTCTCTCTTTCTCTCTCTCTCTCTCTCACTCTCTCTTGCTCTCTCACTCTCACTCTCATTCTCTCTTTCTCTCTCTCTTGCTCTCTCTCTCTCTCTCTCTCTCTCTCTCTCTCTCTCTTCAAGCAACTCTTGCTCTCATTTCTAAGATACATCATATAAAATTCACCGCTAATCGTCAGTAGGAGCAAATATTTCATAAAGATTTGTGTTAAATGTTGTTTGCTTTGTATGTGTTCAAAAGCATTGTGTTTTCTGTGTTCATGTCGCATATTTTACATCCAAAGATGTCAGTGTATGTAAGTGTGTCAGTCATCAATTTGTTACAGTTTTATTGTTGTTGTTTCAACACTTGCACAAACACCAATATTAACGGAAACACAACAATACTTACACTTTCACACTAATCACACTGAAAACGGTTTTCTTCACCAATGGACAAATGCAAATCAATCGACATGCAGATTTAATGCTAAATCGAAGCCAGTGTCAAATGAATTATTTGATTTGAATTTGAACCATTTTGCACTTTAAATAAACGTGAATTATTGTCATTAAATTTTTCCATAGTGTGTTCGTACGGTAATTGAATTTATTTTTAATATCTTCATTTATATTTTCTAGAGAAAAGTATTTTTTTTTTTTTTTTTTTTTGTGAAGCAATTTTCACTACGACATTTCGTGTGGTTTGATACAAGAAAAGGGAAAAATCAGTGACAAACCGATTTCGAAATTATATCAATGGATTTGCTGTATTTCACTCAAAATGCGAGCATCAAGTGCGAATTTTTCTATTTTATGATTTTTCATAAATTTTTCTATTTAATTCCATTTATTGAATTTTTCATCGCTACCGCTTGTAATTGAATAATCAAAGTATCTCATTCAAACCAATCAATGCTTCTTTTTTTTTTCACAGAAAAAACAAATCACAAAAAATCAGTTAATGATCAAATAAATGAAATTAAAAACAAAATTCGACGATTTGGTATTGAATCATTGTCAAATCCGGAAATTAAAAAATTATTAAAATATCAATTACAAACCCCATCACCGGAGCATATTTTGATAAAAGAAAGAATGGAACATTTTGAACAGGAAATAGATAATCTACGAAATGTACAACTTGAAAAAGAGAATGTTCAAGTACATGTGCCATCAGATGATAAAAATGTTAAAAATGATTCAGGTGATGAAAATTCATTTGATGTGCCATCGTTGAATATAATTACAGCATCAGCACTAATTCAAAGCGCAGAAGTGCATAAACGATCGTATGTTGCCGGACAGGATAGTGACGATATTTGCCCAGTTGGTATGGATACGATAGAATTATGTGGTGGAATTGCACATTCAACACCACTTACACCAACTGATTTGTTGAACAACAACACGGAATTCTATGAACCTGATGAGGTAAATAAAAATGAGGTAATAAAAGAGATCAAAAATATTTCAATTGAAAACACACCAATTCGTATTCGAGAGGGGCCATTTTTAATTGGTGCATTGCAAAACATTGGAAATACTTGTTATTTGAATGCTGCTTTAAATTCATTGCGTTTCATTCCACAATTTGTGCACAATCTTCATCATTTGGTTGAAAATGTGAAAATTATTATTAACGAAAATGCACCACAACTAAATACACGAGGAATTACATGTGCAAAACAGATTGCAACTATTGAATTGGCATCAAAAGGATTGCATATCGAAGAATTTGAATTAATTTCAGATAAAATTAAAGTTTTGAATGAATTGCATTCGGTATTCAACGAATTAACACAAACGGAAATAAAATGTCAACCCAACGATGCAATTGATAATCCAATCAAACCATACGAATTGCAGAATATTATCACACGAGTGGAACCGGAATTTATACAAGGAATTCAACATGATTCGCATGAAGTTCTGCTTCTAATATTGAACATTATACGCGATTGTTGTGATGCGCTCAAGGAATGGATCACAAATCATCCGGAATTTGTTCGGAAGTAAGCAAAAAGTCTACTTAAAAGTTGATTTTTATTGGTGAACTAACAACATTTCATTTTAATATTTTTTTTTTTCACACAGACCAAATGTACAAATTATGGTATCATTGCTGAATTTGAACATTATCGACGAAAATTTTATGTTTCGACAAGTAACCACCATGCAATGTAATAGTTGCGAAACAGTTCGAGTCATTGGAGCCGACGACGATCCTGCCGGTATTTTGCTTTGTTTAATTATTCCACTAAATTTTGGCATGAAATTGGGTGATAATTTCATAGAGGTAATTTCAGGCCCATTCATTCAAATTTCATTAAAATTATAAAATCAGTTTGTAGAACGAATTAGCTCTTTTTTTTTTTTATTTATCATAAAATCTCATTTTAGGATTCATGCCGGAAAAAAGTTCAACTTGTTGGAAATAATAAGGTTCAGTGTACAGAATGCATGCGATTAGTTAACGCAAGTCATGTTGTGACTTATCCAAAGCTCCCAAAAGTATTGATCATACAATTGGGTCGTTTTGATAATGATTTGCAAAAAGTTGATATTGCTACGCCCATTCCGTTTATACTTGACTGTTTCTGTGTGGAATGCAAAACATTTGGAACAAATTACCAGCATATATACACATTGACAAGTATCATTTTACATTCGGGTCAAACGCTTAAAGGAGGACATTATATTTCATATGTACGATCGCCGAGATATTATCGACAATTAAATGGATGTGATGCTGCAAATTGTTGTGAATTTAAAATTAAACCATCTATGAAAGACGTTTGGTTCATTTGCAATGACGATATAATTACATCAATTTCGGAAGATGAAGTCCAGGAAAAACTTGTAAGAGAAGCAAACACAAAGACGCCATATATTTTATTTTATACAAGAAGGGAGTATTAATCAGTTTTGCTGCTTATCAGCATTCAAATTTGATGTGTTTTTCTAAAAAAAAAAAACTGTTTTTGTTTCAAATTCTTTGGACAAAAACGGTTTTTGTTTCAAATTCTTTGAAAAAAAAAACGGATTTTTCAATTTTTTTGTAACAAAATGTTCATTTTTCAAGATACGACAAGATTTTTCAGCTATTGTTATGGAAACGCACAAATTTTGAAGAAATCTCTTTCAACATAATAGAATACTGATTTTACCATTCATTGTTTAAATATTCACACATAAAATATAAGTTTGTTAATTTGATACGTCAAAGATTTTAGATTTTTGGCGTTGTTCATAAAAAAAAAAGAAACCGAATATTCAAAATCACATTGTTAAATTAGACATTTATCTGCATTTGTCAAAGTCATTTGTTAGATTTGTTAGACATTTTCATCAATTCACATTTTCACGTACTAAAGTCTCATGCCAATACAAACAATGCATGATTTATGGTTGAATATATTTGGTAGGAAAATTAATGCATCAGAATAATGAAGAAATTATTCTGAAATCCTTTTGGATTATTGACTGAAACAATAAATGAGCAAATATGAAAATAAAAATTCAAATTATTACAACGCATTTTCTAAATAACAACGTTTCCACAAATGGAATGAAATGAAATGAAATGTCAAATTTCTGACAGTAAATTCAATTTAACACTTTGTCAAATGAGGCGAATTGAAAGCTCCAGCGAAACTTTGACTTAGCGGTTCTCTTTGAATATATTCATTCTTCATGTTTTCTTTTTAAAAATTATCACGTTCATCTTAAATTATCGCAAATCGAATTATTATTCAAAAATTAACTCAATTAGTCTTTGGAAATGATAAAAATCCCTGTTTGATGTATTTGCCAATGAAGAATTATGTATATCATTAACGTATTTTTCTCATTTATTTGGAATTTATCAAGGCTTTACTTTCGCTGGAAAATTCAGCTTGAAATAAATCCATCAGATGGACAATGAATGAACAATTTGGGCCAAATTGTAAATAAATGAAAAAAATCCAATGCAATCATCTGATGGATCTATTTCAAGATGTCATTGATGTAAGTAAAGCCTTCGAATTTATTTATTTTGTCTGAAATTTGTATATCTCGTCTAACAAAATTGTTCATCTTTAGATTTTTATTGAAAATTGTTTGATATTTGTTTACCACATTTTTGCTGGTCAAGTTTTTGTTAATAAAAATCTTCACAGATATGATTATCAATAAAAATGATAATTGTTCCGAGTTAACGAATTCAACGAAATTATGAGTCATCAATTTCTGGCGTTGTTTAATTCAAATAAAGTATTTTTCAATAAATTTTTGTAAAAATTCTTCTAATATTGAAGTATGTTGAAGCTGAATATCGAATAGCAACAGCTGTTTTCAAATATAAAGTTGTTATCAGTGTTTTTTTCCCTTTCCAATTGCGATAAACAACAATTGAAGCTACTATCATCACATTTTAATTTCATTATGCCGTAAATAAAATAAGTGAATACAACAGAACATGTTCTATTTCATTCTAATTTTGAATACAATAATTTTACAATTTAACAAAGTAACAATGGAATTACATCCAAAATATGAGATCATTTTAAGTGAAAAATCGTTGGAAAAAATCATTTCATACAAAAGTAATTTGTCATTGGAAAAATGTCAACCAGGAAATTATTTAAAAAAATCATTAATGCAGTTACACAATGCTATTGAAAAAATCACAATTGAACAATTTATTGAGTGTTTATTATCAACGAAAAAGCCAATAATTTTTGCAGAAAGTGAAATTAAATGTGATGGTTCTGATTGGAATGATATTGAATTGAATATTTTGGGTGATATAAGCATTGCGATGAATGTTGAAATTTATGACAATGGCATTTGGTCGATACGAGATCAAGCATTTTGTAAATATAATCCGCCATTGAATGGTACTCTGTTATTTGTGCCAGGTCCATTATTAAAATGTGATTCAATGAATACAGAAACACCTGATTTCAATGAGATCATTTCGAGATCATCACAAAATAAAATCGATCAAAATGCATACAATCAATTGATTGATAGACGAATCACGCCACTTTTATACTATGCAAATGAAAAAGCAAAAGAAGAGAATGTTTTAGCATTTATTACTATACCTGGTATTGGATGTGGAGCATTTGCTGGACAATTTCGAGGTAAAATGGGACAATATTTGAATCAAGCACTTCAATATATTCTCAAAAAAAATGCAGCAAATTTTGAAAATATATGCGTCGTTTATTATGATCCATTTAATGAATGCATTAATGAAGATTATCGCATGAAAAATGTTAAATATCGTGTACGACCAAGTGTAAAAAATCGAAATAAATCACAATTATGTAATCCCAAAGATTATGAAGAATCAAATGATAATTTTACAAATTGTAAATTATACAAGATTGTTGCCTGGGATCATGTTTCATTTCCGGGCAATGATTATTTTGGTGGAAGTCGAAATACTGATGATGGAGTTTCAGCGGCCGCAACAAATTCAATGGAAATTATTACAACAATCAAAGGCAAATATCATGATGGATATTATTTACCGCCAAAAGGCAATATTGATTGGGAGGATGTTGTTGAGGAAAATGAAATTCTTTTATGTGCTAATGGCAATGTTAAAGTTTTAATATCTAATCGAATTTTTGTTAATTTGATGGATTTTGAAGATACCGAACAAAGTACAAAAAGTAAAAATGCAATGAAATTATCTCAACGGTGTTTGAAATTTGCAAAAAAATGCATTTTCCGCAAGAAATCATGATGGAGTAAGAATTTCATCTCAGACTGGACCTTCTTAGTAAGACTAGAACTCGGTGAATGATTTTGATAAAAAAAAATGAATTCTCCATTGCGTTTGAATTTCGAAACAATAAATAGAAAATTAATAAATAAAGATTTGACTTATTTTGTAATAAAATTTGTATTTTAATGAAAACTGGAAACGCATTTATTTGCAATTTTTTTTCTTTTTTTTTTGTACTTTTTCTTATACTATGATTAACATTTCCTTTTCAGTTTTGTTGCAAGAAATTTTCAATCATGTCTTCTTTGACTAAATAGATTTGTCACTTTTCGATTCATCGAATCAATTTTTAAGTTCATTCAATTAGTTTTTTGTTATCGCAAATAATTGTTTTTTTTCCACGAAACTTTTGAAGCCTTCAATTTGAAAGAAAAAGAAATTCAGCCGAAAGCTTGTGATTTAGACAGACATTTTTGTATAAATTGAGTTTTATTTAATTTCTTTGTAAAAATTGAGCTAGAATTTTCAATAAGAAAAAAAAACATCCAAATCGAGCATGGACAAACTAAAAAATCAATTGGGTTTGATGCAAATATGCCAAATAGTAAGATGGTTTTTTTAATTTTATATTTTCTCGTTTATTCCAAACTAAATGTTTTTTATAAAAAAAAACTTATGGTTTTTCTCAGGCTTTAGGGCTTATTTGCTTGGGTTTTAGCGCATCAAATTTTAATTCTATTCCAATTTATGCTGCTACCGAATTATTCTTTCATGAGACAATCTTTATGTTTTTTTTAAGCAGTATCATTTTACTAGTTACAACCATGGTATCTGAAACAACAAAAGTAAGTTGTTTACCAAATAGAAAACCTTTATTTTTCAAAATTGTGCATTAATGAAAAACAATATTTTTTCCTCTCAGATGTATGACACAATTTACAGCGCAACAGCTTCAATATTGATCATAATGTCATCAATTGGTTTACTAATTAGAGCCAATGACTCCCTTATTAAACGTGCTTATGAAAGTTATGGCGTTTATACTTCATATATGTGTAATGCGGTGAGAAAAACACAAAAATTCGTCTTGATAAATCGTTCATTAATCATTATTTTGTTTTGATCTTTGTTTAGTTATTTCATTTTATTAACGGAATTATTTATGGGGCTAGCGCATATTTAAGTGCAAAAGAAGGTAAATTATTCTAAATCAGGCATCATTCCAAGAAATACACTCAAATTTAACATTTAAATGATGAATTCTATGACATTTTTCTCAAATAAAATGATTTAAATATGGACATTTTTGTTAATTTATTATTATACCAATGTAGCATTCGTTGTATGTTTTTACATGTGAAGAGCTTTGATTTCAAGACATTGACGCCACCTATACGATTTATTCATGTAAACTGACTATACCAATGGAAACGGCAAAGCAGATACTATTTGTCGTTTGATTTCCGTAATGGTGTATGTGCAATTCAGTGTATATATGATAGAGATCGCTTGCAATGTTACGTCACACGATTTATGTCTTAGTATATTAATCAAAAGTTGATGTATTCGCCCAAATCATGAAAGTCCACTGTGTGAACTTTCACAATTTTGATATTCATTTAAATTCATACCGTACCCGTAGAGATGGCATAAGAAACGTAAATTTCTTTGCTAAAGCCAGTTCGATTATACATAAGCAAGGTACCTGTAGAAATCTGTTCTGAAGCACAAGATAATTAAATTTGTTTTTTTTTTTTTTTTTTGAACTTTATTCCGACATTTTAAATAGATACAACATAATTTTTCATTGGCAAATTAACATAATCTATCATATAAGATTTTTTGTACAATTCCGACTATACAATTTCGTACAATTTAGAGTATTTTTGATTTTTTTTTTTTTTGAATTTATTAGAAGCGTTTTTCCTCACATTTGACTTGAATTTCTGAATTCTTGTATGATTTTTATCATTTATTTAATGTTTTATTGTAATTTAAAACATAAATCGACACAGAAAACTCAATGATTGCACTTCATGAGCCCAATGATTGATTCACAAGCAAGATTTACAAGAATTTGCATTTTTTTAAAACTTCAGTTTGACCTTGAGTCAAAGAGAGTTCAAAACTTCAGTTTGACCTTGAGTCACATGCTTTGTGAAAATATATCTCAAATATACGTAAGAATATTCCAGAGTTTGTGCAAAATTTGAGACATTTAAGATTAGTATGATTTCTTTATTTAAATGGCATTCGATTTCGATTATTGTGTCTAAAAAATAACTAAAAACATGAAAATAGTCTCTTAAGCTAATCAATATAAAATAAAACCCCTTAGATATATCTTTTTTTTTTTTCATTGAGATTCGATATGTGTACTCTGATGTTCCGTTAAATCGGTTGAGTTCGAAAAAGCTTGATCGCAAAAATCACATCCATACAATTCGTCCCAATCTTCGGCTGGTTCTGAATCTCTCATTTTCTCATCTTCACACTTTACTTCGGAATCTGGAAAAAATAAAATGGCAAAGTTCTTTCATTAGTGTCGAGAAGCATAAAAACATCTTTCTTTTTGTTTACAAAAAAAAAAAATTATTACAAACCTAATGAAGAATTGTTCGTCGACCGATTTTTCCTAAAAATGAAAAAAAAAAAAAAAGTTGAAATGTCAGGAAAATTTTCTTCGAAAATATGCATAAATCAAGAAACTTGAAGTAATGAAATTACATTTTATTTAGGGATTTCCCGGAGCCTTCCAATTCTTGAGCACTATGTCGATTCAAATGCATATTTAATGAATATTTCGACAATAATTCCTTTCCACAGATATTGCATGTGTGTTTTTTTGTTCGATTTGGTGCATGTTTTGCAATTATATGACGCTTAAGACCATCCTTTTGACGAAATTTGATACCGCACACATCACATGGGAATGGCTTTTCACCAGTATCTGAAATGAGTTATAAAAAATGAAAGTTGAAATTGTATTCAAAATACAAAATGCTTGAAGAAAATTTAAATAAAGCACATTTCGTGTATACTTACGTCGACGCATATGAAACACCAACGATTTACTTTGTGTGAATGCTTTGCCACATTCTTTGCACTCATAAGGCCGTTCGCCCGTGTGAATGAACTGTGAAAATATGGAATTAATATTGGGGTAAAAAAAAAAATGAATAATGGATCGACAATAATTGGGTAGAAACTTGAACGAATTAAATTTGAAAACTTCATTTACCATATGAGATTTTAGCGAACCATTTTGTGTGAACGCATTTCCACAAATTGAACAAACATACGGCTTTCGACCATCGTGTGTGATTTTGTGCCGAGTTAAATTGGTTCTCGTGCTGAATGTCTTGTTGCAAATATTGCATCGATTATCTTGATTTGAATTTGATGCACTTCTTTGAGTCTTTTGCAACGGAGACTTCACTTTGACCGGTTCCTGGAAAATCACGAAAAAATTTGTTATTGAAAGAAAGAAAGAAAAAAAAAAAAGAAATTTTCTTGCATTTTAATGCTCATGAGTAATATCATACCGATTCATACAATTGATCATCATTTTCGTTGTCATTGTCATTGTCATTGTCATCATCCTCATTGCCATGGTCATTTTCATTTTCATCGTATTCCAAATATTGTTCATCCGTTATTATTTCACTCACATTTTGATCATATTCATCGACAATATAGCCGGATTCAACTTCACCTTCTTCATCCACCAGTAAAACTTCCATGCTCTCTGGTGGTTCATCGCCAAGAATTTCCACCAATTCCGCTCTGTTAATTGTTTTTTTCACATCATTTGAGACATCTGCATCATATTCTTTAAATTCAATTTCATCTTCATTATAAATAAGTGCTTGCATATCTTCTTCCAGCTCATCATATGCTTCACATTCGCCATCTTTCGATTTTCTCTTATCACATTTACCGGGAACCGAATTTGTTCCAGTGACTTGTTGAAATTGTTTATTCACATTCGAAATAAAACTTCGTAATTCATTATTTGATTCAATGGCCTGTTTCTTAAAGTCATAGGCAATTAGTAAATGATGAAAACACTTTTTACAAATAATTTCCGATAAACCGTCATTTTTCTCCACCTAAAAAAATCCAAAAAAAAAAAAACAAAGATTATTTTGAATTTAACAAATCACACGGAGAAAAAAAAAAATTATTATTGAATAATTACAAATAAAATTTCGTTTATTTTTTTCTTTTTTTTTTTTTCGTTCAAAATCATCTGAAAGTTTTGTATTTTTTCATCATATTATTTCAAACACAACAATACAATTGAAGATATTCACAACAAATAAATATATATAAGTGTAAAAATGAAATCTTTGCTACATTAATTGTGTAGTAAAAGAGTTTTCACAGTTTACTTACTTGTACTAGAGTTACAAATGAAAACTTTTCTGAAATATTGCCGGTAAAAATATTTGTACCTGGTCCTTGTTTTAAACAAATGCGACACAATTTTATGTCGATTTTAATATTCATTTTTTTTTTGGGTTTTTAAAAATAAAATTAAACGTGAAAAAAAAATTGTTCTTTGTTTGTTATGGCGTCGTTTTCAGAAATGAATGAAATTATCAAAATTCGCATTAGGTAAATTATACATTTGTGTATCTGTCAAAGTCACTTGTTAGATTCGTGAGACATCTAGGTCATCAATTCAGATTTTGGACGTACTAAAAGTTTTATGTCAATACAAACAAATACGTTTTTTTGGGAAAATGAAAAATATGATAAAATGAAAATAAAATTTACAATATAAATTGAAAAAGAAAAAAAAAAATAAAAAAAAAAATATGTGAAAAAATTCAATTTTTGAGTTTATTCAAAGTGAAAATGATGAATTATATGAAACGTTTGTGTTGATGCAAATCATTGTTCACAACGTAAACAAAGCACACTGTCTTTGAGTCACAACATCACATGAATTGTCAATATTTATATACACAGATTGAAAGAACATACCTGCGACTCTGTTTTTGACATATGGCGAATTCAATGTGGAACCAAAATATTGTATTTTAGCGGTTCAATTTGAATTCTTTGTGGGACAATTTGAAAAAAAAAGAATTAAATAAAAACTTAGATCAAGTTTTTAAAATATTTTTTTTTTTTTTTTTACAAAAGAGACCTTGTGGAAGGAAAAACATTATAAAATAAAGGTTTGATGTTTCACGTTCGAAGTTTTTCGTTTGACATTCAATCAAAATTAATTTCGCTCTATGAAAATATGAAACATAAGACATAGACTGAATCCGACGCTGAAAATCCTTTCATAAATACACCTTTTGTATGTTTTTTTCTTGAAAATTTGTATTTTTTCCATTTTATGCCAAAATTAAATAACTGAAGTCACAAATATAATGATTTGGTGCGAAAATGTTTCATTGGGGTTTGTAATGCTATTTCTGTGTGAATAAACTATTAGCTGTGTACTAAGTATAATGGTTTATTTGAGATGAACTTTTTTGCTTTTATTTTTATTTCCATGCAAAATCTGAAAAACTTTTCTTTTCTTTTTTTTTTTTTTTAAAAAAAAAGTCTATTAACATTTGAACAAAAATTCAATTGTCAAATTCTCATCATTAATCCAATGAAATTGCCATCAACAACTGAATTCGCTGTATTGGTTTGACATTTTCACAATGTATTGGTGGTAGCGGTTCAATGTGAATGCTTTAATGTAGCCATATTGTCAAAAAGAAAATTATACAGTTTTGTGTCATTGCACTCACAATTCACACACGAATGATAAAATTCGTTTAGCGAAAATAAGTTCATTTTGAAACGGTTTCCTTATTATTTTCGTTAATATTTTGTTTTTCTTCATTTTAATTTTATCATAAAACGAAATCGGTTTAATCCGATTTAGAAATTGTCTATAATAAAAAAAAAAATGCCAGAAGAAGTGAAACTATCGCATAGATCTCGAAAACGATTGAGAGAAGTAAAACGAAAGGCTCGACCAGGTTTGTTCATCAATTTTGGCAAAAACGATAGAGAGAGTGTGAGAAAGAGAACAAAAAATTATTTTGAATATAAAATGTTCCAATGAATGTGGTCAAAAAATAGAATTGTGAGAAATTCTTTTGATAAAATTGCGCGGTATTATTGTAAAATTGTTGTTGCATTTTGACCTAGACTCAGTTATATATACGAGAATGTTCTATTGTTCATTGTATACTTCACGCCGCTCTAGTGTCATCATCGCATTGACAAGTCACGTACACCGCTTTGCTTTTTGCGATCTTATGAAATTGCATTCAATTTGAAGAGCATATTTTTGTTTTTGCTCACTCAGTGCGAGTGAATGAGAGAGTGCCTCTTCACACTTTATGTCTCTTTCACTCATTCTTCATGTCTATTTCTCTCTTTTACAATTTATACCGATAAACAGAATTGGGTGATAAAGGAGCATGGACCGCAATGGATTATGCGAATCGTTTCGATAAATTTTGGAAATTTGATGACAATGTGGAACGAATTAATGCGCGTGATGTGAATTGCGATGAATTTATCGAACGATACGAAAAACTTAATAAGCCGGTTGTCATTGAAGAATTACAGGTAAACCAATTTGCAATTTGTATCAATTGATTAACTATTTCCAAAGTGTCAAAAACGATTTTCCAATTTAATTTTTTTTTTTTTTTCTAGACAAATTGGAAAGCCAATGAAAAATGGACTCTACCACGATTAATGAAAAAATATCGTAACCAAAAATTTAAATGTGGTGAAGATAATGAAGGCTACAGTGTTAAGATGAAAATGAAGTATTATGTTGAATATATGCAAACTACAAAGGACGATAGTCCATTATACATTTTTGATTCAAGTTTTGGTGATGTAAGTTTTATATTTGATCTATATTGATTTTAATTCAAAAAATTTGAGAAAAAAAAAAATAATAATCTCGGTGTGATTCATTTTTAATATTGACAGCATCATCGTCGGAAAAAATTGCTCGATGATTACACGGTACCAAAGTATTTTCAAGATGATTTATTTAAATATGCAGGTGAAGAAAGGCGACCACCATACAGGTGGTTTGTGATGGGACCAGGTATTTATCAAACGATTTATTTTGAATTTTTTTTTGCCTTGATACCAATGTCGATATTAAGATCAGAAAATTTGCTTGACCGTTGACGCTTGTTTTGTTTAGAATGAAATTATTGAAATTTCTATGTTTGATTTTAGCTCGTTCTGGTACCGGTATTCATATCGATCCATTAGGAACAAGTGCATGGAATGCTTTAGTGGTTGGTCATAAGCGTTGGTGTCTATTTCCAACGCATACACCAAAGGAATTGTTAAAGGTGACTAGTGAAACTGGCGGTAAACAACGTGACGAAGCAATTACTTGGTTCAGTGTTATTTATCCAAAAACAAAGCTTCCAGATTGGCCTAAAGACTGTCAACCGGTAAGTACTTACTAATATCAAATCATCTTATGTCAAGTAAAGTCAATGACAGTGAAAATATATTCAAAGCTGTGCTAGACATTGATCCATGTATTTAAATCATATTTTTATTGCAAATTTTTAGATTGAAATTTTACAAAAACCTGGTGAAACGGTATTTGTGCCTCGTAAGTCTAAAACTTCTTAATTTTTCGAAAATGACAAAAGAAAACGCAAGAAATTAAAAAGAAACAACCATTTTTATCATTTTCAGTTGGCTATTGGCATGTGGTGCTAAATTTGGACGATACAATAGCTGTGACACAAAACTTTTGCAGTAAAACTAATTTTCCCATCGTCTGGCATAAAACGGTTCGTGGTCGGCCGAAATTATCGAAAAAGTGGTTGAGAGTGCTCAAGGTATTGTTAAATATTGTGTTTTTTTTTTTTTTTCATTTTTTTAGATATATTTGCTCTTTATGATTTCCAATTGATTCAAATTCATCATAATTGATTCTATTTGAATTTTACACTTCTAATGATATGATTAAATTTATAGGAAAAAGAGCCAAAACTCGCCGAAATGGCTGAAAGTGTAAATTTAAAAGAGGCAACTGGTTATGCATCGGACAGTTCAAGCAATTCAAGTTCATCATCATCATCATCTAGTTCAAGTTCATCAAGTGAATCAGATAGTGATGATTCGAATACGGATAGTGGCCAAGAAAGTTTAACGGCAAAAAAGAAGAAACGACGACGCCTAAATGAATCATCATCAATGTTATCATCACCATCATGATAGCTAAATGTTGAACTATCAATGCAATCGGCCACAAATTCGGTCAATACAATGCCAAATTCCATAAAACAAATCATCGTTTTCTATTTCCATACAATACGTCAATATTTAATGGATTATTGTTGTTGTGTTACCGTAAATTGACACACAATGAAAATTACACAGATCAAACAACAGAAAATTGAAAATTCAAATTACATAAATGCCAAATGCAATCAACTCTATCAAACTGAAATCAATCCGCAAGTAACAATATCACACAATCACACATCGTGTACAAACTGACGAATTTTTAACAAAGACTTTTTTTATCTCACTGTCATTGCAATAATTCTCGTTCTTTTTTTTTGATGATAGACAAATCAATTTTTCTTTCTCTCGACATTTTTTCCTTTTCTATGACAAATTTGATTCGTTTTTTCTTATTTTTATTTATGATGTATTTACAAGTTAAGGGATTCTTTTCAAAATCACAACTATTTCAATCAAGTAAATGATATTTAAATAAATTTATTTCCATGTGCCTTGTTGCCAAAGCATACTAAAGAATGAAAAAAAAAAATACTATCAACAATAGCAAATTCTAAATAAAACATATAAAACCAATCCCAACTGAATTTTAAGTAAGACTGTATTTTTTTTGTTCATTTTTTAATTTCCATTTCTGATTTCAAGTTCTGCAACATCGAATTACGTTCAATAAACTTCGGAATATGACCACAAAGGAATCGTCTTCAAATTCAAAATTTTAATAATCATTCAAAAGAGTCAACTTTGAAACGGAAAAACAGAATCCGTTTGATTTTGAATTTCTTCCAAAGTGTCGACTTTGTTGGAATTCAACAATATGAGAATATCGTAACTCTCGAACATCTCGAAAACTGATTATGATTAAAGCGAATATGAATCACACACACACATACACAACGCAATTGTGGCGAAATCCAGTTTGACATTTGTAATATTGGATTGAATATATAAAAGACAAAAGTAGAAACTTGAATGACAACGAATTGTGCAAACGGCTTTTCAGTTTTTCAAATCAACCGACCGAATTGTGACGCATCGGCACTCCGTTTTACAATTTTTTTTTTTTGGGTTTTTTTCTCTTGGTAATTATTTTTTTTTTATTTTTGTGAATATATCAGCAAGTGATAAAAAGTGCATGTGAATTAGTCATTTATACAAATAGGTGACTAACAACGTGTCAGATAATAATAATAATTTAAAAAAAAAAAGATAATTTATAGTGGTGAGTTAATTTAAAATTTGTTTGCGAACACGAATTGATGTAAAACGCAATGGATCTATATTTTCAATCAATTATTGGTGATTATTTTGGAATTGAGTGACTTTTGAAGAATACAACAGAAAACCTCATATAAAATCGGAAGGAAAATCAAATTTAAAAATAAAAGAAAAATTTCTAAACAAACAAAGAATGAAAAAAAAAAAAATGAAAAAGAAATGAAAAAAAAGAAAAAAAAAAACACAAAAGAAAACGCAATTTTGAAGGAAAAAAAGAATACAAAAATTTACTCTAATTCACATTATGATGAAAAACATACTGAAAAATTGACTCAAAAACAAAGGAAAACGTTGATTTATGAATCTCGTACCGGTTCTAACTGGATTTTGACATAGAAACAAGTTGAACAACATCAATGTTAAAAGTCCATAAAACATTCTATTAGCAGGTCTATTCAGAAGTAAATCCTACAACTCTTGCGCATTTTTCTCTCGATTTTCATCATGAAAAATATTGAGAAAAAAAAAAAATATTGAATTGTCGATTTTAGATTACAATTTATAGTCCAGACTATACAAATTGTTTGAAGGGAAATTCAAACATGAATTGTCGTTAATTGTGGCGAATTTGTGTACATTTTTGTCATTCTCCATGGTTTCGCCACAACCTCTATGCCGACTATGTTCATGCATACACAAACGCAAACAATTACGTATACAAACCGTCACACAGATATAAACAGACACAGCGTACACGGACACAGTGGTTTGACAGTTGATGTACAGATAATTGGTGTATTGTTGGTTTTTCGCTTCTTGCCACTGTTTCTAACCCATACTTACGTAATAAATAGAAGCGTTTACAATAAGAGATACAACGATGGTCATACAATTCTATTTCATATAAAGATTTTTTTTTTCCTGTCGCATATGGTTACGTTGAGTACGTGTGAGTGAATTAAATGTAGTGATTGGTGTATGACACACCGATTTTTCAACTACACAATTGTAATCGTGGTTCGCTTTGTTAGTAAAAATGATTGGGCGAATTGAATACATGTACAACAAAACAGCGTAGCAGTAGAGAGGAAAGAAAAAAACGCATAGAGACATAGAGTTCGACTCCAACACGAAAGAGTCAAAGAAACCACGAATAAGAAAATCAATCAAATTGAATCTGCAAGCAAAAGGTTGTTAAGTTTTTTTTTCTGTTTGTTTGAAATCCCGATCCCAAAATTTTGAAAGAAAAACAAGTCAAAATATTGTTGAAATTAAATTGTTCAGTGACAATGGTCATTCAGTTTTAAAACGAGAAAAAAATTCTGATTTCTTTCTACAAAGTAAATTGTGACATAAAATAGCAAGCGATTGATTGCATTTAAATAAAAAAGTTTTGCGCGAGAGAAAGAGGAAACATCTTGTTTGTCCGAATTGAATAATAAATAATTTATTTTGTCTTTTTTCGAAAAAAAAAATATTCTTTTTTTTTTTGGTTATTGTATTCCAATTTCAATTGCATTTTGCAGTTTTGTGTTACAAACGAGAAAGAAAAGAACCAATTTAATTTTGATTGAAAATGAATCACAATTGCAACTAGATTCATTGTGTTTTATGTCATATTGTGATCACGGCAAATTTCATTGAATTTTTTTCACCAGCTTTCGGTTTATGTTTGTCGACTAATTTTCGAAAAACCATTTTTTTTTCTCTCTTTCTTTTCTTTTGGCGATTTTTACAGTGCGTTTTATTTTAGTTGTTGTTTTTTTTTCTGTTGTTGTTGTTTTTATTCATCAAAGTGTATTGTTGTTGTCGTCATCATCATTGTAAATTTGTCGATCATCAACAATAGTATTATTTTTGTTTCGTTTTTATTTTACATTAAAAACAACAACAATAACAACAACAACAACAAATTCTATGTACAAAAGAGTCGTGAAATTGCATTTGAAACCGTAACTAAGCACATATTTGGATGGACATATGCCCGAAAACAGTTAGATGTAGAGTCGCAGTATTGTCAAAATAATAAATGTATCAAAAACATCGACCGACTTTTTGACTCCTGAAACAATTAAATCGAAAAACCATTTTTGGAATCGAAATAAATATCAACATAATTCGAGCCTACAAAATAAATTAGCCGAGTTAAAACCACAACATACACATACACACACACACACACACTATCAACATAGCATCAAAATGGAAGGTCTTATTAAAATTGGAGCCAGCGTCAACATAAAAAGAACCGATGGTAAGTACAGAATTTGTAAATATTTTCATAATATGCATTTGATGCAGTCAGATGCATGTATTGGATTGTTGTGTACTGATTTTATTGCAGAGACGGATTACAGTATGACCAAACTTTGATTGAAGCTTACAGAATATCCTTAAAGCAAACATTGGCACATTTGCCAAATAAAAACGTCTCATCAACGATGAGCATCCCAAATGGGTGCCATTTTCAATGGATTTGTTGCGTTTTGTGCCATTATTATCAGCATCATGACCATGCTTTTCCAATCATTTTCAATGAAAATCACTTCCTTTGTGTTGTTAAATAGAACATGTTGGACAGTTTACTGAGGTTGACAAATAGATTGTGTCGCATTATTTTAGAAGCCAGCTTTGAGCTCACGCGCTCTCTTACTCTCACAGTCTATCAATATAAATTGCTCGCTGGCTCTATCAAACACTTATCTCTTTCTCGCTTACTCTTATTCTCATTCTGTCTAGCTGTTTCTCTGTCTATCAATCGCGTATGTGCACTTTGGTACAATTTTGTTTCTATTCTTTGTGCTGTTTCGATCGAATTTTGTTTGAAACCATTGCTACGGGTGACGACACCATATTTTATATCAAACGGTGCTCTCTATTTGTAGTCTTTTGTTGAACACACAGACACACTGTCACTTTCACACACAGAGACACACACACACGTACACACACACATACACACGTACACACAAACACATATTTATTATTTGGCAACAATAACAAAGAGAAACGCGTGATAAATACAAAATGATATTTATCCGCATTTGTTATTATTTGGTTGCATTTTCATTCTCGCTCTAATCATTGTTCATTTCATTTGTGTTGAAGCAAGACAATCAAAATGTAGGAAACAACTTGAAGTCGCGCATTTGTGTGATTCGAGCGCGGCGGCCCTTGCACAATAACGATTTCTGTATGGAATGGAACAGCGACCAATTTTTTTGTTTTTTACATTTCGTTTGTTTCATGTATCATTCCGCGTCGTTTCATATTCCAAATTGCGTGGGATTTAAGGCAACTTTCAATCTTACCAGCACGATGATATTTGTTTTTTTTTTTTTTGTTTCTACACTTAATGCCTTACAAGTGTGATCGAAACAGCATCAGCATATTTAATAATTAAACAGAAATGAAATGAATCATTCGCTGATGAATGAAATAAATCGCGCTGATATATTGAAACGAATCGATTTTGCCAATAAATTTTGCCAAACTGAATTATTTTGATCACAAATCGAGACAGACAGAAAGCAAATATATTTTGTGTGTTTTTTTTTTTCATTTCGACGAATCGAAAAATCATTTTACAGCGGCACATATGCTGTGTGTGCGTTGAAAATATTTTACTTGTGCGTGACCTCGGTATTGCGGTCTTGAGATGTGCGTTTTTGAGCATCTTGATTCGCATAATTTCATGACAATGTTGTTATTTAACAAAAAATTATTAAATGAATGGAAATGTAAAATGGCAAAGCGTAATTTTTTTCCATGCAAAATTATGAAGAAAGGAACAATTGAAATTGAAAGAAAATGTCGAGAAAAAAAAAACCAACAGAAGTAAATTTGGGGGAAAAATGAAAAATATGCAAAAAAAAAAAAAAAAAAAAAACATTGAAGAAAAACCAAAGAGGGGAAAACACAAAACACTTGCAGTTGAACAGCGTATATTGGAGCATTGCAACCTAAATGCAAACAATATCTAACGTTAAATTTAACGATTATTATCGAAATAACAATGTGAAAAGAGTGAACACAATTGAGAAAATTGCGTTTGATGATTGTGCTCCCTAGTTTTGTAGCACCGCATTCAATTCAATACAGCTGTGTTTAAGCTTGTTATACTTCAAAATCTCGCTCATTGTCAAATTATACAAACAATTTGAACGTATCAACGGCTGCGACGACGATAATATATGCTTGTTGTATGAGCGTGAAATGTGCACATTTTTTTCCAGCTGTCCAATCGAAACTCATTGCATTCAAATATCAATTGAATATTATGAAACTTTCATAATCAATTCTATTTTCAGTGGGCGCATTTTCTTTGTTGTTGTTATCAATTGTCAACATGAAATATTTTCAATTTGGATTTATCGATTGACATATTTTATGAACTATTGTGATAGGAAAAATTTTTGCTTTGCTTCTGGCCATCGAAACCTGTTTTCATTGCTTCCGAAATAGATAAGTAAACGAAATGAATTTAAAAAAAAAAAAAAACACTAGTCATTTTTTTTTTTTCGGTTTACAATTATCTCTGTCGGTTTTGTGACGCGTTTTGCGTGTGTGTGTGTAGCGAAATCCAATTTGTTTAAACCAGAATTCTGAAAATAACAACAAAACAACAAAACAACAACAACAACTAGAAATCGTTCTAAATATTTCATGTTTGCTGTTTGCTGTTCAATGGCATGAAAAGATAAACCAAAACATTTTCATTTGAATGTTAATACATTTTTTTTTACGTTCTCTCGCTGTCTGCGGTCAATAGTGGGCACTTTTATTAGTTTCATGCAAGTATTATATTTTTCTTTTTTTTGTTCTGTTTTCATTTGTTTAGTCGTAAAAGTTTTTAGCCTGCTTTACAATTTTACGTACCAACTGAAATTAATGACTTTGCCTGAGAAAATGAGACACACGCGGAGGGAGAGAAAGAGATAGAGAGAATGAAATTGATAGATGGATCGAAAGAGAGTACAAATGAGAAAAAGAGATCTAAAGAAAGGGTCCGAGAGAGGGAGGGAGAGAAAGAGGGGGGAGGGAGAGAGAGACCGAGAAAGAGAGACCAAGAGAGCGCGAAAGAGAAAGAGAGAGAGAGAGAGAGGCGTCTGTAGGAGATAATGAGGAGAAGAGGGGTTTCAAAAGTTATGTTCGAGCGAGCGAGACCGAGAGTGATATAGAGAAAATAACTCGTGTCGTACTTAGTGTCTGTTTAAAAAGATGAACCGAAAACAAAACAAAAAAAAAATGGGAAGCGAAAATGGTGTTTATTTCGCCATAGGCAATGTGTATATTCTAGGTCATCTACGATTGAATTTTGTATTTTATTCATTCATTTGCTCAACTCTATATGTTTGCATATTGTTCACATTGTACATTTTTTTCACCTTTTACTGTCTTTCATGGCAAATCAAAATATCATCGCGCGCCTTCGTGCACCAAATTCGTAGACAAGTGACTTGATTTGGATGAAATTGCACGTAAGAAAGCTTAATATTGATTTTATGACCGTATTCGGTTACGAGCAACGTGCGCTGCACTTCACACTAGCGACGAAGTTTGATTGCTAGAGAAAACTGTATTACAGTAGACGATGGACGATGGACAACAACGAGTGATGAACGATGGAAAATGAACAATGGCGTTCACATATAACCTATCTAATTTCGTTCATCCTTTCAATCATGTTGCCGTCCGTTATTATATGGCCATTCAAAGGTACCAGATCAATATTTGCACCGTTTCTTTACAATGTTTCTTTTTTTTCTCTTCCTTGTTCAAATATAACGAGAAAAAAAAAATAAGAAGATTTGATATTAAACGTGCCAGTTCACCGCTAATTTAATCATTATTGCCCATATAAATTACTTTATTCTTTTCATTCGTGCTGAACAATAACCGAAGAAAAATTGTTCCAAGACAATCACGTTTAAATTGTTGCATTTGACCCATTTTTCTTTTCTTGGTTTACCTTTACGTTGCCGCACTACATTCATATATTTTCCACAAACATTCACTGTTGAATATTTGCACGTCATTTTTTCTTTAATATTTTACAAAACATTAACGCTGTCCGTCATTTCATTGTTGGCCATTTCATAGCTAGACATTATTTAATGGTTGGAAATTTTTATTGTTATAGATTATGGTGAGCCAAAGAATGTACAGGAAGATTACTAAATTACATCAAGTAGTCGATAGAAAAATGTTCAAGTCATAAAATTTGAATATAAAATTACTTGACAACCGATAAAGTAAACTGTACGATTTGATTCGCAGCGTTTATAATAACCAAAAGGAGAATAAATGAAGAAGAATAAGAAAAAAAAAACAGCAAGACGGCTCAAGTGTAAATATTCAAAACGAAAAAATTGGCATCTCTTTTCGACAGAAATGCCACTGTTCATTGCGTCTCCTTTTCGTTTTACAAATCAGCAAAAAAAAAGAAAAAATACCGACCAAATAATTCCACTGTGTTGTTTTCTATTTAACGCTTTTTGTGTAGGCTGATCGTTTGGATACGATTTCGTTGCGACAAAAAAAAATTACATGGCCAAACCATTATAAAAATCATCAATCGACTGTATTAAATGGTGTCGATTTGCGTAGCTGGCCCGTCCATTGCGATGAGAATCACACATTCTAAGCTCGTGCATAACACACTTGTGACAATGTGCGTTTCAATCTGTGTCGCTGTCTCTCTCACTCTCATTATCTCGTTCTTCCGCTCCCTCTCACTCTTCCTTGTGTTTTAGCTGTTTTAATCATTCTTTCTCTGTTGATATTTCTTGCTTTCTTGCTTTCTTGCTTTCTTGCTTTCTTTCTCTTTCTCACTCTCTTTCTCTCTCTCTCTCTCTTTTCTCTTTCTCTCTCTCTCTCTCTCTCTCTCTCTCTTTCTCTTTCTCTCTCTCTCTCTCTCTCTCTCTCTCTCTCTCTTTCTCCTTCTCTTTTTCTATCTCTTTCTCTTTCTCTCTGTACTTCATACGCATTTTTGCGTACTCATTCTGTCTCTCCGGTTTCTCTCTCTTTCTCTCATCAAATGGGTACACAAAACATTACATTTTGTACCACTTGAGTTGGATTCTCAATTGAATAGCTAATAGCATTAATGCACGACATGAAGTGATCACACTTCCAATGACTAGAGATACGCGGCTCACTTTTTATTTACATCACTATCTTGCGATCCTATTTAATTATGGTTTTGAGAGTGTTTTTATTTCTTCTTCTTTTTTTCATAATTTTCTTTTTCTTCGCCAGCAATTATTATTACACCACATTGCATTACTTAAGACGGTAGCTAAAAATTCACACACAGTGATATGTGAAAACCGAAACAGCAGTGAGCAATGAATATTGTTGCTTCTGAATAGAAAATTGGAATATAATTAATACAGTCACACCGTCATGCATTCAAGCACGTTTTCTGTTGATTTATTTTGTTGTTTTTTTTTTTTTTTTTTTTTTTTGTTTTCATTCTCTGTATCACTTGGAATAAAACAAAAACACAACATAACTATCACCATACATAATCTTTATTTTTATTTGCTTGCTGTAGCACAAATATATATAAATTGTATATTATAACGAAGCAAATTCCTGCGAACGTGCGCTTTATTTCATATCTCAAAGAATTCATTATTTCATTTTGTCTAAAAGGCGTTTCATAACTTTTCCGTCGCTAGGGAAATATTGCTGCTTTTCTCTCTCTCTCTCTCTCTCTCAATCTCTCTTTCTCTCTCAATCTCTCTCTCTTGTCTCTTGTCTCTTGTCTCTTGTCTTCATGACTATTATTATTTCATTGCTGTCGGTCGATGTTGATGGCATTCCCACATGAGAACAACGCGACATGTCACCAAAAATTATTTTCGAAAATATCATTTCAATTGACTGAGAACAAGTGGAAGAGAAGTACAAGAGAACACAATCTGTCTGAGAAAAAGGAAGAAAGAGAGAAAACGAAAAAGAGGGAAAGGGAGAAAGAAAGAAAGAGAAACCTTAAAAGAGAGAAAGAATGAATTTCCAAATGAATTTCTGAATGGAAGACAAATTTATGAAGATCGAATGACAAAAGCAAAATTAAGAATGTGTTCGTAATAAACTGACATTTATTATTGATTCTCAATATATGAACGTTTTGACAGTGAATATAAAAAAAAAAATGTACATATTGCAACTGGAGTATGAAGAGTGTGGAGTATGTAAAGAGTGTATCAATTTGAAGAACCGTTGAAGGATTTACGACATCGAACGTTCAACGATCTTCGGATTGTCTTTATGTACTGCTTCTCATGAAATTAGCACAAAATGCTTCAGATGAGATCGCAAAATAAGATCGGAAATCGCAAAAACAAGACTAGTTTCAATACAATATCAAAGCAAAGAATGGCAATACACAAATCGAAAAATAACAAACAAAACATCAAATAAACCACAATTCAAACAGTAACTTGTTTTCTTCATCATAATGCCATTGTTTATTAATTGTATCCACTTCAATTTGAATTCATTGTATATTAATCGCATTTTAAGCCATTAATAAATCGAATTTAATGTCTTAAACTATCCAAATCATCATCAAAAATTCAAACTCGAATTGTTTGCGCATATAAAACGTCCAATTTGAATGACGTTAGCCATTGATGACTTTGAAATATTCAAACAAAAAAGTAATGTATATCAGCACAAGCTTTCAGTCAATTAAGAATTGAGCGTATCAAATAGCCAAAGTGCAAATCAAAAAAAAAAAAAAAACAATGAATTTTTTTATGGCTGAACATGAGTAATTTTTCATTCAATTGAAATGACCTCGTGGTGAGATCAATGCGACGAGATGCAAAAAAGTGTGAAAAAAAGCGCATGGAATTTTAAAATGAGCAAGAATCTCGGTATTTGTGACTTAGTCAAGTTGAGTGCCTGTCCTAATGAACAGCTTTTCGTCGTGTTTTTTATGGATCAATATGTGTATGTGTGTGTGTCTTTCTGTGTGTCTGTGAGTTCGCGCGCCTTTTCCTGTCGCTATCCATATATTCAGTTCATGAAGTTAGTGCACATTCATCATCACTCAACATTTCGCATGGAGCATTTCCAGCTGGTAGCATTTTTATTCCTCTTTTTTTTTCGTTTTCATTGCATTCTTTTTCCTGTCATGGCTTTGCATTCGAATGAGTTGTGCCGAAACAGGCACAGAATAACAAAGTGAGCGAGCAACAAAATTACTGTTTCACATAAGAAAGGAACGAGGAAGAGAGAGAGAGAGAGAGAAGGAGAGAAAAAGCAACCTCGTGCAATCGATTCATTGCCATAAATGGTCTTAAGACGCCCATACACAAAATGCTCTCTTCAACGTGACGCGTTGATGTTTCTTCCTTCTCTACTTGCTATCATTCGTTGTTCTCTCTTTTCCTCATTGTCATGCTGCCTTTGATATGCACTTAGTTATTCATATTCGAAAATTGAGTTGAGAAAAATAGAGAGACATTTAATTTTCATTTCGTTTCGATTCAATTGTTGGTCGATGTTTTTTTTTTTTTTTTTCTCTCTCTTACCTCACTTATTTATTTATAGCACTCACTATTTTATTAAATTACATTGCAGCGTATCATATTGCATTTGTTGTACACTTTAAATGGTTAAAAGCAAGTTCCATCAATAACAAATGGAAAAGAACAAACCGTATCTGGATTGAGAGCAAAAGAGAGATTGAAATAGGAGAAAAAAAAAAAGAAATAAAAAATGGCAGAGAGACTTAAAACTGAACCGTAGATTGATGTTGATTGCATAAAATACGTGGTTTTCCTGTTCGATGCTAAAATTAAATTCGATAAATGTAAACGGAAACGATTTACATGCTACTCTATTTTATGCAACATCCCAACTATATTCTATCCTCATATACAACACAATAACACAGCACATCGCTTTTGACTGCCATTCAATGAATGACATAAACGAAACCATATTTTATACGCAATTTCGATTTTCTCTTCACTTTGAAACTATCGAATGCTATCTAGTTCTTCATTTCCTTCTCTCAGCTTCTTCTCACTCTCTGTTTACTTCTAACTTTTTTTTTCCTCTTTTCCCACTTCCAGTATCTCCCGTTTTTCATTCTTCCTTGTTGTTTCTATCTCCACTGTCCCACTCTCGTTTTGTTCGCTACAGCATGTGATATGTCATTTTTGCAATCCTTCTCTTTCATTCTACATGATACCAAATACACACAATTTGACCTTGACCTTAGCATACACATTTGCGTTTTCATTTTAAAATCAATTGCATTTAATGCTCATTGTGAGCGCATTACTTTACCAAATGCATCAATTCCATTGAAAATCGACTCTTTAATTATTATGATTGTGCCGTCATAAGGTTGTTTCGACTTTGTTTTATATGTTTTTGTATGAATTCCTATTCGGTCCAATTTCCATTTTAATTCTATTTTATTCGCATCAACATGAATTGAACAAATAATGAAAAACCAATTGAGAGTCCTTCCAATCAGCACTTTTTGGTCATTAAATTGGAAATTTTACGAGATACCATGATCCAATTCGCGCTGCATACGCGCACGTGTTTCCTTCTCTCTCCCTTTTCCTCTCTCTTTCTCTCTCACTCTCGATCTCTCTCTCTCTCTCCCTCTCTCTCTCTCTCACTCTCGATCTCTTTCCCTTATTTTCTGTTTCGGTTCTCCTCCTTTCTCTCAAGCTTTTTCTCTCTTTCTCTTTCTCTCTCTTTCTCTTTCTCTTTCTCTCTCTTTCTTTTTTTTTTATTCATTTTGATCAATCACACTTGAATCGAACCCAATTTGCAAGCATTGAATTGTATTGAATTGCAATAGCAGATGGAATTTATTTGTTTAATTTATGCACACAAATAATTGAGTAAGCGGAAAAGTTGTACCGCGACCAATAATATTAGTTAGTGGACAAGTGTGCATTTGATTTGTCTAGTTGTTTGAATTTAAACCGATGGAAAACAGCTGAGCACTTGATTTGAATCAATTCAAATAGTGAGTTAATTGTGTGAAGAGTGAAAGAGATAGCAAAACCATAAAGCAAAAATAAAATCAATAAAAATCGGCCACAACAAAACACAACTTAAGAAACAACTGTTTTTTTTTTTTTTACTTCAAAATACGAGAATAGAGAATAGTCGGTGAGCCAAACGCATAAATATTGTGAAATAACATAGAACATGAAGTATGCAGCCTAAGAATGACTGGTTGTTGTCATTTAAAACAGAACGCCGTTATACGTGTGATTTGTACAGTACTACACGCATCATGATGAACTCAGGCAAAGAGAGAAATAAACATGAACGCATAGACATACTTACAAACACACAGCCAAACACACACACACACACACACACACACACACACACACACACACACACACACACACACACAAAATCAGATCAAGATTTCTGAGCCAAGCCAACTATGTGATAGTTAATTAACCGTAACACTATGTAATAAAATACAAGAGCAAAGAGAATTTGTTCTTTGAACCATTTTGTGTCATTTCGTTTTTGTTTAATGTTTTGATATTTTGCTTTGTTGGCTGAATTTGAAGCACGTCAAACTGATATCGTCGTGTCTTTTGTCCACACAATACAACCAATTTTCTACGAAAAATCTGGTCAAATATTTAAATTGTGTGCAATGTGCACGTAATAAATGAAGAGATCGAAATAAAGAAAGTAGAGAAAAGAGAGAGAGAGAGAGAGAGAGAGAGAGAGAGAGAGAGAGAGAGAGAGAGAGAAAGAGAGAGAATTGCCATGGAAATTTGTTGAATTGCTCTTCATTCCAAAAAGGCTTGCTGAAACAACAAATCAGATTTCTGTTAGTGAGAGAACAATCAAGGGCTTGAACTATCATCATTTTAATGTGATGATGAAGATGATGACGACGATAGGAATATATAACATAACATAACATTTCGACGAATAGTTCATGTGTTGCTTTTCTCCTTACACTCTTAACCAGTGGGATACGCCTGTTTTCTAAAATTATATGCTGGAAAATGATATTCCATTTTGTGTGTTTATATTTTGACGCACAATACAATTTATGCACATAAGTTCCATTCCATCGAGCAAATGATTTCATTCATTCTAATTTCAACGAAACATATTTCATTAAATAACAATTTTCAATCAGTTAAATGATATTTAATTGGTGTCCATTTGAATTTTTGGCCATATTGATGGTTTAATAGAGAACTATCATAAAATTAAGATCTCGAATGAAAACTATTCATCATGCTCAATTTAAAAACATTGAGTTTATTTCGAAATGAAATATTTTCTAATACAGTTTAGACTTACCGTATGCAGAAAGAATAGAAATGAGAATGGAACAAAGAAAGAAAGAAAGAGAGAGGGACCGGAAGACTGAGTGAGAGAAAGATAGAGAGAGAGAGAGAGAGAGAGAGAGAGAGAGAGAGAGAGAGAGAGAGAGAGAGAGAGAGAGAGAGAGAGAGAGATAGAGATAGAGAGAGAGAGATAGAAAGAGAAAAAGTCAAAGAATCGAATGGAATCATTGAAAATATACACGAATTGAAGAAAATGGACAAGATTCGATGAAATAAGGTGAACATGACCAAAAACCGAGGAAAAATTAATTAAAAACACACGAAAATTTGGAAAAAATTAAATAAACAAACAGAAAGTGATCATTCTGTATAAAAAGTGTTTACAAACTGGAGAAAGCCGTTAGCATGCGTCAAAAAGCGTCAATGAATGTTAAAGATCTTATAACTTTTACGAAAAATGCAACAAATAGACCAAAAATTGTAAATCTCCAACATTGAGATAAATCAACAAATCGAAGTTGAGTTGCAATGAACTAGATAAAGTAAAATGTAAACAAATAGAGATTTGTAAATGTTTGTTAATCAGTACTTGGTGATAATAACATTTAAGATTTAATCAGAAAACATGACACGAAGAAGATTACAACGGGATTTGATAATTCATAATCAGAAATGGAAATATTGATATAAGAACAGGTGGAATTGCAAGTGTCATAATAATCCATCGCATACATTTAAATGTGTGTGTTCGATTTGATGACACATTTTTGTGTCCGTTTTGGTAGATGCACACGTAACTCGTGACTTGAATTCATGTGTATAACGTCGTTTAATCCGTCTATGGAATAAACATGATCATTCCTATTTTGAGCGTGTGCACGTCTGTCGCTAATCATTTATCCTGTTCCGTATCGAATAAACGAGTATTTAAAAGTCAATTAATTAATTCCTTGATTCCGCATTTTTTCCATCCTTTTTGCATTTTTATTGTACTTGAAAAACCTACGTTCGAGAGCAACCGACAAAGGAAGAGAAAAGAAAAAATTTACAACAAATTTTCGTTCTAATCTTGATTCATGCACAAACACTTGGTAACAACAATAAAAGTTCGATACAAATTAACCATTTTTGGAATCTCAAATTGTTTTACGCTATTTTTAGACGGTTGGAATATCTTGATTGACGGTCAGGTTCTTGGATATGTCTTTGTGGTTTGTGACATGTAATGGCTCTTTTTTTTCCCTTTGCTTCGTCTTTCTTTTCTGGTTTTCTTCGTGCATCGGCAACAAATTAATCATTTATTTACGTTCATTCGCATCCGAAACCCGTTGTCGCACAACGCGATGACTCATTCATACAGTCAATTTTATTTCTTCTTTCTTCTTCTTATTCTTTTTCTTCTTCTTCTTATGCTCATATATAGCCAATGAAATATACACGCGCGTATTGAGCAACGCCAATTCTTTATGTAACCAGTTTTTTAGTCAGTGTCTGTGTCATTTTGGCGCTTGGTTCTTTTGCTCTTTCTTTCATTGTTGCTTTTTTCACTTTGTCGCTCTCTCTCTCTTTCTCTCTCTCTTTCTCTCTCCTCCTCTCTCTTTCTCTTTCTTCTTCTTCCGTCTCTCTATCTACATTGTTCTCATTCTTTCCACACGTCCCTTTCTCTCTCTCTCTCTCTCTCTCTCTCTCTCTCTCTCTCTTTCTCCATTTCTTTCTTCTTTTTTATTTTTTAATTCTTTCATTCATTGACTTTTCTAATTTGTTTCTCTCTCACGCCGTTCTCCATTCGCACAACAATTCGAATTAAAGTTGTAAACATGTGGCTGAAAATAAAAACATCGGATTATGTACAAACAAGTAAATATCATCATAGCGAAACCTATACACACACACACACACACAAACACACACAATTGGCAATGGCAAGTCATTACTACTTTATTTGCATCGATGTGGTCGATTGTCACAATTGAAAATGTACGGACAAAAACCAAAAAAGAAACGAATGAAAAATATTGAAACATTGCAGACATACGTGCAGGCGCATATTTAAAACATTTTATATGGGTACTTTTTTGTCATGTTACTTTACACAAGGAAATTTCCGGCTAACAGCCCCATTTGACAAATAATGAAGGCAATCCATTAAATTCAATTTAAAATGATTCTCTTGAGTAAATTGATTCACTTGAAAATTGGTTTAAATTCCAAGCAATGGTGACGCGATGCAAAAGAGTAAAAGATGAAAAAAGTGTGAAAATTGAAAGAATGAGTTGAGAATGTATAGAATCGCGACCCATTTTATCGTAAATTCATTTACAGTGACAGCAGCAGCAGCAGCAGTAAATTAAGCACAAATCATTCGTATGTGTTAATTAATAAAATTTTCTGGTACAATTATCCAATTAGCTAGAAGTTAGACAGTGTGATGAAGCATCTTTAGCATCGTAGCTGCGTGTATCTTTCATAATATAATTTCAATTTGTATCGTTTGCTCAGGCTGTTGCCGATCTGTTTAGCAAACACAATGTTTCGCCGACTTATTATGCAAGTGTCAAAGCTAATTTGATTTTCCCAAATGATTCAATTCATTACATCCATCTAACGATATATATATACAAATGCGTGACACATATTAATATGATTAGTGCTGTTTGGCCTTTTTTTTTCCTCTACCTCGCTGTTTTTCTCATAGTTTTTGTTTGGCTCTTTATTATTGTTATTTTGTTTTTTTCTCTCTCTCTCTCTCTCTCTCTCTCTCTTACTTTATTGGCTCAATCAAATGTCGATTATTGTCTAGACAATTTTTCGTGCTGATAACAGTATCACGAAACAAAAACCCGTTTTGAATCAAACAATAATTGGAAATAAAATGACATTTAGTGGGCTCGACATGTTTGTGTATATATACTTGTGTTTTTATTTTTTTTTTTTTTTACTATCGATCGACACATTGTTTTGCGTATGTCGATGTTGTTAATTTTAAACTAAAATTAATCCTTTCCCAATACAATACCGAGTAGCACTTTTAATCAATAAAACGCACATCGTACGATTTCTGTTTTCATTTACACGGATCATTACTTAGGTCTTATCAATTGAAATTATCTTCAAGTGCGTTTTCATTTTCTCGAGAGAAAAAAAAAACGGAAATTAATTGAAATTGAAAAATTTCATTTTAAATTGATTGCCTTGCATACATTATTGAGAATTTGTTTTTCTTACTTAATCAGCATACATTTCAATTGAACTGGAAAATTGTGAAACAATTTATAAGAGTTCTCATTTTGGTTCCACAGAAATCGAAAATAAATGAAGAAATTGGGAAGAACCAAAGAAATTCACTTGAAAATGTCATAAATATTGAAAATAATTCAGGAAGCTTTGAAAACCAAGTTGTGTATAGGTCAGTGATAATTTTTGGGACTGAAAATAAATGTATAACATTTGAAATTATCAATGGAACTTTTTCAAGGTGATAAATATATTCAGAAATGAATACGGTCAATAATAAACAAATTCGAATCACGAGTAATTTGGCTGACTCAACAAGCATTGCAAAACAAAAAAAAAAAAAAAAAAAAAAAAAACAAAAAAATTTTTCTTCGGTTGTTTGTCTACGCATTTAGATCGTTCTCAAAATGATAATGATAAATTTCAAAGCAATGTTGATATCGACAATTAGAAGTGTGAGCTTTTTTATCATCGCAATTTATGGCATTTTTATCATCATAAATGGCGCTAATTCATTATGTTCTTTGCTATTTCATTGAATTCTTTGCAATTTCATTGAGTTTTTCGGGTTTTTCATTCCCATTGAGTCTTCATTCATATTGTGTGCCTTTCTCTCTTTCTCCCATGTCATTTTTTACCAAAATGATAACCCGAGACAGTTGAGTTATCAGAATTGTTCAAAGTATTTTATAAAGTATCAGTGCAATTGCCGATTAAATATACACGGAACAAAGATAGAACAAAAAAAAAAAATTATTTTATAAATAACATCGAGATACAGTTGAATTTAGACATCGTTTGGTATGGCCGCACAAATATTTTCCGTGAACAAACAAATGTGAAGAAGAAAATGAAAAAAGAAAAAAACAAATGAAAAAAAAAGAAAAGTGATCAGTTTGAACACATTGAACGAATGGAAAAAGAAAAAACACAACGCACAGTTAACTAATTTGTTTTATTATTTATTATTTTGTTCGTTTTCGTATTGATCAAACATAGCGCAAGCGATTTGTTGAGTCGGCGTATTGCTTGAGAATTGAATCGTGAATTTTGTGTCTTTCTTTTTTTTTTTTTTTTTTTTTATTATTGTTGTTGTGGCTGTTATTGAAATGGTGGTGCGTTAAATTTTCTTAGAAAAAAACGAAAGAAAGAAATTTCCTTTCTCCATTTTCTTTCTTCGAATTGTGCAATTCTTTTTACGCCAAAAAGAAAGGAAAAAAAAAAATATCCGACAAGTTGTCAAAATGCCATCGTGGCTTAAAAAACGTTTTCGCGTACTCAAAGAAGATTTAATCAATCATTTGATTGTTGTGAAAACTCATAAGAGCATCACATCATCATCAACAACAACAACAGACAGTGAACATGTGTGCGATAATAACAATGAACGCATTACAAACAATACAAAATCACCCATTCAGAAAATTCGCAATGATTTAAAAAGTCAAGAACAACAACAACAACGTTTCCGTAATAAAAGTGATATGAATGCATATCGTGATTACGCAAAATGGCGTGACCAAGTTTTAATAAGTCAAAACAATTGTGCGCTACGATGCATTAAAGAAGAAAAAATCAATAATATTGATAATGCAATTAAAATACATTGTCATCCGGCTAGCCGAATAAATCATAATAATGATTGCTCATTATCAATTGAAAAAAATTCACAAAATCACGTCAATGAGAAATCAACATCGAATGATTCAAATACCGATGATGCAATCTGTCATAGTGAAAGTGAGTTCTCTTTCGTTTAAACCGAAAAAAAATGACTTCTTTTTAGCTCATAGGCTAACATAGTGACACGAAATATCTGCATTAGTCTTTATCATAATCGAGCTTTTTTAAATTCGAAGAATAAGAAGAATAAGAAGAAGAAAAACATGAGAAAAATATTATTTTTTTTTATACACATTTTGACATCATTTTTCTTTTATAGAAAGCACTCATTCAAATGTTCTTATTTATTTCTTGTTTTTTTTTTTTCAGGTCGAATACATTCGGCGATGGTATCAAAGATAAACTATGACGCGCGTTCAGTTACCGTAGAATGGTATGAATGTAAACATTATTTATTTATGAAATGTAAACATTCAATTATTTACGTAAACATACTTTTTTTGTTTTCCCCTAGGTATGAACGTAATGAAACAAAAGGAAAAGAAATTGAATTGGATACAATACTTCAGTTGAACGCGGAATTAGCTCAACAGGAGGAATTGGCCGCGTCCATGCCGAAAATTATCAAACAAACATCATCGAATGCCTTGACGAGAGTAAGTGTTTTTTAAATTTGTTTGTAATTTTTGTTTTTTCTACTCTTATTTCAATTGTATTTTCTTGAGATTTTTTTTTTTTTGTTCTTGTGCTCTGATTTATATCGGTCACGGAATGTAGGAAGTTGATTGCAAGTTGAAAATTGCAATAGCAAAAAAAAAGAAGAAGAAAAAAACAACCACTTTAAGAAAATTTCCATTGGTCTCTCACACCATAGTCGCTTAATTAGTTCATTGATTTTTCTTTCCCACTTGCTAGTATAAAGTATATTTTATAAAAGCTCAGCCATTTGATTGCGTTTTATCGTATAAATACAATTGCAATTTTTTCGTGACACAAATTCGAGTCGATCGGGTTTCCATAGTGTTTATTCAGTTCTGTATGTAACTAACGTGACTGTTGACATGTTGCTAGGATCAGTTTTCCAATAGAAAATAATACAAAAACGAATTTTTTTTTTTCTCAACAATTTCAAGCCCAAACATTTGACCAGCCAAAATAAAATTCTCGTTTTCAAGTGTTTATCAAAAAAAAAGGAAAAAAAAAAGAAAAAAAGTAGGTGATTCATTTTGATTTCTTGAGATTGTGTGATTCACATTTTACAGCATTCCATTTCTCAATTGAAAAATGATTGGGTAATTTGTGACAGTGACAGTTGATTTCATAAAAACAAAAAAAACCAACACACACACACACACACACTAAGAAAAAAGCGAAAAATTCCGGAAAAATTCCAATTTTCTTCTTTTTTTATCTTCTCACAATCATCATAATTTTATGTACGTTTTCATCTGTGTCCGTATTTTAATATTCATGAAAACGACTGAAACAGATGTTTCAAATTTTTGTTCACATTGATTCGGTAAGTGAGCATAATTGAATATAAATGGTTCAAATGTCAAATGTTATTTTTGTTCATATTGAGTTCAAACGAAAAATTATCACCATTTTATACACACAGCAGGTTTGACCGGCTTTCATCTCAATTGCAAAGTTTCATTTTTTGCGTCTTTTTTGGTTCGTGCAAATGTTTCTTCTTTGCGCTCAAAATTAAATTCTTATCATTTTTCATTACCAAATTGTTGAGGTTGATAGTGACACCAGGGCGTTTAGATTACTTTGAATTGCATTTTTTTTTTTTCTTTTTCGAAAGAAATAAAAGAAAAAATTGAATAATAATAAAATAAATTTGCGCGTAACATTGAAAATTCACTTGAAAAAAACATAAAAGGAGCAAGCATCAAATTCATCGGATGAACAATGTGATGAGGATGAAGATGAGGAGGACGATGAAGATGAAGATGATAGCTATTATGATGAGGATGGTCAACTCCCAGCTGCAATGGTTGTATCCACAGAGAAAACGTTGTCCGGTCAATCAACCATATCGAATAACGGCAGCGGTGCCACGCTATCCATCCGAAACACCAAATCGGTATCTAAAAAAAGCAAGCCTGTTATCAATGTTCGTGCAGTTATCATGTTCTTGTTTTTTTTTTTTTTTCTTGTAACGCCTTAAGTTCTTTTCACACATTCACACAATTTTTTTTTATTTTTTATTTTTTTTTTTCTTGCTCCTTCGTTGACATTTTGATTTTATGGTCGAGTCGAGGTGTCTAAACCAGATTCGGTTCACTGCTTTTTTATCTGTACAGCAAAATGTATTTTGTTTTTTTTTTTTACTCTCTTTCTCTCTCTCTCGCCTTTTTGTGATATATTTTCTTTTGATTTAGTGTTTTTCATGTCGCAGCAGCTTGTTTTTGCCGCAGTAGCTATTTTGTTGTTGTTATTTTTGCTGTTGAAATTGTTTCTTTTGGTTTTGTAGATTGGTTGAAATCGGTTTGAGAGTAGTAGCACACAAGACGAATTTGCATTAATATTAAATTATCAAATTTGAATTTAAATGAAAATTGGCTGATAATATTTAGAAAGAGCACACATTGCACTCAATATCACATTAGATTGAAAACAAAAATGAAAGGAGAGAGAGGGAGAGAGAGAGAGAAAGGGAGGTAGAGAAGTATTCTCTTGGGCAGAGGAGATCACAATGTTCAACATAATGTTGATTGTAAGATTTATTTTCACATGAGATGGAAAACACCTCAATGAGTGATTTGAACTTTATATGATTGCATGTTTATGGAAATTGATTGAATTTCAAATCATACAACAAGGTTGCCAGCTATTTCTCTCCTCACACTCTTTCCTTTCATAACACACACTTATACATACATGGAAGCCAAAACACTTTGCCACGACTTTTTTTTTATACATTTTACTTTACAAGTTCTTTTTCCTGTTCTTCTTTTCTATTGTTGTTCCGGTATTTTTTTCTCGTATATGCAAATCGATCTTATGTGCTCAAATTGTATTATACACGCTCTCTCTCTCTCTCTCTCTCTCTTTATTTCTCTTTATATCTTTGTTTTTGGTTTTTCCCATAAAAAATTCATGTGGCCCTTAACATAAATTCGGTTAGTTCATAATAAAACTAAGCAATTTCATTGTTTTTACAGGATGCGACACAAGGAAATATTAGGTTTAATCGAGCAGCAAATCAACATTCTATGAGTTATGCATCAAATGGTAAGTTCAATTTTTCGAAATTTCTAATTTGAAGCTCATGTTCAAATAGAACAAACGATTAACGTCAACATTTACAAACACGCAAATATCTCAGTAGAACGATCGAAATCATTTCGATTGATTATGTCGGTCGCACATCCTGTGTATGCCTTCGAACTGACCAATTTCATTCAATCAACAATATTTGACTAATGTTGTTTTTATTTCCATTTCACTTTCCATTTCGATTACATAAATCAAATATATCAATCTTGTCGATGTGGATAGTATGGATCTATTTAGGTCAGACTTCTTATTCAGTGACCCCGTATTCAATCAAATGCGACGTAACACACACACACACACACACATAATATTGGAAAACAACACAAACACATTTTTGATAGCAAAATCCATAGTCAACACTTTTGAATTTGTGAATAAATCATGGAAAATTCTTTGAGCAACTTTTGATAGTTCTAAATTTACTTACCATATTTCTTACTGCATTTAATATGCTAACCATTTTTCTTTGTACCATGTTAAACAATTCCGTTCATTTCAAGCATTTTTGAGTAGTATGAACACATCAAAATGGCATGAATATATCATAATAACATGAATATACATATATATATCACAAATGCATGAATATATATTACAATTGCCATGCAAACTATTCAACAACCACACTGTAATTAGGTGCTATGCTCATGACTTTAATTACAGCGTCAAATTTTAGTTACAAAGAGAAAAAAGCTACAGGGAGAGAGAGAGGGGAAGAGAGAGGTGAAGGGAGGTGAAAAGAAGGGGAGAGAAGGAGAGAGAAGGAGAGTGAAACAAAAAGAGAAAGAGATAGGAAGAGCGAGAAAGAGAGAAATGGAGAGAGAGAGAGGTGAGAGAAAGAAAGAGAAAGAGAAAGAAAGAACGTTATACAGAAAAACGCGGTACAAAAATTCAAACGGTAAATTTAGACAAAGTCATATGAACGATGTGAAAAATGTGGTTGATCAAATGACCGGGAAATTCCACTGCCTAATGGCTTTCGTCGACAATGATTAAACAATGGCATTTCCAAATTGATGTACAACCAACTCAAATTTGAATAATAATGACAAATTGGACACAAAATGGTTTTTATTGAAATGAATTTGATTAAATGAAAAAGCATATTTTCATTATTTATAAAAGTACATCATCATCGCAACAGAAAAAGAAATAATTTCGATCGAAAAGAGAAAAAAAAAACACTTTCAACCAAACAAAAAATTTCTTATTTCACGATGAAAAACAGCTTTTATCGCAACGATAGAGAGAGAGAGAGAGAGAAAAATGGAAGTGTTAAAATACCAAAAATGGTGCCAAGTCATTGGAATGACTCGCATTCTGGTTGAGGCTATATGCCGTCATTGGCATAAATGGGCAAATGAACAAACGTGCATCTAAGCTAAATTTAGCTTAGTCTTGTCTAATCTGGTATCATATCGAAGCCAGTCTACGCAATTGTGCAAATTTATCAAAACCCTAACATTGAACTTAAATATTTATCATATATTTCCATCTTCACGCCAAATTCTATCGATCTTGACCAATAAACACGGTCTACAGAAAAAGGTAGCCAAGTGCAATTCCAATTGCAAATTTATGTATTTATGATGAATGTGGAACGTAATGGCTGTCGTTTTTTTTTTTTTTTTTTGCTTTGTTCGTCCAGAGATTTTATCACTGGCACCATTGTCAATCGTGTTTAATTTATGTTGGATTTTCCGCGACATGACCACCTACATTTAACAGTACATGTAAAAACGCTATATGCGGGGACATTCTAAAGAGAAGGAAAAAAATTCGCTTCGAATCATATATTCCGTTAAAAACAAGTGACCAGTAATGCACGATTTTCAGCAGACGAATCGTCTCTTGTTCATTTTGAAATTGCTGTTATTAAAATACATAGAAAAAAAAAACAAGGGGGAAGGGTACGAAAGTGAGAGAGATAGAGAGAGAGAGAGAGAGAGAGAGAGAGAGAGAGATGGAGAGAGAGAAAGAAAGACAAAAAAAAGTGTTGCTTTATTACAAGCACGAACGAATCAAAGCAATTAATATTTGCTTCAATGGATGAGGCTACGCAAAGTGAAATACACAAACACACACACACACACACACACACACAAACATACCGTACGGCACAGCACGAATCAACCAAATTGAACGATAGACGGAAAACCGCTGGTATTAATTCAGTTCAACACTTTGATTTTCATTGTGCGATATTGCTTGATATTGGACAAACGAAGTGTGTACTTTTTTTTTTTTTTTTTTGTTTACGGTGTGATGGTTACCACGGCCACGAGCGTTTCGCTTGACTTGGATTGGTGTGAGTGGAATGAATCGTCGAATGATGTTTTGGTTCGGGTGACTGAATCGAAATCAGTCTTATACATTCTTTTTTTTTCCATCTATACATGGTATTTTCGATAACGTGCATGTAACAAAACAGTCAAACATCATATTCAAATCGAACATATTTGATCGTATCTGAACAACTCATTAGACAAATTATACATCAACAAAAAAAAAGGAAGAAACAACAAAAAGAAAAATTCGCTCTTCACATGGAAAATGAGCTTGTCGATGTTTTCGTAATAAAATAATACATGAAAATTTGAATCGAATGCGTCGCGCGCGCTTTTTTCCACTTGATTGCGGTCACAAAGATATCATATGCCACAAACGTTGTTTAACTTGAAAGCAAACCAGACGTGTACACATTAAACGTATCCTCACTCGCATCAACAATTAGCGATACCGTTGTCAACAGACAAAAAAAAAATACTGCGTTTTTTTCCCTCTTCTATAACTGTTTATTTTCACCACAATTGTTTATTTTTTTAAATTCGCTTTTGAATTTGTTTTTTTCAAATATTCTGTTAAAAAATAAAACACTATCGATCAAAGTGAAAAGCCAAACGGACGCAATCAAAAGCAACTCAATAATAAATTCATAGTGATTTTTTTTTTTTTTGTTTTATCTGTTAGTGCAATTTTGTTTTTGCGGTGAATGGTGAGCAATTTTTGTTTCTCTTGGTGAGCAATTTTGGTAAGTGAAACATTTACCGAACAAGCATAAACAAAATTTTCAACAAATTTACACAAAATACAAAAGTGTCGAAGGGTTCGGTTCGTTGATGTCAATCGTTACATCCTGTGTGTATGTGTCTAGGTGAATTTATTTTATTTTACGCGTGGGTTCAAAATGAAAATCGATCCAAAGCAACTTAAAAGCAATAAAAGTGAGTAAAAGACATGCATTTAGTATGAACTGAGACAGAACATCTTAAGACCCGTCTGTTTTTTTCTTTTTTTTTACTCACCCTTAATATCTATCTTCATCTTAAAATTATTTTATCGGAAAGAAAGCGAAAACATCTGGATTTTTTTTTTTTTCATCTAATCGCAGACATTTGGTTTTTGAAGGAATTTTTTCTTGTAGAAAGACGCGGAAAATTGGAGAAAAAGCGAAAGAAAAAAAAAAATTAAAGAAAGGGAAAAAAAAAATAGATGAAAATTAAAAGAGAGAAATAAAGATGAAGAATGAAGAAAAAAAAAAAAAATTGAAAAAAATGCGTGGAAATAATTGATACTGAAATGAAAAGACGTTAAAGAGAAAAGAAAAAATTCAAAGAAAAATGATTTGTTACGCCAATGCAATCAGCTGATCAATTTTTATTACAGTATCTGTTTCTTTTTTTTTTTTTCTTTTTTTCTTTCTAAATGTTCTGGTTAATAAGAAACGGTGTGTATGTAATTTGCATGCGCTACACCAATTAGTTTATCGATTTTGTATCAGTTTAAAACCGTTGGCTGTCCGATACATCTACGCCATTCTCATGTATGATTTGCTTTTATGCGTTGTGTGTGTGTGCGTGTGCGTGTGCGTGTTTCTGTGCTTCGATTTATGACTTGATTCAATGGTTTTATCCATATCAGACGCTAAACATTCATTCGCAAACAGATGTATCGAATCAATAAATCAACTGATTGAGAAATAAATAAAAAAAAAAAAAATTCAAAAACACACACACTAATTATTGAACTGAGGAGATAGAGTAATTAATGCGAGTATTTACTTTCATGGGCGTTCAATGTGCCTTGATGATGAGAGGCATGCTTTATCCACATTTGGTTGCATTTAATTTTGCAACACGATCGAGCAAATTCTAAACAAATTTATATATCATATTTTCTCATTGTTTCATTTTGTTTTTGTACTGAAAAAGGATGTTTTTTGCTTCCGTCGACCACGATAATTCTGTCGGCAAAATTTAGATTGTCAAACAGTGAAATAGATACCAAACATGGTTAATGCATGTTTACATTTCATGTTTTCTCGCACGATTTATTCAACTCTCTTTTTTTGGTTGTCTCTTTAGATCTTTCTCTCTCTCTCCTCGTCATCGTTACTCTTTAGTCTATCCCCATTTCACTATCTTCCATTTGTTTTCTCGCTTAGTCTCATTTCTCGAGATTTTTTCCCTCTTTAAAATGGCCATACAAAGCATCGAATAAATGGTGACCGATATTAATCCAAATCGAGAAATGAGAAATGAAAAATTTTCCAAACGGTATACCATATGATACACATTCAGTGTACAATTTTGTTTTTTTTTTTTCTTTTTCTTTCGTTGAGGTCATGGCAGCCACGATAATTTCAATCACAATATACATGTCCACCGTGACCGTGAATGAAATCCATTAAAAATGTACAAATATTTATAGATTTTATTTCTTTTCATTCCGTTTGATATAGTCTGTTGTGTTGGCCTATTTGGAAATGGATACATGTGTTAAATCGTCGAACATATTCATCGTTCGATGAAAAGTAGAAAAAAAAAAGAAAGGAAAAAAAAAGAAACAGCAATGAAACAAAATGTGCTCGAACTATGTGGAGCAATTTAACCGGAAAACTAAACGATTCATTCGATGCAAAGTCGAATAACGAAGAAAATGAAAATCAAAATGACCGATTTTCCAATTCAAATATCGGAACGAATGAGCGTGATAATGTGTGCCCAGTTAAAATTACTAATATATATTTCGCCAATTATCAGGTGCATTGGATTAGATCGAATTCGATAAAAGATTTTAATATTGGTTATTAAGTGACACATATACATGGTACACAGCCCCATGGTAATACGTATGGCATGCATTCAGTAATTCAACATTGAATTGTATGTACACACACTTTGTATGTACAAAATGTACATAATTTCGGTTTTTTTTTTTTCTTTCGAATTGTATCTGAAACGTATACGAAATGCGCGCACTCCTTCTATGGTCATTTTAGTTTGATGCAAACTTGAATATTGTTTGTTTTTATTTTATTCGGTGTGCATGACAGCTGTGCGTTACGCGCACTGCTCACAACAATGTTCGACGGTCAAAAATTCAAAATGCCGGGAAAGAGAGGGGGGAGGGCATTTGACGCTTACACTCATCATAGTTTTTCATCGACGTCATTATTGTTGTACGTTGAATGCTCATTTATTCGTAACATTGAATTCATTTTCGATGAACGGTACATTGTGTACGGCATACATTTTGTTGTGAAAAACTAAAAGTTTTTTTTTTTTCTTTCTCTCATTTTCGGCTCCATTTGATTGATTAATGGAAATGTGTGCACAGACAAAAAAAAGAACACTTTTTTCGTTCTTTATTTAAATATACGAAATAAATTCGTTGTGATTGGTTTAACATTATTTTGTTATCGAAAAACATAGTGTATCAAAGTTATAAATAAATAATGGCAATTGAATTGAAATAAAAGCGACTATTAATGTTTTGAGTTTTTTTGGTATAGAAATTCAATGAGAATGGAAAATACCGCATATCAAAATCAATACCCAAAAAATTTTCCGTGGCGTGCATTGAACTTTTTAAGCAAATATATTATGCTTCAATGTATATTGTTGTTTAATTCATTCTTTCCTCTCTTTCTCTGCCCCATCTTTCGAATCATTGTCAGTTTTTCATAACGGTTGTTTAATTCAACACCTGAATTGTAATTCGCATAGTTCAAAAATTGTGGCATTTTAATTTCCGTACAGTAAATTAATTCCAAATCAATGTTGTGATTCATTGAAATAGAGTTTGTGTGTTTCGTTTGCAAGAAAAAAGAGAAAAAAAAAAAATACAGAAATTGTTGACGTTAATTCGATAAATATTTGAATTCGGGTATTCATCATATTCGACGAAATAAAGGGAAAAAGAGAATAATAATAAATTTGTGCAAAAAAAATTATGGGGCGTTTTCTTTTATGTACATTTTGTACAGGTAATCGAACAGCCAGAGCGACTGTTAATCAAAACGGTCAAGGTGATCACATTGAAAATATTCCACCACAATCACAGCTACCAACAAAAACATCGTCCATTCGAAATACATCAAGAATGTCAATGGTTCAACCAGCGCCAGCTGCACCGTCCGTTATTCAAACAACCGCAACTAATCCAACTGGACGACGATCATATGTTGTCAAAGAGGTTGAACGATTAAAGGAGAATCGCGAAAAGCGACGTGCTCAACAAGCCGAAATGAAAGAGCAAAAAAATGCGCTCATGAATATGGATCCGGGCAATCCCAATTGGGAATTGGCAGCCATGATACGGTATGTTCATTTAATTAATAGTTTTTGTTTTATAGCTTTTTTTTTTTGTTTTTTTTGCAATAGAATCTATTTTTTCTTGATTATTTTGACTTTCATATGACCGCTCGCAATAATGAATGATTTTAATTTCTATTTCATAACAAAACAAAAAAAAACAAAAAACAGTGAATATCAGAGTCAAATCGATTTCCGACCATTGACCGATGGTCAAGCCATTGAAGATCATCAGATAACGGTATGCGTGCGCAAGCGTCCAGTTAGTCGAAAGGAAATGATGAAAAAGGAATTGGATGTAATATCGGTGCCGAATAAAGATCAATTAGTTGTGCATGAGCCAAAAACAAAAGTTGATTTAACCAAATATTTGGAAAATCATAAATTTCGCTTTGATTATGCATTCGATGATACATGCACCAATGAATTGGTTTATAAATATACCGCAAAGCCTTTGGTAAAAACTATATTTGATGGTGGCATGGCAACATGCTTTGCATATGGTCAAACTGGTTCAGGTAAAACGCATACAATGGGCGGCCAATTTAATGGCAAAACTCAAGACTGCAAAAATGGTATTTATGCAATGGCCACTAAAGATGTATTCAATTTATTGAATGGACCCAAATATCGTCATTTGAATTTAATGATTTCATGCAGTTTCTTTGAAATTTATAGCGGAAAGGTGAGTTTATCAATCAAATAATTCTCAATTCATTTTCCACAAATTTACGAGAATTTCAATTATTTCCCTTTGTTAATTGAATAGCTCGAATATATTTCGAAATGAAATTCTCGTTTTTGAGATTCTTGTTTCAATTATTTCGAAAATTAATCAATGCAAATATTCATTAATTGAATTTCATTTTTGCTTTTGTGTGTGTGTGTATGTGTGTGTTTGTAATGCAGGTATTTGATTTGCTGGGAGATAAGCAAAAACTTCGGGTGCTTGAAGATGGAAAACAGCAAGTACAAGTGGTTGGATTAACTGAGAAAGTGGTTGATAGCGTAGAAGAAGTGTTGAAATTAATTCAACATGGTAATGTGACACGCACCTCAGGTCAAACATCAGCCAATGCAAATTCATCTCGATCGCATGCCGTTTTTCAAATTGTACTTCGACCACCTGGTTCGACACGTGTACATGGTAAATTCTCATTTATTGATTTGGCTGGTAATGAACGTGGCGCTGATACATCATCAGCAAATCGGCAAACACGTATGGAAGGTGCTGAAATTAATAAATCATTATTAGCATTGAAAGAATGTATTCGAGCATTAGGTAAACAAAATGCACATTTGCCATTCCGTGTTAGTAAATTGACACAAGTGCTACGTGATTCATTTATTGGTGAAAAAAGTAAAACATGTATGATTGCCATGATATCGCCCGGTTTAAATTCATGCGAACACACATTGAACACATTACGATATGCAAATCGTGTTAAAGAATTGGTCGTACAAGATCCAGAAACGCGAAATGATGGCGTCGAAGAAATGGAATCGGATGACAATCATAAAAATGGTGACACAAATGAAAATGAATATGCACATTTACGATCACTTAGTGTAAGTATGGTTTTTGCATCATTTGGTTTTTTTTTTTTTTCATTTTGACTTTTTCTATGTGATTTATTTCCAACGAAAAAGAAAAAATGTACACATCAAATGATTTCTCATTCTTTTTATTTACAGGAGCATGATATGTCTGACGATTTACTCAACCAGCATGCAGCGATTTCGGAAATTCAGCAAGCCGAAGAAATCGTTGTCGATCAACACAAAGCTATCAACGAATTTTTGACACAATTTGTGCCAGAGTCAATCGAGTTGTACAACATGACAAACAATGTGGACTATGATCAAGATGGTGAGTAAAGAGTTTAAAGCTGTTTGTTAAATTCAAAATAGATTTTTCCATTCAAATTCAAGTTTTTTTTTCTCACAAATTTATCAAAAAAAAAAAAAAAAAAAAAAAATATGGAAAAAATTCATTTAGTTGACAACCGGCACTTATTAGCATTTTAAATTTATTTCCGTTAGTCGAAATCAAAACGAATTCAATTAATTTCTTCATAATTTCCATTTTAATTTTGAACAATGAACAGCATACAGCAAGCGTGGTGAAGAGTTTTTTGCACAATTGGCTGACCTGGCGACAACCTGTCGAAATTTAATGGCTGATTTCCGTGGAAAGTTGGCAAACGAAGAAATGTTATCACATAATGTGCATCCTGGCAAGCGTTAAACTAATATACTCACTTTTTCGTTACAAAAATTACACACGCAACAAAATGCAAACACAAAAGAAGAAGAAGAAGAAGAAGAAGAGAAAACCACACAAACACATCAATTTTGTTATTTTATTGAAAAAAGAGTTGGAAAACAAGTGAAAATTGTGGGGAAAAAAAAACGAATAAAAGAGAAAGCGATAGAAGGAGAAGTAAAAGAAGGAGAAATAGTGAATAATCCGATTAAAAATCCATTCATTAATTCTAACAAAAATACAACAAAAAACTACTTTATTCTCATCAATTCACATAAAAATGAAAAATTGCTGGATTTAAAAAAAAAAAAAAAAAACAAAACAAAAAAATTCTATACTCAATCTAATCAGCAATTGTAATTGTAAACCAATTTTAAGACAAGAGAATGAAAAAAAAAAACGCCCACATTTGTTAATGCTTTAAATAAAATTTTCTGCAACCAAAAAAAAAAAACAAAAAACAAAATAATCTCTTGGCCGTAATACGGAAAAATTCGGAAAATCAAAGCAAAAGAAAAAAAAAAATCACAAACAAAAACGAAGCAAAAAAAAAAAAAAAAAAAACTATTCAACAATGAGTTGGTAATTTATTTTATAATCATTAATATTAATTGGATAAAAGAAAGCAATTAATATTACAATTAACATTAACAAGAACCAATAAGAAATAAAGGAACAAAATTCTAAAAGACAGACATTATTTGTTTACATTAATTTTGTGTGTTTTATATATACTGGAGGCAATTGTCTGAAGTGGTGATGCTGAAAAAGGTATTTGCACCATGGTGAAGAGAAAGAGAGAGAGAGAGAGAGAGAGAGAGAGAGAGGGAGGGGGTAGAGTTTGATGCTTGAAAAAAGGTTACAAATTGACGACCATAGTAAAAGGTAGGAAATGTGAAACTTGACTCTTTCAGGTCATGATGTCGAACATTCAACCGCAACTGTTGTTCTTTTGTTTTCACTTTCAAAAAGGGTAAAGAAAAAAAAAGGTTAAAATGAAATAAAGCGAAATAAAAATGCAAACCATTTTTTATAACAACACATATTTTTTTTTTTTTATTTGAAATTGATTGGATTTTAATGTATTTTTTTTTTTTTTTTTTTGTTTAAACTTTATTTATTTATTTATTTTTTTAACATCGTAACATTTAATAAATTATGTTAATCATTGAGTGGCAATGACGTCCATCTCAAAACATTGGCACTCCAATCTATTCAAAACCGGTTACGTTATGAATTAAAATGCATCGTGTATTATGCATCAGACATGTACATGTCTTTAGCATAAAAATAACTGACATCATCTCGCGTGTTCAGCATTAATTCAGAAGAATAGCATCGACAATTTTAATTTTAACCCCGAACTCAATGTAAGCGAATTCGTCGCTTTTATTTAATAATATGATATTTTTTTTTTTCTCTTTATTTCTTTCTCTTTGACATTTTGACGAATCAGCACAAAAAAAAACAAAGAAGAAAGAAAAGTGAACGTTAACTCTGAATCTGGTCGGGGTTTCACTAATCATCGATGTTATTCAAATGACCGTGTTTTACAATCATATTTATCTCTTACAATATTACTCATTCTATTTACTCTATCCTTTTTCTTTTTATAAATGTGTGTGTGTGTGTGTGTGTTTTTAAATATTTTTTTTTTTTATTTTTCGAACTTTTGACATGTAAGAAACATTTCAATTAACGACTAGATCAAAGAGGTTTGATTGGCTCTAAAATTTATTATTGACATCATTTATTATAGTATTGTAAATTGAATCGGTGGGAATGCAAGTGCACGTTTTGCGACGATGCCAAACATGAACCCCAAACCGGAGAAAGAGAGAGAGAGTGATATATTATATATTGCGATATGAAAAGACCAGAATTTCAATTTTGAATAATCAAAATCGTATCATTGAATGACTGAACATTATAAACACTAAAGTTACAATATTATATGAAGTCTTGATGAAATAATATGGAAACTTTAATCGGAAATATTGGTGCATTTCATCAATAATTCATTCGGTTGGGATAGCATGTTTATATAGCAATAAATTTGAAATGTTCATGGGTGGCATTGTATCAAGACTTTCACTTTTCTTCCTATAAACATTATCATTTTAATCTTTTGTATTTCACAATGTTTTGAGTGAATTAATGTTACAATATTTGAAATAAACTTTGAACCAAAACTGGATAGTATTTAGTCTTCAAAAATTATTTATAATATGCATTTTGGTTAATAGTAAAGTTCTAAACATTCAGTTCATTTTTCCAGTAAAGATGCTGTTTTCGTTGATGATATATTGGTGTACATTTTGTGGTTTTCATTTAATATAGGCGTTTATAATAGCTTTTTCATAAATTGTTGCCAACATGGAATTTATCTTTCAAGTTATCTTCAAACATACATATACACTTCGAAATGGGGTTGAAGTGCACGTGTACCGTTGTACACGCAATGGTATTGTCATCAAAAGAGTTAAGGGAAATTGTGTACTCTCAGCCAACTTTTTGCATAAATCAAGGTGAGTGTTGAATCTTCAAAGAGAAGGAAGAACAAGAGCCGACAGTGTGCAAATGAGGATAAGAGAAAAAGTGAGATTTTTCTCTAGAAAGAGAGAGAGAGAGAGAGAGAGAGAGAGAGAGAGAGAGAGAGAGAGAGAGAGAGAGAAAGAGAAAGAGAGAGAGAGAGAGAGAGAGAGAAAGAGAAAGAGAGAGAGAGAGAGAAGAGAGAAAGAGAAAAAAGAAAAAAAGAGAGAAAAGCAAGAAAAAGAAAGCAATATCAACAGAGTAAGAAAGATCGTAACAACGAAAACAAGGAAGAAAGAAACAGACGGAGAAAAACTTAAAGGGAAACGAGAAATCAAATGAATCTACAATTGTAATTACGCAGTACGATTTGTGAAATGGCAAGTAAACATCAATTTATCTTGTATTTTGTCGTGTGTCTCATTATATATAAATCGCTTTTGTAATCAATAAAAGATCAAAAACTTATCCTTTATCAGTAACATATAGGCAAAGAAAATGTGGTAAAAAAAAAAAACAAAAAACAAATGGCAATGGAGTGTAAAAGGTTTTTCATTGAAAAATGACAACCGGATACGAGCAAACAATTTTTCCCGATTTTTTTCTCCCTTCTCTGTCTTTGCCCCGTTGCCCCCGTTGCTCCCATCTCCACCCCATTTCTCTCTTTAATCGAAGAAAAGAATTACAAACTGTTATAAATAACGACAGTTGACAGCAAAAATGCAATTTAGCTGTACATCATCATGTCAGTGAAAATAGTTGCTCGTTCTCATCATCATTCGTCGTTGTTGTTATCGTCGTCGTCGTCGTCGTCGTCGTCGTATAGTCGTCATCGGCAGTGGTGGCCCACAAAAACATATGCCTGGAATTTGTTCATTGAATTTGATGTGCTTGAGTGAGAGAGTGAGTGAGTGAATGAGTGAATGCTACTTGTGCATACAACAAAATCCATGTTGCACTACAAAGTACAATGATTGAGTGGAGAGGCTCAAACAGTCCTTGGCTGACTGAATTCATTTATGATTTAAATGTTATCAAACTAGATTGTGTATTTTTACTTCTCTATATATAACATTGTAAATCTCTTTTTCACCACAAAAACCAAACAACTTTATATTGAATTTCTCTATTTTCCATTTTTCACTTCTATTTTTCTTTCAGCAATTTCGCAGTTAAGGACAATTTTCAATGCTTGTGGTGAGCCATTTTCATAATTTTGTTTATTATATATGAAGGACTGGTGTTGGTTTTCAAAATCGAACTGATGAGAGAGATAGAGAGAGAGAGAGAGAGAGAGAGAGAGAGAGAGACCTTCAATATGAAATCAGGAAATTGACTTATCCGGCATGTACCAAACTTATCTTCATTCAGGGAATTTAGACACCAATTGAAACATAGCACTACTACGAACAAAATTCGAAAAATGTTTCTTCACTTATTTTGTGTGTTTATTTGTTTGTATGCTTGAGTGTATAGTGTTTATGTTATGTCAATACATTTTGTTTTGTTTTGTTTGTTTTTTTTTTTCTTTTAAATATACATGAATTATACTCATAGAGATACGTGACACATTTTTGAGCTAATATTATATGTGTTTATTTATTTACTTATTATTTTTTTTTTTTTTTTTTTTGTTCCTTAGTGTTTTTCTTTTCTTCAATTTTTTTCTTGGTTTTTATTTTATTGAAAAATATTCCCAACAATTAATTTGTATTTGCACATTTTACGAAGATTCAAATGCATGTTGTTCATATTTTTTTTTTCACTTTTTATTATTCTTATTATTATTATATGTTCAATGTCATTCCAATCAAACTTGGCCGAGAAATAGATAATCAGATTATATCGGCTTTTGATTGCATTTCTACATCCACTTTGTCCATTTATTATTATTTGATTGTATTACCGTTGTCGGTATCGTCGTCATCGTCATCATCGTCATCAGTGGCGGCGATAACAGTTGCAACATTCACTAGGAATACGTTAAAATATTCCGATAATTTTTCCCGATATCGTAGCTCAAATTATTATCTTTTATTTATCATAGAAATTTCAATGTGACATAAAAATGACCTTATATGGAGTCTTGTGTCAAGAGCATTTTTTTTTTGCACGTAATCAAACTCTCTTTTTTATGAAAAGCGATTTAGTTTAATAAAAAAAAAAACTTCTCTGCTGCATTGAAAGCGTCCCTTTCGCATCAAAATCAGATCTTTTGCATGAAATGGGGACTCTTCCGCGTCACACACGTCACTTTCGTGTTAAAAGCGGTATTTTCGAGTCAAAATCGGCATTTTCGAGCCCGAAAGCGAAATTTTTGAGACAAAAGCGTTATTTGCGCCTGATAAAAAAAAACATTCCGGTTCAAAATCGATATTTTCTCATCAAAATAGACTTTTGTCGAATCCAAAATCAACCAATTTTGTCATCAGCAACTGTTTAGCGTCAAAACCGAAAAATGCTAATCGAGAATTGCTACGGCATCAAAGTTTTTGTGTCAAAAATGACACTTTACGAAATTTTGTACTGTAAAATGCATGGTAAATCGCCCTTCAAACACATTCTCAGCATATTATTACGTTCAAATAGCTGAAAATAGTCCATTTAGTCAATATGAAATAACTATGGTTATGTTACGGTCAAAAGCTTACCGTTCATTATTCAATCCAAGCGTATAATATTCATTTATATATGAAACTGTATTTAACAATATACTTAAATCTTTTCACATTGTCAATATTTTCAGAGTCAAAACCTAATTAAATATTGATCGTTTGCATAATAACGGAGAAACAAATGCGATCAAACTGTTTATTATTTCCAATCTCTCTTGATTCTCAGCTAATTTTCATTATTCTTCTTTTGCATAAGCATTTTATTCTTTGTTTTTTTTTCTCTTGTGTTTGTGTGTATTTTTACTTTTTTTTTTTTTTTTTTTTTTTTTTTTTTTTTTTTTTTTAATAATATTTGGTTCTCTTTTACAGCAATATCCAATGATTCAACGAATATATCACATTGTAAATGCGATCCGGCATTTAAAACGTTGCACGTTCAACGAAATAATGGCAAAAGACTTGGCGCTTATTCTAAACACTTTAAGTCTTGTGCAGTCATCAAATAAATACCGTAATTATAGATAGTGCATTTTGCTATTAAATACTCGCACATAAATCTTCACCTAAGGTCATGCTGATGAAAGAGAGAGAGAGAGAGAGAGAGAGAGAGAGAGAGACAGAAAGAGATACAGGGAGAAACAGAGACAAGAGGTGTAGAATATCTACACAAAGGGCCGCATCTATACTGTTAATGAAAGTTATTACGATTAAGTTCTTTTTTTTTCTCTCTCCACTCTCATCATCTTGTTGTACTTCTTTTGTGGTAAATGTTGACTCTGTTTATTATTATTACTCATGTATTATGTATTATGTCTTAAATATTAATTGCACTCCTTACGAATTTAATACATCATAAATTTATCTATTATTTACAATTTTACTTGCAATAGTCAGGTGATTATAGACTCAGTATATCATCATTTATTTTCAATATAATTTATATACATAATTTTCCAAAACCAGCTTATTCGAGATATCATCGGAGAGAAACTATTGTTTTCTCACTAATTCTCACACTTTATCTTTCATCCAAACAGTTATCTCTCTTACTCTCTACCTCCCTTCCTCGTTCAATGAATTCTCTCTCCATTCCCTCTGTTTTGCTTGAAAGACTCCCTTGTTTCAATATTCTTCTTGTTTTTCCTTCTCTCTTGGCTGTTCTGTTCTTTTTCTCCCTTTTCTCACAATTCTCTCTCTTTTCCCTCTTCTCCCTATTCTCCCTTTTCTCCCTCTTTCCCCCTTTCCCCTCTCTCACACATCTATACTCTTTACTTGGTTTTTTGTCATGTTACCTTTGCTCATTTAAACTATATTTTAAATCTAACAACACACATTTATGTTTAATAAAGGGTTTGAGTTTGATATTTTGTTTGTTTGTTTGTTTTTTATTTATTTTTTAACTTGATAATGATCTGTTTTCTGCATATGTTTTTTTTTTGTTTTTTTTTTTTTTTTTGGTTTTCTTTTTGAGGTATCAATACGATATATATGATAATAACAACCAGTGAATCATTGATAGTTCTTTATTTTTTTTTCAACTAAATTAACTTTTGATAAATATATTGATTGAAAAAATAATACTCTAATCCTCATAAAATAAAATATAGAGAGAAAGAGTCAATGAAAATGTGGATATGAAATGTTTTTCTTTTGATTAAAATCGAACTGTTGCTAGTTTTTTTTTTTTCTTCGAAAAATATGTTTTTACTTTACTCATTTTCTGATTAACTTGTTTACCACTGATGAAATCCTCTTTCGTACCATTTTCTTGGTATATTTCTTTTTGTTTTTCTCTTTTCATTTCTTCTTTGAATGTGTTATTTTTTTTTTTTTTTTTGCTCTGGTTTCTTTGACATTTCAAGTGGGAAAATGTCAAATGCGAATGTTATTATTTCTCACATTTATGTCTCCCCTACATATGCATGAAATAAATATTCCTTACTTTTTACCTACAGTTTTTTTTAACCAAGTGGTTTCATTATAATTGACTTATCTAATTTTGCTTACAGCTAATCTAAAAATAGAAATATATTGTTTGATAGAGTAGATTTGATACGGTATATTAATAAAAAAAAAAACTGCTTGTTGCGGTCCATATTCGGAACGTTTTCAATTTTTCTTTTCGTTTGCTTCTCATTCAATTTTATGTGTTTTCTGTTTTTTTTTTGTTTTTTTTTTTTTTTTTTGTTTATTGTTCTTTCAATCTTCATTAATCCACTGTTTCCGAATGAAAATGTCTGCATTGTTGCAAAAAGAATGAAAAAGGTCTTATATTAGTATTTTTTTTTTTTCACTTTATTTTGCTAAACACTTTTTATAATGAATTTTTCTAGCATTTTTTGTCTTCTTGTTTTTTGGTTATTTTATTATTTCCAAAATGTTCTAAGGATTGCTCGAGGATAGAGTTGGCCAAAAACATAAAGAAAAGAAAAGAAAGAATTTAACCAACAAACGTAATAAATAGAATCTAAGAGATAGAAATTCTCATGGAATTTGCAATGGAATTTTGTTGAACAGATATGATGCTCCCCATTGCTGTTGTGTTTATATATTTGAATAACAATAAAGATAAATAAATCATGGGTTAAAGCGGAAATAAGATGAATCTCCATTGGGATAGAGTGTGTGCATGTGCGTTTTGGCCTTCAGGCCAATATGCATTTTTATCAAAATATATATATATATCTATATTCCCCATTGTGTGGAAAATACTTCACATGAAACATTTTTGTAGCTGCTGGCACGACCATCAAAACAAAAGTTCAATTTTAATTGCAAGAAAAGAGAGCAGTCTTAACAATGTGTACAGTGTAATGTACAAAAGTGTGTATTTCCTTATAGAAAGGAAAATTTACTTTGTGAAATAAAAATATTGAAAACATTCCATTGCTACTAGTAGCTGTTTGGCTTCCATCACCACCACCACCACCATCACCACTCTTTTTCATTAAGTTAACTGCGAGAAATGTGTCAAACTGATTAAATATTAACTCGTGTGCGTGCGTGTATGTAATTGTATGCTTTTCATATACACATTTTATTTGATCCAAACTCTGTTATTGAACAGTTCCAATTTTGCGTAAAACACATTGAACTTTTATAAAATTGACGGTAAAACTCATTTAACTTTTGTGTACAATTGCAAACTACAAAATGAACACGAATTCGATGAACAAAAACTTTTGAATTATTTTCAAAATAATCGTAAAAATATTGTATTGAATTGAACGCAGATGCGAAGCTTTATCAGAAAAAAAAAAAAAAAAAAAACTCAATAAGCAATCAGTAGGTGAAGATAGTGGATATTATAGATTTTATCGATAAATTCACTTTTAGAATTAGCATTTAGTTAAAATATTCTTTTATTTTGTTAATGTTGAACGTGACTCTGTTTCTTTGCTACCAATTTTACGTTCGAAAACATTCATAATCCATAATGATTTCGTTTCGTTTCTTTATTCTACTTTTGACATCTTTTCCATAGCTTACGATTTAAACAGTTTGTTGACTTTGCAATTGCTGGGGTTTTTTCCTTTTTTTTCTAATTCGTCTCTCTCATAAACGTCATTCAAAATTTACATTGTAAATGTTCGCGGAGAGACCGTGTGTTATGTTTTTTTTTTTACCTTTTTTTCTCTTCCTCCCTCTCTCTCTCTCTCTCTCTTGCTTTTTTCTGCACTACTCTGTTGATATTTGAAAACTCTCAATGTCATCTCATCGGTGAATTATCAGAAATGAAAACGAACTCTCCACCACTTCGTTTGTAACTCTTTGCTTAAGTGAATGAAAATAAGTAGACACTGAAGTATCATCTGCTTAAAGTTATTTTTTTTTTTCTCTTTATTTCTTCTTCTTTTTGTTGTTGTTGTTGTTGTTGTTTTTGATGGGTTTTGCATTCATGCGTTTTATCTGTAAAATAAAGAATATTTGGGTTAAGTTAAGTGGATATACAGACACAAATAAATCCAACAGAGACATAGACTTAACGAATGTGAAAAAGAGAGAAATGAACTTGGACGATGCAAGAGGGAGAGGTTGGAGTACAGGGAGTAAGGTTGGGTTAAAGAGTAGAATGAGAGAGAGAGAGAGAGAGAGAGAGAGAGAGAGAGAGAGAGAGAGAGAGAGAGTGATATAAAATAGAGAATAAGAGAGATCATGGAATGAGAGAAAGAAATAAAAAGTAGAGATAGAGAGACTCCCTGGGAGCAAAAGAGAGAAAAATCGCGAATGAGACCTCTCTCGAGTGTAATAAAGGATAAAACCGAATGGGTAAACGGAGGCTAAAGAAGGAGAGGGAATTTGGATAAAAATATGTAAACAAGACAGTAAAACTGCAAGTGAAAAAGACAAAAACAAAATAAAAACGAAAAAGAGAGAAAGAGAGAGGGAGAGGGAGGGAGAGAGAGATAGAGAGAGCGAGAGGGAGAGAGAGGGAGAGGAAGAGAGGGAGAGAGAGAGAAAGAGAGGGAGAGAGAAAGAGAGGGAGAGAAAGAGAGAGAGAGAGAGAGAGAGAGAGGGGAAAGAGAGAGAGAGAGAGAAAGACGAATCAGGAATGATTGAGAGAGAATAAGTGTTGTTCAATTACTGCATAAAACATAAACGAATTTAAGAATATGATTGAAACGATGATTTTATGATTATTTAAATAATGGCATTTGAAATGAGAATTTCCTTCTCGTCAATGTCAATTTCAATATAAACGAGCAAATGATTTTGCTTAAGAAAATTGTAATCGATTACAATTTCCATGATTAATGACGTCCTTTAAGATAGCATGCCATTTCTCACAAAGCCAATTTTGATGCTTGTTGCTGGTTATGAAATGACACAACCATTTCCATTGTAAACGATTATTATGGCAACAATCAATATATTTGCTCTGTCACACATCTTGCGGACGTGTGGTTTTTCTTTTTTTTTTCTTTTTTTTTTTCTCTCTTTCTGCATGAGACAAATGGTGAGCGCACGTCGATTTTAGATCTGTAATAATGTTTGATTGTGTATTGAAAGGTTTGCAGCTTCAACTCTGATATTGGCAATACGTTTCTTTTTCATTTCTCATTTTGTGCCATGTCACTGAATGAGAGAGTTTCCCTTGTTTGCTCATCAAAAATGCTGTCATCATCAAGTAAACAACAGTTAGTCAAAATGAATAGGAGGAACGCGAAAATGGCAATTCATTCGGTTAATTTTCACACAGTAAGATAAATGTTGTTAATAAATAGTTTGGTCACATAATTAATCTTTCACATTTGTTAGCCGAAATAGCTGGTTGGCTGTGGCCTGGCTCGTATTGTCATTGTTTAACAAAATGGTCAAAGTCATTGCGAATTATGCGTACAAATGATAGATTAGTTGAAACCGTAACTTTGTGAAGCGTAAAGGACATACAAAACTGATACTGGACGACATCAACGTCATCAGTATTCGGTTCGAGTTTTTTGGAAATTACAAAACCGTTAAATACTTTTTCTAATTCAAACATTTTCAAGCTCCTTCGAATTCCGTTTAAAACGCAGTTTTTATCAACATGCAATCAACAACAACACCGAATATTCAATGGAATTCAAGACAACGATTTCGATTTAAATTAATTCAAACTCTTTCTCTCTCTCTCTCTCTCTCTTTCTTTTTCTCTTTCTCTTTCTCTTTTCAGGTTCATTCATCGAAAACCGGGAGCTTGTTAGACGTTTCAGACGATTAAATCGAATATTATTCGCAACTTTTTCATTCGCTATTCATCGTAAGATTTTGTGCATCAAATGTCACTTGTTTCAGCTCGATCGAACACCGTCTACTACACATGTCTGCAAAATTCATCATCAACAAGATTTTGCCATGAATACAAAGCTAAAATGAAATTCACTTTGAATGCTTTTTTAATGGGCTAAAGTTATATATATATGCATATGGATAGAACTTTTCACGTATTTACCAGATTTTGGAGATAACTTTAATCTTATGCCCATTTTCAGTCTTCCAATAAAACGTATTTTACACGCTAAGCGAGCTTTTTTTTCTCTTTTATCTTCTTCTTCTGCCCATATTTATTCGTGACTTATCCATACATACAGTCGACGCCCAGACATCATAACAAACATGATGAACAAAAAAAGACACACAGAGAAAACTGGAATTGGCTGTTTGGCTGTTGCCATAGGGGATTTAAAATATATTCTAAACTGTGAAATATTCAATGCGATGCGATTGATTCAACAATTAAAACAACAATCGAAAGGCAATTGCGAGAACGTGCGGTAGAAAAGTTTCCTTTCTCTCGATCTATATCATTCTCATTCTCTCTCTCTCTCTCTCTCTCTCTCTCTCTCTCTCTCTCTCTCTCTCTCTCTCTCTTCCTCTCTCTCTTTCTCTCTATCTATCTATCTCGCTAGCTCTAGATCTCTTGTTCTCTTGTTCTCTTGTTCTCTCTCTCTCTCTATGTCACTTTCAATTGCTTTTTCATCTTTTTTCTATTTCAACAAATTCTCTCTGTTTGTTCTCTTTCAGCACGCTCACTTTCGATTCAAATCGAAAACTTTGGACAAAGTTTTTGGATCTGAAATCGTGCCGTTTTCATTTTGTTTTCTTTTTTTTCATTGAAATCGTGCCATTTTTGCTTGTAAATTGTTTCATACAAAGTTTTTGCGTTAGAAAAAAACACTCAAAAGCGCACAAACACACATACACATCGACAAGTATACTCCGATTTTAACAAACTGACAATTATTTTGATTTGCCAAATGCTGAAATGAATAATGAATAATCAGATTTTAAGCGAATCAAATTTGCATTTGACTGGTTTTTGCTCTTTTGCAGGTGAATTAGACGGCTTGTTGAGGATGATCGGGAATTGAATAAGTATTGGTGTTGAGCTTATTTCAATGCAAAAGTACTTAAAACACTCGTTGTCGCTTTAGCGAATGAACAAAATGAGAAAAAAAAAATACAAATTCGCTCCATCGCTCCCTCGCTTCTTACTTTCCTGCTAAACCTCTCTTCCACTCACTCCTACTCTCTCTCTCTCTCTCTCTCTCTCTCTCTCTCTCTCTCTCTCTCTCTCTCTCTCTCTCTCTTTCTTTCTCTTTTTGATTATCTCTTCCACTCTCACTTTTACCACACACTCTCATTTTTCCATCGAATCTCCAATCTAGAATCATTCATATTACTCTCTTCCGCTTGAATAATCAATGAGCATTAAATGATAATAGAATCTCTTAAACCGCACACGTATGAGAGACTTTTTCCTCCATCTATTTTCGTATTAATGCTATCTGCAGCTCACCATCATCATCGTCAAATCAATTTTGTAGAGATTTCGGAAAATGACAGTCGCGTGCGAGTGTATGTCTTGCATAAAAGCTCTTGGGCTCTCTCTCTCTCTCTCTCTCTCTCTCTCATCTTGTTTTGATTCAATCGAATCTTTGAGTATGGAATAAGAGAGTTTGCCATCAAAAAATCTGAGTATGTAATACATACTATGTATTACTGTGCATAGATGTGTGTATTGTTTGCCGTTAACCCGACGCACATCATTTTGGATTGAGACGTTTGAATCTAATATGCTGAAATCGATGAAACCGAAATGAAAAGCGAATGAAAACAACAACATTAAACATAGTCGGGCATCTATTTAACATTACATTTATACATAATGTATGTTTGTAGTGTATTTATCGATCTTAACGATTTTCGGCAATTCGCAATTGGAATTTGACGCACTCTGGAATATCTCATCTCTGATTCAATTTAAATAACTCAATGGTAAAATCACATGAAATGTTGTATTATTTCTCTTTTACATGAGAAACGAAAATCAGTTGAAATGAAAGCGCTTGTGGCGTTACCGTGATTTTACTTTTCGATTTACATCATCGTCACACTGTGTCGTGTTTTTCGTATTAGATTATTTGACATTTTTGTCTCATTCACATTCTGTCAGTTGTGAGATTAACGCGGATCTATTCTCAATACAATTTTACAATGATATCGGTTCATGATTTCCGCTTCATTTTCATGTGAGAACTCAACAAATAGCTTCTGCTTGTTCTTGTTCAGCTTTTTGCGGAGGGAAAATGTAATTGAGCGAAATAAGTTCTCATTTTGGTTTTAGGCACCTGCCTATTTATCATTGAATGAATATGACGTGCTGCAAATAGATTACTAATGGCAAAATGTTATTATTCATTCAATCCCATCAGATTCACACAGAGATCGAATGGCAAAAAGGAAGAAAGAGTGAAAAACAGTGTGAGAAAGTGGTAAAATTAAATGACTTTTTCCTACACGATATGCAATTTTTGTCGCGCAAAAATAAAGCAAACATTTCTCGAGCTACTGAAAAATTAATAATTTCATTGGCGTCAGTATTCTGTGCTCGGTACTGTTTACCTGAATCGTTGAATCAAAATAATTTGGCCCTCGCATTTTATGCTTTACAATCATACATATACACAGAGCTGATGTGAACATTTTTGCGCTTGAAAATTTTCCGAGCTCGATTACGTTAACGATACGAAATGGAAATTTTAATGTCGCAAAATATAACGGTTGATATGAACAAATGGTTTATTTGATTTAATGAACAATTTCAATGTTCAAAAAACGGAAAATTCGTCCTCGCATTCAATACCAACCATTGAGCTCAATGAATTGTGAATAATGAATATGAGCCATTTCTAAGTAGAATAGACAATTTGTTATGACGTCTTGCATATTATTTCACTGAATGTGTTACTAAATTTAGGTTTTTATTGAACGCTCACGCAGTAGGCACAAACATGTTCTAACGAATAGGAAGTTCTTAGCTTGCAGCAATACCGATAGACACCCAAATAAGTAAATGCGAATCGCATTTACGCAAAATAAACACACACACAATCTCACTCATTCTCTCTCATTCTCTCTCACTCTCTCTCTCACTCTCTCTCACTCTCTCCTCCTCTCAATAACACAAGCGCAAACATTTCAGAATCTTTAATTCGAAATTGCCGCTAATAAATAAATTGTGCGGCTTTATATGTGTGTATTGAACGCGCCAACGCTGGTATTTTATTTTTATCATGCTAAATAGAATGTAAGATTTACGAACGCAAGTTATCATTTCGATCCTCAATTTGATTTGAACATCCAACTCGCACTCAATCATCCGATTAGCTACATTTAATTGATAAATCGAATCATTCTCATTCATTCGGAGTCGGTCTTTCATTCATTTGATTCCTCTCACTCTCAAACCCACATAGAGAGAAAGAGAGAGAGAGAGAGAGACTCACTCACTCTTTCTCTCTTGTTTTCTTTCATTTGCTTTCTCTCTCTCTCTCATTGGATCCCTGAATTTCAATCTTCTTTACCCTCTGTTCTCCGTTCACTTCGACTCATTTCCTTCCTTTTCCAAATAAAATGTTCGTTTGTGTATTTTGTTATCTGTCACTGTTCGATTTGAACATCAAAATAACAGACGTAATATCATTCAAACATAAGATACGATACGATACGATACGTTGATGTGATTTATTTTTTCTCTCTCACTCTTCAGATTTGTTTTCGTTTTCGTTTTCGTTACTTACCATCTTAAGTTAAAGCCCCAGGTATATTATTTCACAAACAGATCCTTAAGTGTTGAGCACAATGATGAATCACAAGTATCCTTTGAATCATCTTCATCACTTTTACCAAACCAAAAGCTCGACGATGATGACGATGTTGATGGTTTCGATGATGATGATGATGATGATGAGGCTGTATTGCGTTTCGTGCGTGAATCTTTTGCTGATTTTGTTGATTTCCGTAGGAAGCCTTCAATTGCATTTCCAATAACATGCGGATCAACAAATGAACTTTTATTGTCCCAACGTAAGCGACTCTTTGGTTTTCGTTCTTTTTGTAATTCTTTTTCTTTGAAACGATCAAATACCTCTTTGGAAAATGAAACCGTTACATTGGCTGTATTTCGTAGTGATTTTTTACGTGACATTGGTTGATGACGCTTTTCAAACCATCCAGATAATGAGGCAGCCGCTTGACTTGCTTTATCACCTGAACTACCGGTTACCATTTGTTTAGCATTATGTAAAATTGATACATCAAAACTATTTGATCGATTTGATCGTGAAATACCATGATCTGGTGCTAATGTATTTGATGATGTTGTCGATGATGATGATGTTGTTGCTGTTGATTTTATTTTAGCCGGTGATGTATCATCAACTTTATTAATTTCAGTGGCTGATGATGCCAATGATGTAATAAGTGTTTTAAAATCGGTATTTGTCACACTGATACCAGTTCGTTTAAAAAAACTAGCCGAAGGCGATTTGGCAGCGGTGGATGGTGTCATTGGTACTGGCATTTCAGATGCACGTCGTAATGATGCCGCTGGTATTGGTGCCAATGGTGCTGAACCAACAAAATCCGAATATCGACGATTTGTATATCGTGTTGAACTTGAACCACCTGCTTCATAAGTTTGCACTTCGCATACTTTTTCATTACTTGTATTCCATAATTTCATTCGAGCCTTACGGGCTTGCACAATATCATCCATTATATCTAATTGCAAATTATGAATTGAACCAATTGGATCAGTTGCCGGCGGCCCAGTTGATTGCTGACTCTCTCGTCGTGAGGCCAACACACTAGAATTTTTTTTGTTTTTGTCAATGAACAAAAGAATCATTTTAGTCAATTGAATTTCACCCAATAAAAGATTCAATTTTGCCATTGGGCAGAAAATAAATATTATATTACATGGTGTATTGTGTCATTGAAAAATTCTTCCATGCAAAATGGATGCCATTTGATATATTATTTATGCTGATGATTTCAGTAAATCCAATTCCATTTAAATCTGAGATTGAAATCGGATGCATGGTTTTCTGATAAAAAAAAAAAAATCTTTTTGTCCAAACAAAAGCGAAAAACTTACAACAAACAAAATACGCATACATATATGCAAAAAATTGTATATAAAGCAAATAATAAGCTAAATGTAATGGGATATTTGCATGGACAAAGCATTGAACAAAGTAATGAAACAAACAAAAAAAAAAATCAATGTATAAAGTGATGACCAAAAGAGTCAAAAGTAATCCGGAATCATTGGCTTGCATTTTTCATGGAAAAACATACACAAACACACAATGCAACGTATTAAATAAATAAAAATAACAAAACGGAACTGATGTATTGATATTCATTAAAAATGTAAGCTCAATCTCGGTTTAAGAACAAAAGAGATACTACGTACCGTCCGCCCGTTGGAAATGCTGCAACTGATTCACGTCGACCACGTCCAAACACCGAAAATGGAACCTTGGATATAGTTACAACAGAATGTCTTCGACCGGATGGTTGCGGTGCTTGTGATAATGTAGCTAAAAATTCCGCTTCCTTTTCACACAAATCGTAATTATACCAGAAAAAGAGAGACAGAGTGAGAGGAAGCGCAAAAAAAAATGAGCGCCAGAGACGAGATAATATGAAAAAAAAAGTCAGCAGGAAATGAAATGAGAAGAAATGAAACATTTCATTAACAATGATAACGATAATGATAATGATAATGGCAGTTATACTGAGAGCAAGAGAATTATTATTATTAAAAATTATTATTTTGTAAAATATACACAGTTGAAAATGTAAAGTGTAAAATGCTTTTGTTACAAAATGGACTACAAAAAAAGAAAAAAGAAAAAAAAGAAAAAAAAAATTAAAAAAAAAAAACGATGAAAATTACCCTTGGTGAAGGCCCCGATCCTTCGCCACCTCGTTCTGATAAACGTCGCACTTGGCTCGCTGTAATACCTTCGGTCACTTGTTGTGATGGCAAAGAATGTTTTCGTGTTTCTCGCCATGGTGACAATAAATATGGATTTATTGGTGATCCTATGTCTAAACTATCACGCGGCGTTGATTGATTTGTGCTATTGGTTGCCACATCATTGTCATCAAAATTATTTGATTCTTCCACAACGATTTTAAATCCATCTTGGCCATTGAAACTTGAACCAAATTGTGGATTTCGCAAAAGGCGACTTTTTGATTGCTCTGTAATGTAAACAAATAGAAAGAAAACGAATGAATTAACGGAAAATTTTCAACGGAGAAATAACACAAAAAGAAAGGTTATAAATAAAAGATTTATTGCGACAGCAAATGTATTACGACATTCTTAACCTCACAAATGGTGAATAATATGTCAAAGCATTTGTTGGCTCTTTTTTGTTTGGGATGAATATAATTTTTTTTTTTCTTTTTTTTTTCTTTTTTTTTTAGGTTCGGATATTATATCATCATCAATGCGAGAGAGACCTCCTTTTCTGAATGCTAATGGCATTAACCATGGGATATAAACAGCTCTTCTTATTGACTTATACACCATTCACCATTCACATTTACATGGTACATTCATTCTCTCATGCATACATCAGTGGGCGAACAAATACTATTTGCCAAATTCATTGCGATTTGTACGCTGATTTACAGCGTATTTTTACCAAAGATTCTTTGGTGCGGTTTCATCATCACAGTGGGAGCAGAAGGAATATGCTGCTATGTAAGCGCACAATAATTTGTTGAACAGATACGAATTATTCTTACGTTGAAATCTCTATTTATCTCTCAGTTTCGGACTCACTTTCTCTCTCTCTCATTCTCTTTCTCTCTCTCTCTCTCTCTCTCTCTCTCTCTCTCTCTCTCTCTCTCTCTCTTTTGGCCTTTCTCACTTTTACACATTCGTGCAACAAGAACATTCTTTGCCTTTTCTTCTTCGGTCAGTTTACCAAAATGGATAAGAATAGTCGTGCCTTTGAAACTTTTTGAAAATTGTAATTCAAGTAAATTCTCCATAAATTTGGCTTCGTATAAAGTGAATTGTGGTGATGGTTTGTTCTGATTAAGATTTTTTGATTTGGCTGTATGTGTGTGTGTGTAAATTTTGGTGTACATTCAACAAGATGCATCCGGAAAATATTGAATTATTAAAATTCGTATGTTTTGTAACAAATATTAAATGATATTCTCGCCCTAATTCCATTGCTTGAAAATTGTAATCAAAAATACGAAAAACAATTAACTACAGTTGGTGTTGATGTGGTTGCCGTGTTGTTATTCGTTGTTACTGTTGCTAGTGTTGTTGTTGTTGTTATGAATAATAATAATAATAATTTTCAATGTGGTGGAAAAGTTTTGCTTGGCAAATCAAGAAATGATGCAAATTATGAGCCCGTTTTATGGAAAACTTTCATTTTATAATTTTAAAATCCCGTTAGCAGTTGTGGTAATACGGCGATTCGCCAAGTTATAGTGTGTATTTCATTCATTTTCATTTACATTTTTCCATTCTTTTCATTGACTTTCATTCCCCCCCCCGGGATCTGTTTGGATCGAAAGTGAATTTATGAGGTAATGAAATTTCTTTGTCAATCACATTTTCATCAAATCTAAGTGAAAAAGAAACGATGAGCAATGTAAAATACGTGAGAGCACCCTTTTTCATCATCCCTTTCATGCGTCGCACTCTACCGCACATTTACCATATTTCAAAATGAAGCCAAGGATGCCAAGGCATACAGTTTACTTTAAATTACGGTAAATGTATGTTTTCTTCTTCTTCTTCTTCTTTTTCTTCTTCATCTCATTTTTTTCACAGGTTTTCAATAGACTTAAATTACCATCATTTGCTTTGTCGAAAGTAAAACTTGGAGTGAAGTTGTTAGCGACGCTTTCCTAAACTTTTCACTTCAATTACATCAAATTCTTTCTCGTCTAACTTACTCGCTTACAATTTTTTTATATCTCATTCGTTTCGTGCAAAGACTGATTCTAAAAAGCGATTCATCGCACTTGCTTTGCATGTATTACAACATATAAAAGAGAGCGAAATAATAAACAAAACAAAACGATTCGTACTTCGGTAATGATTTTACAAGTTTCTTTTTTTAAACGGTAGTTATATAAACAAACTCATACACTAACGTGCACACACACACACACACACACACACACACACACTTTATGTCAATGAAATGACCGTTTTCATAAAAGGTTTGATTAAGATTGTGTCTTATTTGCAAATCATTTAGAGCATCTTCAATGAAGATGAAGATTCTTCATCGATAAGAACATGTACCGTACAAACAATACAGCGTGCATGTAAACACACAGTGTAAGTAATCATCTTGAAATTCTCTTCACTCATTTTACACATTCTTTTAGCTTAAGATAAATGCATTCAATGAAAAAAAAAATCGCTTGCTGACATTCATTGGGGTTCCGAGTCTGACTTTATTCTCTTTTCGTCGTTCCTTTGCAAGAAGATTCCATTAGAGCTTTTAAATGCGCTTTTTCTAATTCTTCCTTTCATATTTCCCATTTTTTCCTCTCGCTTTCT